>OX632362.1:19533333-19635833 GCA_951751655.1 Ophion costatus | reverse complement strand
GCGAAGATTTTGATGATATTTTCCACTCATGAACTCTACCCGATTGTGTAGGATAAGTCAATCGATCGGTTTTCGGTTTCGAGATATTACCTTCCAACAAAAAAGATTCTAGACATTGATTGAATCCGAATATTTGTCTAATTTGTACTAAACATCCATTGCTTAAAAGCACAACGATATTTGGCGTGGTAGTGCTAATTGTAGTGCTATTATTGAACATCAATTCTTCGGCAATTATTTTCTCGGCTTTAATCACCTTTTTCGTAACTGAAATTTCGGAGAAATTTCTCTTGGCCGCTCAAAGAAATTGTCTTTTTCATTCTGTCTGCGACAAAATTGAACCAGATACCTATTTGGACTTCCAATAGAACGTTTTATTTTTCCGAGGTAATTTTCGAAGGGGAAGCAATTTATTTTGCTCAAGTTGCATCCAAAATTAACAACGTCATCTACTACATGGCAAAGCAAATACCTACACTGACAGAGAAATTCTATTGATATTAACTAACCGCGTCTATTTGATTTATTTAAATTTGAATTATCTAGATTTCCCGTGAAATCAAATTTTTCTTATTGTGTTCCATCATTGGAATAATTTGTTTTAAATATATTTATTTATTCAAATCATAATCTATTTAATATCTTCCAATAACTAAATATCTTATTTAATCCTAATAAATCTGTGATTCAGTTTCATCTGTTCAAAAAACAATTTACTTGAATTCTCTAAAAGGATCTATTTGATTTTTTAAATTTTATTCAAATAGAATTTTCGTAGAGTCAACCATTTTTCTATTTAATTGAACTAATGGTCTGTCTTTATTGCAACAATCATATCAAAGGGGCGTGGGGGTAGAGAGAGAGAGAGAGGAATTATATATATATATAGGTTATGCGCATGTTATTACTCTAATGAAACTCTAATTATCACAATGATATTAACTAAGTGATATAGTTTATGTGATACAGCAAATAATTATAGGAATTAATTCGGTCTCCTAATGCCATATCTGCGACTAAGATGTTACAAGCACTCGGTAGCATAGGGGCAGCTTGCGTAGCTATGAGGAGGTAGGTACTAGGTTCAATACCCATATAGGTGAAAAATTTTCTTCGAGCAAAATCATTCTGAAAGGCCAGGGCATGACGAATTACGATACAAAATCGTTGTAGTAAACTCTTAATTAAGTGCTTCATTTCAATTTGGATTTATGAAATGTTTTATGCACACTTAGATTTACCCACTTAGATTAGTACACTTAGATTTACAGTGTACATTGTAAGCAAATAAAGATTTTTTTGAATGGAATCTTTATTTACTCGATTTGAATATATTTGATATTTAAAAAGAATAGCTGAAATGAATAAAAAAATATCTTTGAAATAAATAAGATCGTAGTAGGCCGTGAGACAAGGAAAAAACCTATCTCATTTAAATAGATCCTATTTAAATTAAATAAAAAATTTGGCAGTGTATCGTGACCTTATATAAACGGACACATATACGCAGAAACACATACATTTACACACACGTGAGCATATCCATTGACAAGGATAACTTATGGGCACACCATGGTTTACATGAGGCGTCGATCAGGCATCCTTGAAGGCCCTCATTCTGCCTTTAATGGCCCTCAGTAGCAAAGTGTGACCGGTCACTAAGGGCCCATGTGAGGCTACCCGATTAGGGCCCTATTAAAGTTAGGGAAATTCTATATGGGCCCGACCAAAGCCCTAGTTCAATTTCCGCTAGGGTAAATATCGTTTATTTCTGAGATTATGGGAATTATGAGCACGCATTTGTTTTAAGTGATCATTCATTCACCAGTTTTTAGAAAAGTAGTAATTGAGTGCCCAGATTGCATCAGTTTTTTCACAATTATTCGTTTTTTGTAACGGGTCTCCAAGTTTATAAAACAACATGTTAAAACCACCATAACTCGGAAACCACTCATTTTCGAGCCCCAGTCGGCAGGGATTAATTTTTTGCAAATAACCCCGCTCAAGCGATAGGTTGGACTTCAATCTCCCTGTATTTATACACTGCGACCCCTATCATCAGCACAGCGGCGGGATCGGCCCCCCATCAGACTGGCAAAAGTAGTGGTTGTGCCCATCCATTCGAGCCGACTCTGCGCATTAGGGGTAGCTGATCGAGACCCCTCAAAGCTCTCTCTTATTGTCTAGTATGTTTCGAGCCTCTCACTAGGGCCTGGCGCTTCCCCCACCATGCACTACACCGATCGATACTTGGAATATAGTGGGGCGATAGAAGAGGTTACAGTGTATACAGGAAAAGCATATTTAAATCCATTGAATCTACTTAATGTTGCCTATCAGCGCATCCATCAAATTTGACAACGGTCCCCGAATTCGAATGTCTTCAATATCACCTGTCCCTTCCCCGCACAAACATACACACGCACGCACAATCGTATATATATATATATATATATATATATATATATATATATATATATATATATATATATATATATATATATATATATATATATATATATATATATATATATATATATATATATACACACACACACACATATGCACAAGCTCTGATATTTGGACATTGAATAAGTTCTGACTGTTTTTTCATTCCTAACGCTTTAAAACGTTTCGAAACTGTTGTGTGGTCAACTCCTAATGATTCTGCAAGTTCAGCTAGCGTCTGACATGAGTCTTGATGAAGTAATGTCTCCAATTCAACACATAAAAGTCATTATTTTTTAACCGTCTAAACCAATCTCAACAAGAATTCTGTGTGCTTTAGCTGCAGATGTTTTTGAATATACTGGTGCAGTAAAATACTCCGTAAATACTCTTTTTAGCACGACATTTGACATGTTTAACACTGAAGAAGAAAAAAAGTTGTTTACACTTTGGCGGAATGACACATTGAATTTCAAGCTTGCTTACAGTACTTCTTCATAGGTTCTTTACCATCTTAAACTACACGCACGCAGTTCTGGTAACGCTATCTGCTAGAAACCATCAAGAACTTATTCAACGTCCCGATATATATCCTAACACATATGTATGCACAAGCTCTAATATATTCGCATACGGATGTTGACGTTGGCCAAAAAGGGGCAGAGAAGAATATTCGAGGTGCGAATGGGGAGATTACGAAACGGGATAAATACGAGAGAATTTCGCGCGCTCTCGCGAGTGTGGGCAGGCAGCTCTTCTCGTAAAATAATTAAAAAATCTCTGCGTTCATATATATACACATACATATAAGCATACATACCTATGTATCGTGGCCTCGCGAACTTTGCGCTCGTCGTATACCGAGAATCCGAGACGACTTTCGTTGCCAGTATTTTGCGTTACTGCAATGCGTACAATTATCAATAGGTGTGTGTATGCGTTTCGTAGGCACGTGCTTACCCACGTGTATGTGTCCACACGCGTATCCACTTTCTCAGCCTCGCATATCCCCATCCTCCGGGAGGGTACTTAATTACCTGACCACACTTCACATATATAGATATATACACATACAGATAGGACTTACGGTCATCGTTCGAGGTTTGGTTCGCCACTTTTCTCCGCGGCTCAAACGGGAATGGGAGTGTAGGACGAGACGGCCCCTGGACACTTTTTATATTTGCACGCTGCACATCCGCCATATACATATGTGTGTGTGTGTGCGCGCGCGCGCGTGCGTGCTAATGTGTGCTCATGTGTACGTGCTCATTTACGAATACATGCGTACGCGCACGAAAGAAGTTCGACTCAGTGGCTAGAGGGAGAGAAACGATCCTCGTATTTTTCTTGCTGACCACATCGAGCCTTCTTTCTTCGTGGTGACGGACCCAAATGGGGAATGAACCTGAGGGATAGCGAGAGGTATCCCTCAGGTAAGGAGAGAGAAAAAGGTAGAGGGCACGGATAGCCTGAAGGACCTCAGGGTCCGTGCTGGATAGGTATAACTTTTGGTACCTCAGCAGCTTTATCACCGACGTCCCATTCACGGGGTGACAAAACAAATTTACAGCCTGAAATTTTCGGTAGGCCCCCTGCCAAGCATCTTGCATTCCGGCTGCGAGCTCATAGCCTGTTCTCCGCGGTTCTTTACCTTCCAATCTCTCTCTCTCTCTCTCTTTTTTTTAAGGTCCCTATCTTGTCTTCCTCATTTTCCATTCATCTTCCTCGTCTTTATCGCGCCTTTTTATTCGTTTTTTTCCTCGCATTTTAGCGTCCCTTGTCTTTTTTATCACCCACTTCGTCCTCTTAATCGCGTCTTTTTTTGCTATTCGTCTTCTTCATCTTTATCGGCGATTACGTTTTTGCTTTTAATTCGAATTCTCCTGCTGGTTATCTTTCTTTTTCGTCTTTGTCACTCGACGTTGCGAAGAGTCGTCCCTTTTTGCTCGTAGAACGTGGTCCGCGAATCGAAGATCATCGTGTATGAAAAATCGTGCAGCATTTTCCCTATTTTCCTATCATCCTCTCGCACGCTGTGGCACCGTTCGAAAGTACAGGATAAAGAGGAACGTGATAATCGGCGAGACACGTAGATAGTCAGCGTCAGGAGGAGAACAGAAAATATGTTTATCGGTTGCACCCATGCAATAACGTCGAGAAGGACACGTGGGTTTTTCTCTGGTCGTTTGAACCGCGTGTAGGACGCCGTTTATCGTTCATCTTGCGCACTTGCGGTAACGAGGAACGTGCATTTTTCAAACGAACGAAACTTCTCTTGAACGCGACACAGCTGCGCATTTTTGAGCCTCATCGCTTCCAGCTTGAGGCAGACTCCGTTGCATAGAAACAACCCAAACAAAATAGTGTCGAGTTGAACGACTCGACAGATCCACCCAGCATGACTCTATCAGGATTTTCGATGAAATTCGAGCTAATGAAAATTTCTTATCAGCCGGACGTGCCAGACTTTTTACTGCAAACACCTAAAAGAACGCACTCAACGGGTCGCGGTAATGGCGAGACCCGCATTGCAGAATTCTGTTCTCAATTGGAGCCGATATCACGTAACAAAAATTACCGATAAGGAATCGTGGGAAAAAATGTGCCATTAATAAGTTTGTATATCGTAACTCGTAATTCACGGGACGTCGAGCAAAATGGGCTGGACTCTAACGATTTCCGTCTAAATGCTGAACGAAGAAAGACCGAGAGAGAATGGAGCTGGTTAACCCACGCTAGCAGGGAATGCGACTGGGTTGCCTACACGGTGAGAGTAGCGAGGTTACACGCACGATTGGTATATAACATACAATAAATATGTATGTATACATACATATACCAGGTATAGAAGAATGAAACCGGAAGTTTTTTTGTAAAAATTACACGTCTGTTGTTTGCAAATAATATAAACAAATGGAGACGGCTTTCTGCGTCACATTTAATTAATCCGCGAATTCTTGTTGACTTCGAGTATCATCTTTATCCAATAAGGCTTGCAATTCGTTGTCTGCAAACTTTTTCGGTGGTTTCCCACCCTCTTCGTTTCTCACGTCAAAGTCACCACGTTTTAATTTTTTGGACCACTCGAAACACTGTGTCTTACCAAGAGCATGTTCATCGTAAGCTTCGACAAGCATTCGATGCGATTCTGCAGCAGTTTTCTTCAAATGATAACAGAAAACCAATGCTGTCCGCAAATCGTAATTCGTAGGCACAAAACTCGACATGTTTAAGGTTATAGCCAAATATACCGGTGTAGGGAACTTGGGTTGTTGTGTGTTGGAAATCTTCGTCAGCTGTTAGAGGGAGATGATGGCGCTGCAGAAGCGGTCTTACGGTCCTTAAACTTATCTCTAGCACCATCTATAGGGAATTTTCGGTTTCATACTTCTACACCTGGTACATTTACACGAAACCACACACACACACACACATATGTATATTTATATTTGTTTATTGAGTTCCAACGTATACCATTGCGGGTTTTGACGTATTGCGTCCACAACCGTCTCAATCTACACTATACCGTATTTGCGGAGGGTACTCGCATTCTTTCGATTCTCTGGTGGACAGACCGTTACTCAAGTATCGACACCAAGGCCTCAGAAGTATTGGCCTTCTGCTCACTGATTGATACGCTAACCGGTGCGAGGCTAGGCAGTCACCGCTCCGAGTATCGACCATGCACAAAGCTGCTTAAGTCGAAGTACCGCCGTTGCCGAACCCTCACCGCCCTATCCACCAGTGTCGGCCACATATCCATATATACACATGGTACGTCAACTGCCAAGGCTCTCTCGGTAAGCATATACGGGGTCTCATGCTGAGCAAAACGATTTTTGCTGATCGTCGTGTGACGAAAATTCACGGTCAAAGTTCGACGCGGAGTAAATAATGTCATAGTAGTCGTCCAAACACCAAACGTACGAAACGCATCACGCGCGGGTTCCAATCTGTGTTCGCAAAAATATTTTTTTTTGCTATCATCCCGTGCAGAAATCTGAACAGGCATTCCCTACTTTGTATCGGGCCCTGATCAGGCTTGTCTCGTCTGATTCACCTGGCGGGGGCCCCTCTCATGGAACAAACAGGGCAAATCACAAAATAGTTTTTTACGACTTACCCTCTATGCTTGGAAATTTCCATGTTCTGACCGGAATCCATTGCAAACAAGTAGTCTTTTACGAATTGTGTAGCCGGTCAGAACATTGACATTTCCTGAAAAGTGGAGCCTGACTTTAAGAACTGTGCAACTCAAATACCGCATCAAAGACATCTATAATTGATTATGATGAAACCAACACGTCTGTTGTAATTATATTCACCACTATAAGCATTTTTTTCATCAATGATAATCTACGCGAATAAAGATGCTTATCGTAAATAGCGGTATTACAATAACTATTCACTTAAACATAACGAATAACCAAATTACTCAATGATGCAAAAAAGTAAAGCAGGCATAAGACATGAACCCGTTGTCGAACCACATACAAAAGTGCTATGCTTATAGCGTCCACTTACGCTTATAATTTTGTCATACTTGTGAAATAATAAGTATGAGTACCACCTAATACTATCTATTCTACTCGGGTATATCGCCGAAAGCCCTTTCAATACTTGATCATTTCCCTGTCCAGTCCCGGTTTTTCTCCATCCCTTCCCTATGACTTTCATTGTAATTTACCACTTGTTTTCCTATCAGCTCTGAATCAGTTCTCGAAAAAGGGAACGGCGTATCGCGGCCTGGCTTAAGACCGGTTACATGGTGAATCTGATCCGCGCTGGAAAACTTGACCATGGCCTGATATTATTTAGGGAAGGCAGATGATAAGAGACAGTACTTTTTCCCGACTCAAATTTTTACACGGAATACAACGAACACGGAGAATATCTTTTTGTAGAGCCTCAGTTACTAAATTATATACTACTCCGCTTACGGAACGTCTATATGAATTTGACAAATCCTTCAAAAGATAAACAAATATTCTACTGAGAAATTTATTCGACTCCATCGAATGATTTATTCGCAACTAACGCCCGCTAAACAGTTCATTCCAAAATGCAGTTATGTATCAACCGTTCCTTCAAGTCTAATGAACATTTTGAGAGAAGGAAATAAATATATAGCAGCATCAAACGAAAATACGCCAACTGCATCGTGTATTGAGTTGACTAGCACCAATAATTTCTCTCAGGGCTATAGTTCAGTAACTACGATCCTCGAGCTTTGGTGACTGAGCATCAACCGAAGCCTGACTGATGTTACATCGCCTAGCACAACTCGAGGAACGAGTTGGAGAAGTTCTCAGTTCGATCTCAGTTCGTCCTTGTCATTCCGCTTCTCATCGTTCCCTCTTTCCCTCTGTTTCTCTCCCTCTCCCTGTCTCCGGGTCGTCTCGGCATATACCTTTTTTTCTTAAACACACAGAAAAATGGTTTTCCTCATTCACAGCCCACGCTGACGAGGTCAATGCCGGCTCTCGATGTACACGAGTGATCAACGCCTCTTCGGTTTCTATTTTTCTCTCTTTCTTTTATCTTCATCTCTGCCAGTCTATCTTTGTGCTTTTCTCTGTCTTCCTCTTACTCTCTCCCTCATTACAAACTTCACTCCGACCTATACGCCCCGCTTGTCCAACATCCTCGGCAGGCAACTGCGACTCAATTTTCCGCATTCATCCGCGCGCAAACTTGTTAAGTTTTTCATGAAGTTTCTTTCCGAGTGAACGGGAAGTACCTCTGGATGAGTCGATTCATCCGGTAATAATCGTACAAGTCGTAGAAATTGTGTGTTGTTCGGCGCAACTTGTTGATATGGGCGTGCCCACGGCGAGTGCCTAGACAAACGACTCAATGTGGCAAGGTAAAAAGTATACTTGAATCTACAAGCTGGACAAAAGCCATATTCAGCACTCTCCTCAATCGCTTTCGATACAAACATGGATCGTGAGTGAGACGAGAGTCAAGCAAAGAGAATAAAATGGAATAACATCAGTATGGAGAACCGGAGAACACGACTTGACCAGTAAAAATTCGAAACTAAAAGATGACTAAAATGTAAATAGGAATTCTCTATATATATGATGAAGCCTATGATTATTGCGTCGAATCGCCCGCCAGAGAGAGGCTTCATACTGACTGTAGTTGAACAAAAGTAATAAGATAATATGGTTAATTATACAGGCAGTTCCTTGACGACCGAGCGACGCTCAGTGAAGCGTGGTCGTGCAATGCTAGTTCCTAGAAATCAATTTGGTTGCTTAACCCTCTTTATGAATTTTCCCAAAGTAGCTCGACGCTTCCGCTCGCAACCGAAAACGGCGGCAGATCATTGACACGGAACATCAGTTTGATGTTCGTCTTCGATGTTGTTAAAACACATGTAAATGGCTCGGAATTAAAAACTATTAGATATGTACATTTTTTTGTCGGCGTAAAATTTCTTTCAAGGGATGGCACTACCCATTAACATGATGCATGTCGAGGGTTGTTTTAGTAGTTCACCCACAAGCAGCCCACCGATTTTAGTGAAAAAAACGAAAGTTCTGCTCGTGCAAAACGATCAGGGATCCATTATGAATACATTGAATAAAAACGGAAATAAGGGCGTAAACCACCCCTTTATTGATCTTTCTCCCAGCCCACATTCGAAAAGGGCGTGTTAAATTTGACGTAATGGGCAGCACTTTGAAAGACGAACCAAACCCTTATTTTTTCTTAAAAAATCATCGAAAATGTATGGAATGTTCTTTGACTCTTCAAGCTTGCTATCCGGCGAAAATGCAAAAACACATAAACTTTGATTTTGCTACTCCTTCGAAGTTTTCAAATATTACTTCAATAATAATAGAAGAATGGACGTTGTCGAGTATCTTTAAAATATCCCAATTGTGGAGATCCTTGGGGGTTCACCCGTACGCTGTTTGTGCTTTCAGTTTGTCGACCTCGGTATCGTTACGAGCATAGAGTACAATCACAAGGCGGTCGACACTGCGAGAAAGGGTCAAGAGGTCTGCGTAAAGATCGAGCCTGTGCCGGGTGAAGCGCCTAAAATGTACGGCCGACACTTCGACGAGAAGGATTTCATTATCAGCAAGGTGAGTTCGATTGTTTATTATCTCGAATCACATCGGTCCAATAACTTTAAACACCTTCTAAAAAATTATCTCGAATCACATGGGTCCAATAACTTTAAATGTTTGCAACCATCGATACAATATGGAGATTAGAGTACAAGAGTTCAAAGTCGATCGGAGAAGCGGTAGAAAAAGCATCCGCAAAAATGTTAAAAGTTCAGGTACAAGATCTCATCACAAGTATGACTCTGATAACAAGTGGTTGACCACTGTAGTCATAGCCAGGCCACGATTGATCCTAAAATATGTTTAATTGAAAATAAGCAATAAAACGTCTAATTCATCTTTACAAATAAACTTTTAAAAAATAAAAGAACACGGAAATCGTAGGGATCGGAAAATGAAGGAAATCGTTTCCAGATGTTAACAATTATCATTGATATTGGTACATCTTTAAATTGTAAATTATTTTCTATTATACATATGTCGATAAAGACATTAGAAAAGTATTACATATTTACATTATATATACGATTTGAAGGTTCGCCAAAAACATATTAATAATTGTTTAATGTTTATAACTCTTTATACTCTACATTGAACCCGTATTTGTATAGCATATTTTCGGCTAATATCGAAAACAAATCAAGGTTATTCTGCTGTCAAAGTCACATATCTGACTTATCAGCAGCGATCTACACCGCCTATTTCTTTCACTACTTTGCGGACGCTTTAAGGAGTCTTCTCACTTTAGCCGCTAGAAAAGGGCTATTTTCCTGAATTTTGGATAACTTTATATTATAGATATTGATATAAAAGTTGTTACACTTAATAAAGACACTTTCGTAATACATTAAAACTTTTTTTTATGTATTTAAGTAACCCAAACAAACATTAAACGCGTTTTTCTCAAAACTAACAACCTTTTTACCAATATCCATAGTATAAAACTATCAAAAAAATTCATGAAAATAGCCTCGTTTAGCGTCTAGAGTGAGAAGACCCCTTAAATTGCGGTGCTTAGAATCGTGCACTCTAACCTCCACACATACAGCATGGCGTGTTTCCACCTTAGTAAAAAAAAACAATATTCGTAGTGCAAACATAAAATACAAAAGCAACAGCAATGTTACAGCGAGCGATACAAAAATAATGCAAAAGTGAGATAAAAATAAAACGGCGAGCGGAAGCGAGTAAGAGAGAGAGAGGAGGAGAGTGAGAGATGGAATCGCTCCGAGTGAAAACGGAGGTTGCTCCGTAAACTCATCGGTTAATCGATTACCACCGTTCCGTAAACTCTCCCGGTCTCTCGCTCTCGTTGCTCTTCGATTCGGCCCCGTTGATTCTCCACCAGGCACATCACCCACGCCTTCCTCGAGCCGTGCCCGCATCCGGTCGTCTGGTATATCCCCAGTCACGCGAGATATCCCGCGTTTTCATTCGTCCGTCCGTTTTATATCCCACGGTGTGCGTCTGCTATCTCACTCTTTCTTTCAGCTCTACGCGTGCGAGCGTCTCCGCTTTACATTTATGCGCATGTGTATATATATTAGGGTGGTAAAAAAAAAAGATTCGCGGTACTCAACGGCAAATGTTACTACGTTATGAAAAAGTAATTCATACAAAATTTGAGTGGTCTAAACATTTTTTTAGGTAGAGCTCAAAAGACTTAGTTTTTTCTCGATTTTTCGTCAATGTTTTTCTTCATTTGTTTTCTTACTCCAAAACAACATATTACTCCAAAAAAAAACACGCATACCTGTTAGACGTTCAGTGATGTGAACACCGTTTTCTCGTTCATCAAGTGGTTGATGTCATTTTTACAACCGAATTACATATATTGATTCTTAATCGGCAAATACAAATTGTTTATGGCAAAAAAACATATTTAAATAAAAATTGTGTAATGCGACAAAAAAAATTAAATCAAGACTTACATCGGATCACGCACTCACATTCTCTGCATCGAGATAAAAAAAAATTAATACTCCGATAATCATGTAAAAGGCGATTGAGAACCAACAAAAAAATTTTTTAGTACCCTCAGACGTTGCGAAACTTGCTTCTTCTTAACATACTTCAATTTTCCGTTGAGAAAAAAAATCCATTTTTTTGACCACCCTAATGTGTGTGCGTGCGCGCGCGCGCGCATGTGTGTGTGTGTGTGTGTATGTGTGTGAAAACGTTTATTCGAGCGCTCTTAATTTTGTCGCTATGTAATGATAATTATTACTTTTAATGATAGTAGTATACAGTTCAACAGCCGTTAGGGTGCCGCAAAACTATATTTTTTCGAAATCTTACCTCTATACTGATCCTATTTTAACACTGAATATTGATATTCTACGTAAAAACAAGAAAATATACAATGTTTTATAACATCTGATTTTATTTAAAAATGTACGTTTATTAAATATTTTCATATTGAGTAAGCTTCTTTTTTGTGATGTTCTCGAGTGAGACTCGTCAAGGCAGTCGCACATTAAACTTCAAACATAAGATGAAAAAAAAACTCTTCACACGAATGTGTCCCGACATGAAAAATTATTTTCAACCAACAAAATATCAAAGAATATGAAGCTCAAGACTCCAAACGTGAAAACTATATGAACGGATAGACAAAAAAATACAGATAATGGGTCGTGCTTCGTAATGGAAGGGACGGGGCGGTAGAGGGAGAGAGGAGAAAAAGAGAGCTTTTGGTTGATCAGAGCCCCATACGGTACGGCAGTACAAACGCTTTTCATAAGGAACATTACTTGAGTGTCCGCCTTTGATTTTGTTAAAACTGACACATGTGATGAAGTATCGAAAACTGATAGACGCGTGTTTTCTTTTATCGGCGGAAAAACGGTTCTAAGGGGGGAAGCCACCCCTCAATGAAAGGCGTGTCGAGGACTGATTTTGCAGTTGCACCCACAAGCAGTCCACCGATCCGAATAAAACAAAAACCAAAAATGTCTTATGTAAAACGATGAAAAATTCACTATAGAGATAATGAAAATAATTAATTAAGGGGTGACACGTCTTTCTTTCTAGGGGTGATTTATTTTAACGGGTTACACCTGGTTCAAGGCCGGAAAAAAGTGGTGTTTTCGTGATTTTTTTTTAGGAAACGGGTACAGGTTTTGAACTTTATTCGTGGTAAAGGGTATCGTTTCAAGTATCTTTGACAATTTTTTTATTGGTAAATATTTTTAAACGACGGAGATACAGTGAATTGCACAGACCGCTGTGCAGAAAAGGTCCTTCGCGGTGACCACTCCTGCTCGGGAACAAATCATCTGAAATCAAAAAACCAAATGAATTTATTTTTTGTACCGTATTATCCAATCTTTAATCGAGGAATTCGATAAAATAATTATTAAAAAAAAAATGGTCGCCGATCGAAAGTGATCGTCAAAAGTTCGGAAAAAAACACTCTATTTTCCTTGACATAAAAAAAATGCATTGAAAAAAATCCTTCGATTAAGGACTGTCTTGTGATATACAAAAAATGTCTGTGAAATTTGAAGCAGATCGGTTTAGTTGGTTTTGAGATATTTTGGTCACCAATTCTGAAAAAGTAATTCCGAGAAAAACGCGTTTAAAGTTTTACGTCAGGTATATACGTAGGTAAAAACACTCATGACTCTCCCAAGTTTCAACGGACCAACGTGAAATTTTCATAAAATATTTTCGAAAGGTTATATCATAAGATTTTTTCAAAAATACCAACTAGGTGTAACTACTTAATCCTTTACATCGGCGGAAAAACAGCTTGAAACTGTTTTTCCGCCGACGAATAAGAATGCCTGTCGAATAGTTTTCAACGCTGTTAGTTGTGTTTATGCCTGTAGCCCGTGATTTATTTCTCGACAAAACGCAACTCCGAAACTGGAAAGCAAACCCGCGACCGGCTGTATTGGTATCGGTATTCCGCAGTTTCCTTATACCCATGGTAGAAATGTCATAGTGAATACCATACAGAGGGGGAAGTCGGCTGTGGCCGCAAGGTGGGGGATGAGAATGTGGAATATGGTGGGGAATGTAATAAGGAGGAAGACCCCGTACAATGGTATCTACGATAAAAAACAAGAATAGCTTTCAATGCTTTATCACATATAGTGACTGACAATAAAAAGAGACCACCTCAAGAAATCTAAAAAAAATCGAAAAATTTTAGATCTTTATACTCGTATAATCTTTAATAAGCAAATTTTATTATCCTTACAAATATTCAACATGGTGCTCGAAGAGATAATTGTTCTTTTCTTATTATAACAATTGATATCTCTCAACACATTAACAAAAAAGAGACCACTTTTCAATTTTTAAATATAACATAAACTTTTTTTTTGACGACAGCTAATATTTGGTATGGCCACCTTTGGCCTTAATAACGGCTTGGAGTCGTCTAGGCATACTTTCGACGAGATTCTGCAGATAGTGGTCATCGAATTCTTCCCAAGTTTTTTTAAGCGCTGTAAAATAATTTTCCTTGTTACACTAGTTTTGTCGATTTTTGCGTCCAAAATCGACCACAAATTGTCAATAGGGTTGAGATCGGGTGGTTGCGCTGAACAATCAAGCATTTTTATTTTGTTTGATTTCATGTACAGCTGCGTTTTCTTCGCTGTATGCTTCGGATCATTGTCCTGTTGAAAGATGAAATTCTCTTCCAATCCAACCTGAACCAACGAAGCTTCCAAATTCTCACTGAGAATGTCGATATATTTACCGGCAGTCAATATGTCAGTGATTAGCACCAAACTTCACACTCCGGACCAAGCAAAACAGCCCCAAACCATGATGCTACCTCCTTCGTGCTTTACAATTTGCTGTAGGTGACGTTCTTCCAACTGTTCCCCAGCTTTTCTCCACACCCTAGTCCTTCTTTCCCGGTTGAACAACTCGAATTTGCTTTCGTCAGACCAAAGGACCATTTTCCATAAAGCAATGGGCTGTTCAACAATTTTTTTTGCGAACCGCAAACGTATAATTTTATTTCGTTTACTGATATAGGGCCGTTTAGCGAAAAATTGGCCATGCAGACCAGTTTCCCGGAGTCGACGGCGAATCGTTTTATGAGACACGTCTAACTAAATATTTTCTTTAATAACTCCTATTGTTGTACCCGGATTTTTCTTTATTTCTCGCAAAATGCGAGAATCATCCCGATACGAAGTCGCTCGTTTTCTTCCTCTTCCTTTTATGTCCACAACACAACCAGTCTGAGAAAACTTTTTCCACAGTTTTTGTACTTGAGTCTTGCTCACTTCAAATTTTGTAGCAACTTTTCTTTGTGATAAACTTTGTTTTGTTCTTTGTGTTTCTCGGTCATCATAGGACATGTATCGTAGTCGAGAGACGATTTAAGAACAAGCTAAAGAATTATACTAGCCCATAGAAAGTATTTTACGACGACCAAGAACAGAACACAAAAATAGTAAACAGGTATAACATACAAAACAACAAGCTGTACCCTTGGTGTTGATAGTGGTCTCTTTATTTTGACCTTGGCTTAAATGAGATATTTACGGAAAACCATTGTGAATATAATATCGAAATGAAAGAGTGTACAAATGTTTTTCACATATTAGTCCGAAGTATAGTACATTTATGATAAACAAAAAAACTATAAGATTTTGCCAACTGTTTTCATAATATTGGAAATTTTTACTTAAGAAATTTAGTGGTCTCTTTCTTTTGTCAATCACTGTATAAGGTGTCTCTAATTGGCCTGACATGTTTATTTATTAATAAAACGTTCTATTCGTTTGAAAGTACGAATATATTTATTTTAATATAAGGGGGCGTCCACAAATTACGTAACACCAAATTCCCCAATTTTCGTATCCCCCTCCTCCCCCCACGTTCCCGGACTGTAACACCTGCACGGGCCCCCTCCCCGCCGCTGTTCCGTTACGTAATGGGTGCTTTGTGAAATTTTCTCCTCATTGCCCCATCGATATCTTGATGAGAGATTATCTGTAAACAGAAAATGAAAAATTTGTCAATATCTATCAAAATGTAGCTATCATTATGCGCAGCAGTTTCTTCCATTTTGTTTTTTTTTATAATATGGCGACGGTTTTAACTATTTTTTCTGCTTTCAAGGCCCTTTTTGTACTCAGTTTGAAAAAATAGTATCTATCAAAATTTCAAAAATTGGCTACGTATAACCTTAGTCGCTGCGATTACAAAAATTTAAACAAAAAAAAACATCCCCACGGCGCGGGATAACACGACCATGAAACTTCGTTTGCAATAACTATGCAGTAACAATGAAGCAAATAACAATTTTTTTGTGTTGACCGATCGTGTAATTCTTCATAAGTAAATCTTAATACTTCCGGATGCCACCTGTCAAAGATTAATACTCTATGTTTGCCACAAACAAAATGGCAGGTCATTTCGCACGCTTTATATGAGTTTCAACAAAATCGAATTCGGATACTTGAGTGACCTTCCTTGGCAGTATCTTCTGGAAAGTTGTCTGCAAAACTGCCCTAAACCTTGAAGAATGTAGGATTGTGAGGGTAGATTAGCCATCGCCAGGAGTTCGACGCGGGTGGGACCGAGGACACATAGGATAACGCTAAGGTCATGTTCAAATAAAACAATACATATACCAGGTGTAGAAGTATGAAATCGGAATTTCCCTATAGATGGTGCTAGCTATCAGTTTAGGGACCCTAAGACCGCCTCTGCAGCGCCATCATCTCCCTCTAACAGCTGACGAAGATTTTCAACACACAACAACCCAAGTTCCCTACACCGGTATATTTTTCTATAACCTTAAACATGTCGAGTTTTGTGCCTACGAACTACGATTTGCGGACAGCATTGGTTTTCTGTTATCATTTGAAGAAAACTGCTGCAGAATCGCATCGAATGCTTGTCGAAGCTTACGATGAACATGCTCTTGGTAAAACACAGTGTTTCGAGTGGTCCAAAAAAATTAAACGTGGTGATTTTGACGTGAGAAACGAAGAGCGTGGGAAACCACCGAAAAAGTTTGCAGACAACGAATTGCAAGCCCTATTGGATGTAGATGATACTCAAAGTCAACAGGAACTCGCGGATCAATTGAATGTGACGCAGAAAGCCGTTTCCATTCGTTTGAAAGCCATGGGAAAGATTCAGAAAGTGGGGAAATTGGGGTTTCGCATGAACTGAATGAAAGACATCAAGAAAATCGAAAAACCACTTGTGAAATGATAAACAAAAAGACAGATCGACAGATACAAAAGAAAGTAATTTCTCTATCGAACCGTGGCAGGTGATGAAAAATGGATATATTTTGATAATCCTAAGCGTCGGAAATCATGGGTGAATCCAGGCGAACCATTGACATCCACTGCAAGACCAAATCGCTTTG
Source organism: Ophion costatus (assembly GCA_951751655.1). Classification (NCBI taxonomy): domain Eukaryota; kingdom Metazoa; phylum Arthropoda; class Insecta; order Hymenoptera; family Ichneumonidae; genus Ophion; species Ophion costatus. The sequence continues at coordinate 19,618,943 of OX632362.1, read as the reverse complement.
GACATAAGACAATGCTCTGTGTTTTTGCCGGGATCAGGAGGGTGTAATCTATTATGAGCTGCTAAAACCGGGTGAAACCGTTAACACTGATCGCTACCAACAGCAAATGATCGATTTAAATCGAGCAATGCGTGAAAAACGACCGGAATATGGAAAAAGGAAACACAAAGTCATTTTGCTCCATGATAATGCTCCATCATACACAGCAAAACGGGTCAGGGAAACGATCGAGGCGTTCAGTTGGGCAATACTAGCGCATGCGGCTTATTCTCCAGACTTGGCTCCGTCCGATTATTATCTATTCGCATCAATGGGACACGCTCTCGCTAAACAACGCTTCAATTCGTATAAAAATGTACGAAAATGGCTCGACGGGTGGTTCGCTTCAAAAGAACTGTTTTTTTAGCGTGGCATTCATAAACTGCTGGAGAGGTGAGAAAAATGTATAAAAAGCAATGGAGATTATTTTGAATGAAATATTTTTCATCATTTTCAAACAACAGACGTGTAATTTTTGCAAAAAAATTCGGTTTTCATACTTCTACACCTGGTATAAGTCAGTCAACTTTAATCATTTTTTATACTAATCAACATTTATTAATCTTTTAATTTTGGAAGCAAGAAAATGAGTCTTTCTGATTTGTACCATATAATACATATTTTTAATTAAACCTTTATTATTCCCATCTTACCCCGTATGTGGGGCAAGATGAAACAGCGCTGGAAACGACGGAACACGAATTATTGGCATCTTTCGCATATAAAAGTGATTTCATTCTCAATACCATCAATTTGATACGCCAATCGTTTAAGTTCTGCAGGATTAATCCGAATAATCTTGCTTCCATATCATTTTGATCATTTGTGAGTTATTTTTCTTCCCCTGATAGAAACACCGGTTGAAGAGAAGCCGAATGCTTTACTAGTTGCATTTCACCCTTTCTAACGTAAATAGTACTACGTTGTAAAATATTCCGAGTTTGCGTTAGCTTGCATTCATCTTGCCCCATTAGACGATTAACGAATGAACAGAAAATCACGCAATAACCTTGAAAATGTCTGACAATCCGTTCTTATTATATTAATAATTAGTACTTTTATTGTTTTTACCTAGCTGTCTCTAATCAATATCAGCAACTCAAATAAACTGAAATGATGTTAAACTTTACCAAAAATTACATCGTTTTGTTAAAAAATCGATATCGTTTTCTCACTCGAGAGGCGTGCTTCCGCCCTAGTTGATACTTTGACACTTATTCACCTCACCGCAACCCCTCCAAACTCCAACGGGAGCACTGTGCTCGCACGCACTGTTTAGTGGCTAGGCTTATGATTCATCTTACCCCGCGTATTCGTCTTGCCCCGAATTCCCCTATATGTGTCTAACATCCATAATTATTATCGCGGATAACATACACATAATGAAACTTCAAGGGGTCTCTATGAAAAAAAGTCAAATTAAACGAAGGGTAAACTTTATTATTAATAGCAGCATCATTATTATTATTTATAAGTAACACCACATCCTGTCGATCTTTTCTCGTTTTGTCATTATCTCATTACCGTTGAATTCATTTTTCGCAAGCGGGTGCCCCCAACGGTAACCCCCAAACCGGATCCCACCAGTATTTCCTCCTTCTCCCTCGCGCCCGATACTCGAGCACGAGCATGCACGCACGCAGACTACGTACAGTCGCGTTACGTCTGCGACCATTCATTGCACCAGTCGCGAGAGAATTATTGCGAGTACATTCAGATATACGTGTCTGGTGAGGTAGAAAGCTGGAAGAAATAAACGAGGAAAGCAACGGCGATAAAAACGACCCGATCGTACGAATACGTTTGATGCATCCGGTTGACACGTGCTTTTCAATACGCGAGTACACTGCAAAAACACGTGTGTCGTTTTTATCCACCTTACGTGTGTAAATGGCTGTGGACACTTTTTACACGTTTTAACGTGTGTAAAAAAATGACGGTGTAAAAATAATACGGATATATGCGTTCAAACAACACACTTACGTGTGTTATTTTCTTACACACGTTCAAACGTGTAAAAAGTGGCTGCAGCCATTTACACACTCAAAGTGTGTACCCACTTCTTTTTGCAGTACCGCATACACATGGGATGCGTCGGAAAAATTAATTCAACGACAAAGCTTGTCGTCGTCAAAATATATGTATTTATTGGAGATTACTTATACATTACGCTGTGTTGATTGTATTAATTATATTAATTATAAAGTTAATTATATATTTACAGTTTTGATAGTGGTCTTTTATAAATACATTATGATGGTGTCGTATGATGCGAGTAGGCACATGATGGATTTGTTGACCATGGGTTCCGGTATTTTAACCCGTATATTGCGATCTGCTACCACAATTTTTATTATGGAGCTTGTGTGTGTATATACTAGAATGCTAATTGAATCCGTTCACCGGTTAATTGAAGATCGAATGTGGTCTTGTTAACTGGTCAATCAATAAATGTCAAACCAACTGACGAGTTTCACGTGATGGCGTAACCAAGGTAATTTTCAAAACATATGATCAATAACTCGCAATTAACACACGTAAATTGTGTTGCTTTTTCCCGTGTTTTTTTTGCTCGTGTGTTGGTATCAACGTGTATTGTTTAGTTCAATGTGTGTAAATATGGGTCTTGTATGTGATTCTACACACTTTATGTGTGTTCCAATATGCGTGTTGTTTATGGGGACAGCTACGAAGGTGTGTAATAATCTAATGCGTAAAAATGGCACATTCGCGTGTGTAATTTTAACGCATTAAGTGTTGCCAAATGCATGAATGTGTAGAATCAATATGTTAACGGGTGTCTCGCCTTTATGTTGTGTTACTTCTACATACTTTGAACACACGTCAAACACGCCTAGTTTTTGCAGTGATACTCCACAAAGCGAGAAAGAGAGGGATTAGAGTTTTGAATGGTATGGCGCGGGTGTCGTATGGACGTTACTCGCTGTGACAAGTATGCCGAATACTTCCGGTTTGAGGCGCGGGGGGAAATGACTTCGAGCAGATGGAAAAATACGAACAGAACGGATTATTTGGACGAGACGTTGAGTTTGATACACGAGCTGTTGGCATCGAAGAAGAGCGAGAGACGCCGAGGGGCGGGGGATAAAAGATAGGTTCATGATTCATTAAGATTCTATTCGAGACCACGATCCGGCCTCGAAATACGTCTCGAGTGCGTGTAATCCCGCTCGCTCGAAATAAATGATCGAGTGACGAGAGACTGCTGCGAGCATGAAGTCAGAAAAAAAGAAGAAGAGGGAAGTGGATTGAGAACGGTTATATAATTTAAAATAAAATATAAAAAGTTCATAAAGAGAGGGCGGGCGACTCGTTGTTTACGGACATTGGATAACGTATGATTCATATCAATTTTCTACGTTGACGCAAACGTTCACTTACACACGAGTTTTCACATTCGAGCCACGAATGCTCCTGCAAATTTTATTTCAAGGTTTTCCTCCCTCGCTAATCGAAATATTATCTCATTTTTTTTCTATAAATGCGCGACGGACAATTTCGACTCTCGTTTGGGAAAATTTACAGTTGAATTTATTGCTGTATATTGAGACTACAAACTTCGAATGTGTAGATCTTAGAAACGCAAGTAATCGATGGTCCGAAATGGCGAATACCTAAATGGCCAACATGACATGGCTGCCTGACCCGACTGACCACTAACGCCATCTGCCATCTTCATTCTGAAGCGGAAGTAGTATTGCTCGATCCCAAGTTTTCGCTATCCGAACCGTTCGCCATTTTGGCTCATCGCTATTTTAGCTGCTCGAATTTTTAGTCCTCGCTTTAATGAATTCGAAATTATAAACTGTCGTAATATTTACAATTTTGCGATTTGACGTCTCGAATTGTTTGGTGTATATGTAAGGCGAATCGATATTATATCTCTCATGATTTTGTTAAATCTGATATTGGTTTTCGCTATAAATCAACTTCGTGATTTTGGTATTTACAATTTCGATTAACTATTTTACAGACTATCATAAGATTGATCCATCTATATTGGAACGTTCGTCATTACCAAATTCGAAATTGTGGTCCTTCTGAATATCGATCGTTCAAACTTCCGATCCCCACCCGACGGGAACGAGTCTGTTGAAAATTTTTCTGCCGCGTACGTAGCCGGGAGAGGTTCACAGAAATATGTGAATAGATTCATGTGGCAAACACGTGTTATGTGGTCGTCGCGCAAACGCGGGTAACGAGAGGGCTCTGGAAAGATATCGACCCAGAGCAAGGAAGGGAGGGACGGAGGGAGCGAGAGAGAGAGAGAGAGAGAGAGAGAGAGAGAGAGAGAGAGAGAGAGAGAGGATGTGCCGTTTCGGTTACACAAGGATATACAAACGGTCTCGGGATGCTTTTTTACCCCTGCGAGAACACATCAATCAGGAAGTCGAAATGACGTCAGGGATGTGCGCGCGGTCATAACGCTAACTCATTGCGGCTGTGCCAAAATTCAACGGGAGAGAAAAAAACCTCGGAAACTCGATCTTTGTAAGTTTTGCCAAGATGTCATTGACACCGCGATGATAAGCAGGTGTTGGGAGTACGATAGCGCAATCGCAAATCGCGCCTTCCTTCGGACAAACGGGCACAAGCTCGGAAAATTCGATGTGCGAGTAATGTTAAAAAAATGAAACGATTCGATAATACTCTCTGCGCAATCATAGTGAACGATTGATTTATAGCTGGACCAAAAAAATGGACGCCGTTTGTTTTTGTTTGTTAATATTTTTCAAGTCTATATTTTTAAGAATGAAAAAAATTGGGCAGATGCATCATATATTGGATATCTTTGTTTGAAAGTGAAAAAAAATAATATAGAATTGATAAGACCTTAAAATTTACGTTTTTATGATCTATGTATCGTTTACAAAATGATGCTCATAATTATTTTTCACGTTACTTTAAAATATTTTGTGTTCTATTATGTTTTACAAAAAGTGACAGAATTTATGATTTTCAAAAAGGTTGCCTATAATCGGATATCCGACATGAAAGCCCAAACTCCATTTTTCTTATATCTGATATTAGGGGATTATTTTTATGTAAAATAACACAAAACGTTTATTGTTTTAACGTTGTAATTATTATCAAACAATGAGTCTTTGTGAGTTAATTTTCGATTAGGTAGGAACATTTTGGCACAAACGAATATCCAATATTAGGCTCGATGAAGGATCTGATAGTTGACATGACATATCTGAGACTTGACATGGCCGAATATGAACGGTAATATTTTTGTACATATTACTATTTTTGCGAATATTATGTTTTTATTGAGTAAAATAAAGGTTATAGTGCATTAAAATAACAAAAACATAAATTAAGTGGACGTACCTCAATGGAAACGACACTTTTTAACACAAAAAATATTTTTTTCATGCCACAGAAGTAACATCAGTTCACTGTTATGCCGTTTTTGGGGCTAGGTAACCAAGAGTTTCGCAATGGCGACATCGTACGACTAGTTATTAGTGTATAACATCAAAAACAGATGTCGCTATAAGAAAATTCGAGATAGTCCACTATCCGATATTAATACAGTGACCTGCTTTATGATGCCCGAAAAAATATTTTTTCGAGGATTTTCTTCAAAAAGGAGAAAGCTAAGTGAGCCCAGTAAAGTTTGCATTAAATTGTAATACGTATTTGAAAAGTATACAAAAAAATGGTTCAACATGAAACAATAAATAAATCAGCCTATTCCATGAGCGCCTTGCCACTGTAGTCTCCAATCGGCGGGAAAGATGCAGCTTGTAATTCTTGACTGAAACAAAAAACCAAACAAATTTTAATTGTCACATATTTTTCTTCTGTGTGCACTAAGAAAAAGCTGAACAAATCGTGAAATTATAACTCTTTCAGGTTTGAAAAAAAATATGGAATTTGTTTAAAAACAAGTCTAACGTGCTGTAAAAGTTATTCAAAAAGACTTTTTTAACGATCCTGTTAGTTCACTTAGAATAGAGTTTAATGCTGAAGAGAAAAAACTTTGGTTCGATTCAATAAGTCATTTAGTTTTTTTGGTATCGCGTCCGCCACTTTAGAAAAATCGTAAAAATGAAAACTGGAACCGACGCACTTTGCAGTTTTCAATAGGAGAACATATCAATTGTTGGTTACTTACACTAATGATCTGCTAATCAGCTATTCCTGGTCCATATGGTAGACCTTCTGAATCCTCAAAGAACGACACTACCACGAACTTCAAGTATTGTTTTGAAAGACCCTTGAACCTTTTATAGATATGAAATTCGCAGTAGAAGCTCGAGCGGCGGATCACTCACGCACCTGCTCGACGCTCCTCTGCTACGGGCTTTGTATCTTCGAAAATACTTAGAATAGGCCGCTGTAACTTTGTAAATATATCTTGGGATCGTTTATCTATCGATTTGAGCGGTCTTCTCACTTTAGACGCTCAAAAATGCTATTTTCATGAATTTTTTGATAGGTTTATATTATAAATATTGATATAAATGTTGTTACACTCACGCAATACACTTTCAAAATACATCAAAAAAATTTTCAGATGTATTTATGTAACTCAAAGAAACTTTAAACGCGTTTTTCTCGAAACAACATTTTTCGACGGCTTGTTGATAAAATCTTCGAAACTACTGAACCGATCCTTATGAAATTTTAACCAAGTATTCTTAACAACTATAGCTATAGCGCACATCGGGGATCTTTTTAAGGATGTTGAGTCCCTATGAAACATGTTAATGTTAATTGTTCAATAAATAGCTTCTTAATCGTCATGAAATTTTTACACGACCTCCTGAATACTTCATGTAAAAACATACCAAATTTTCAGAATTCTATCATCATTACTTCAACCTCCTTAAGGGTTGAAATAAAAAATGATAAGAAAATTCTGAAAATTTGGTATGTTTTTGTATGAAGTATTTAAGAGGTCGTGTTAAAATTTCACGGCGATTAGGAAGCTCGTTATTAAAAAATTAACATTTTGTTAAGAACAATTTTTAAGAGAAATAAAAAAAATTCATCAATAAACTTCGTTTTGTTTCCGTTGCTTTCAGTATATTGTAGATATTATAAAATTGAGAGGTCAAAAAAAAACTTATTGCAAAGTTACATCAGTATCCATAAAACAACATTTAATTTGTGAATGTTAATTGTTCAATAACGAGCTTCCTAATTGTCGTGAAATTTTTACACGACCTCTGAAATACTTCATACAAAAACATACCAAATTTTCAGAATTTTATCATCATTTACGATTTGGGACTCAACATCCTTAAATTTTAATACGTACGATTTTTTTTCCAAAAACGGTGAAAAAGACACGAAAAAGACACGAGATTTCATCAACAGTGCGGAACTACATTTTTTTACGACATTCCTTTAACTGCCATTTTCGTCTATAAATAGTGACTTAAATAAATAAAGCATTTAAAAAAATGTATTTCGAAAGTGTGTTTATTGAATGTAACAACTTATATATCAATATCTATAGGATAAACCTATCAAAACAAAATCATGAAAATCGCCTTTTTCTAGCGTCTAAAGTGAGAAGACCCCTTAAGCAATTAAACAAAAAACGATATTCCGGACCTTCTAAAGCAGGACACCGCCTTAAGCAAATATTCTATATATGGTGCTTGTCCCTTATTGCCTTTTCTCTCCCTTTGCCGTACCAATTAATGGTAAAGATTCAATTGAGTCGCTTTTTTTTCAAAATCGAGTTCAAAATCATCAAATTCGTAGTCTTCAACTGGTTAACAAGTGCTATGAATTCAGGACAGATGTGCGAGATATCGAGAGAATTTGGATGACGACAGTGAATCGCGCAAATGTTTTTCTCTTTCAAGCGGCGGAAGTACCTGATTCTTATCAAATCACCGAAACGATCGATTACCCAAGCATTGTTCGCAGTGGAAAAAACCACTCACGCTCGAAACCGTCGTATCGAAGTATCGACAGACGAACGAGAATCGACGAAATCTAAATCATAAGAAAATGTTGGGATGCCGAAGTCGAGATTTTGCCCACAATGAATACATAGTCTTGCTAAGTTTGAGTTAATTTTTCATTGAATACGATTGATAAACAACGAAGTTATTATTATTCAAACAAAGTGCCGCCGTCGGTATATGGCCAATCGATGTAGGTGATTCTGGCAACTAGGGCAATCTGAAATAAAACGTGAAAAAAATTCCTTTTAGTATAAAAATAAAACTAAAGCATGATCGAATATCGTTTGGATATTTTAGAACCTACGCAAACGCGGTAGACCGCAAAAAAATCGATTTTAGGCAAAAAAAACAACCTTAAACATTTTTCATCAACAAATATATCAACATCGCACAGAATCATCCGGTTATACGATAGAAAATATCAGGAGCTATGCTCTATCCGAATTTAAAGTAGATCGAACGGATAGATTTTTCAGATTCGATTTCAACCGTTTCATAAAACATAATTTCAGAAAAAATGCAGAAGAAAAAAGGTCAATCGCTGCTTAACGCAAATCAAGCCGAGTCAAGTTAATTCAAATTGCTACAAAACCGTTATTGCAAGTTTATTAAAATTGCTACAAAACCTTTATTGCAAATTAAAGTTACGACCCTATACGCAAGTCTGCAACACAAAAAATCATATTGTCGAAATTTCAAACTCCTGCAGACCCGTCAATGCTATAATTGTCCAATCCTTTTCGAAAACCAACAACTCACTACAATTGTGTCGCAGTTTGCACAGCTTAAATGTGACGAAAATTCGTTTTTTACTTTCCCATTCCTCCAATTATCAAAAAGCCTGGTATACACGAATTATGCGTGTACATCTCTGATCAAACTTCGGAAAAAAAATGTTTGAGTGATTCTCGCAGCCCAAATCTATCGAAAAATCGAAGCATTTCGAAAATGCACACGGATACGAATGTTCGCTGCACTCCAACGATGCAAACTTCGACATCATCCACGGTTCGAAGATGGCCCCCATAGTTCTGAAATGAGCTTCCCATTAAAACAGCCTCCTCGTTACCGGGCCTCCACGAAATACCAACGATCCGAAAAATCCTCAATCTCGTTGCAAATAAAAATCAAATACCTGACAAAGACTCGGACCAAAAACCTGACGAAGACCAGTATCGAGTATTCGCGTTCAACGTATCCCGCAGTTGAATGGACAGCGGAAAACGAAATTAAACAAATAAAATAAACAAGCACGAAAGAGGAACGGAACATTTTTAAAAAACGGGAGCTCCGATCCGGGAGCTGCGAATGTTATCAGGAATTCGCGATGGGAGTGTATAACGTTAAAATAATATTTAAACTAGCGGCGTCTCGTGGCTTACGACGGGGCCTTACGAGCGGGGTAAAGGAATATTGAGTGTGAGAGACACGCACCGGATGTAACGCACGCCCACACGCTCGTTCAAGTTTGCAAATTAATTCGAGCTCTAGCTCTCTCTCCCTCTCCCTTTCTCCGTCCCTCGTTCGCTCGAGTTTACCATCGGCTCATATTTTATAGTCACGTACGCGCACGCGTGCGTGCGTGTGAGTGCGTGCGTGCGTGCGTGCGTGCGTGCGTGCGTGCGTGTGTGTGTGTGTGTGTGTGTGTGTGTGTGTGTGTGTGTGTGTGTGTGTGTGTGTGTGTGCGCGCGCGCGCGCGCGCGCGCGTGTGATATATGCACACACACGCGCACACACACACATGTAAGGTCCACCATTTCTTTCTTCTCCCCCGTGAGCAATTCTCTTAATGGGACGAGGCACACCTTGCGTCCAAAGAAATCGAAGCTGTGGGATGCACGTAATGACGCTACCACAATATGACTATCTCTATTTTTTCTCTCTCTTTTTTTTCACGTACACATACACACTCACTCTATTCACATTTACAATGCATTCTTCGCATTATATACGAATATAATGATCCGGCTAATACGCTTCTCGTTCTCAGGTCGTTAAATCGTTTACGTCTCGATAAATTACCCCGAATATTTATTGCCGCACGTGCCATTGGATATTCTATTCTTAAAATGACCACAGCACGAAAGTCGCTTACACCAACGACTGATTCGATTGAAATAATTTTTTTCCGTGTTCAGTTCATCATTTATTCGTAATTGCGTGGCCCGTTTAATTTTTTAATCCGTTGTCTCGATTTTGAAGCGATTGAAGAAATTTGAAGAAATTGAAGAAATTGGAGCGAGAAAAGTTGGATTTAGGATGTTAAAAAAAAGTTACCTACAAAAAACTTTCAAAACCTGTTGAAAGTAACCCGATTTTGCGGTACCTCGCAGTCGATATACTAATTGAAACAGGGAAAGGCAATATTCCAGGCGACGAAGTGTTAGGTTCGAGCAATTTTCCAGATACAGTTCGTTCCATTGCCACGAGAAAGCGCGAGATCGGCCAAGTTTCAATCGCTCGCTCCGCCGCTCTGATATCGCGACTCTCGCGCGGTATTGGAAACTCCATTAAGCATTGTCGTGGGCGTTGGATAAGAGAGCTCGTTGGAGCCGAGCGCGTGCACGACAATTCACGTTCAGCTCATTGCGAACGACGCGTTACGACGACAACGGCGTTAAATTTTATGTATGTACTCGCATACACGTGCACGTGCGACGATGACGAGAGACAGTGCAAATCGGAGATTCAAGATTTCTGAAGGAAATCTGCAATCGCACGAAAAACCGATTATTGCTCTTTCATATACACCTTCATTCACTTTTTACGCGTTTTTTTATTCACACGACTTTTGCCGAGTATTGCATTATATTTTTATCGTCATTTTTCATTGCCTATTTCCATATTTTTATCATTATTTTTTTTCCTTGAGCAAAGGAATTTTTGAAAAATGCCTTGCGTTTTTTTGTGCTGGGCTCGATCATTCTTCATGGTGTTGAAGTTTGCATCGTTGTAATGCAACGATTATTCCTCTTGATTGATTTATTTATTTATTTTTTATCATCCAGAATCTTTTTCGCAGCTTTTGTTTAAAAATTTGGGTAATTCTTTACAAAAGTGACTTTTTGACGAATGATTTTTATGAGCAAAAAATAATTGTAATTGTTTGGGCTTGGGACCCAAACAAACGCAATATACACGTCGAAATGTTCAAAATTGCCCTATTTTATCGCGTCTTTCCGCGAATTTCAAAACCCCATAAGTTTTTATGCTGGGGAGGGGTGCATTTCAGCTTCCCCCGACTGAATATCATCATTTAAAATCCAATAAATGAGAAAATAGTAGAAAATGTTAGGCTCATTTTTCGGGAAAAGTCATTTATGTAAAGAATTACCATATATATCATCCCCCCATTTATGACGATTCCCCCTACTTCCCACGCACAACTTTTACCATTCCATTTGATCGTCCGCGACTATGTCCATAATATTTATCTCCGAAATGGCTATTCGGGACGCCCACGCTGGAGTGATGACGAAAAATAAATAAAGACAGAGGGAGATAAATATGAACGCGAATCCCATATGTGTACGTCGGGGATCGCCAACCTGTAGTGACCGTATTTAATCGGCCCAAACAAATTCAGCCAAAAGAAATTTTCTCTTCGGTTGTCTAATTTTCCTTTCCCGCTTTATTCGTGTTATTTTCCGTTTTTCCTCGATCGTCGAGTTCGAGTAACTCAACTTACGAAAAAAAGGACCATCCTTCAATACGTCCTTTGGAGTTGTGACCATAATGACTTTGTTATAAATTATTTGTCCAAACATCGCCCTGTTTTATTTCATCACTTTTTTACCAGACGTATAATTCAGTCACTCACAAACTCGCAATGAATTACGTATTTTTTTGCTGGTTTTTTCATCTGTTTCCTTTTTATTTTTACTTGTTATTATTTTTTTTTCGTTAATTCGTCGTACCTAATTTTACAAATTGCCCTAACATCTCACGATGGCGTCATAAATCCAACCTGATTCGATTAAATCTCTTTCCCTCCATCCCTGTCCTTGATCCAATATTTCTGGCCCCGGAGAAATATTTTTTAAAAGACATCCAAAAATGCTCTATCATTCTTTTCATTCTCTTCCATCGTCGCACAACCAGCCGCATTTTTCAACTCGCTATACTCGGATTCATTGAACGATTTCTCCCGATAGCCTTTCAGCGCAATAACGAGGTCACTGCAGGCGGCTCCGCACTTCCATTCATTCCACTATACCGTTCACGATCTCTCGAGCATCAGCCCCTGCTTGTTTGCCCCGGGACACGTCCCCGCGCAATTCACCCTCGAACGTTTCGATCAGTCCCTATATACGCCACCCTATATAACTGACCTCGTTTCCTCGCCATTTGATACGTGGGGCGCAAATATATATATATATATATATATATATATATAGATAGATACCTACATATATACATATTAGGGTGGTCAAAAAAAAAAAATTCTTCCGCGATACTCAAGGGAAAATGTTACTACGTTATAAAAAGTAATTCATACAAAATTTGAGAGGTATAAACATTCTTTTAGGTAGTGCTCAAACGACTTTTAATAAACTTTTTTTTTCGATTTTTCATCAATTTTTTTCTTCATTTATTTTCTTACTCCAAAACAACATATTACTCCAAAAAAATAACACGCGTACTTGTTAGACGTTAAATGATGTAAACACCGTGTTCTTGTTCATCAAGTGGTTGATATCATGTTAACAACCGAATTACATATATTGATTCTTAATCTGCAAATACAAATGGTTTATGGTAAAAAAAATATTAAAATAAAAATTGTGTATTGTTGCAGAAAAAATTAAATCAAGACTTACATTGGATCACGCACTAACATTTTCTACATCACGATTAAAAAAAATTAATACTCCGTTAAGCATGAAAAAAAACATGAAAAAGGTGTTTGAGCCCTAACTAAAAATGGGTTACAACCCTCAAATTTTGCAAAACTTTCTTTTTCTTAACATACTTCAATTTTCCGTTGAGAAAAGAAAAATCGATTTTTTTCAACCACCCTAATGTGTCCGTGCGCGCGCGCGTGTGTGTGTGTGTGTGTGTGTAGAAAAATGCATATCTTACTTGATTGACCATCCGTTGTAAATACTACATTTTCAACATTGTACCATGAAGAAAAAACCTCCAGATCTAGAGCTAATTACCGTCGACTTCGTGCCCTGGGACGAATTGGACAAAACTGGTTCGACACTCTTAATCAATGCATTTTATATTTTGTATGTTGAGGGCTTACATCTGGTTAAAATCTTTAAAAATATCGATTTTCAATTTTCGACGGATTTTCAAAACACAACATTGCAAAAATATTCTCTGAAAATTTCATCCGTCTAAAATTGGGGGAGTTATGGGCGTTTATTATTAACGCCTTATGAGTTTATTATTAACTTCCGACGCGTTTTTTATGTGAACGCCTATTTAGTTTGTCATTAACTTGAAACGCGTTTTTTCTCTTTAAATTGATTTTTTTCAAAATCGGTGGCCGCCATATGTAAAAAAAACCACTGCACCGATCAATTGCAAATTTTTCAAGTTTCTTTTACCAATCGAAAAGCGGTGCCTGAGCGAAAGAATATTTTTCGATGCATTGTTTTGTTATTATCAACGTAAATAGAGCGTCTTTATCACCGAAATTCGATAGTTTCGCTTTGGACGGCGGCCCTTTTTTTCAAAAACCAATATTTTATTAAATCCTTCGTCCAAGCACTAGATCATTGTATGCAAAAACTAAATGCGTTTGATTTTTGTTTCGGATGATTTGTTTCCGAGCAGCTGCGGTCAGTGCGAAGGACGTTTTTCAAAGAGTGGTCTGCACAAACCATTGTATTTGGCACCCTTATAAATATTCTTATTCTGCACACCTTTTCCCAGAAAAAAAACCACGAAAATTCCTCTTTTTTTCCGGCCACGAGCTAAGTGTAACCCGTCAAATCCGTGCCTATAATCGTGGATGTTGCATGTTCCGTTCAACAGAGTAAGGGCATGTCCCATAACAATCCACGAAATGATCTTCACATCAATATAGTCATATAGAGTCACCGGTAATTTTGAAGACATTGCATAATGTTGAGTACACCGACAACTAAATGAGATCGAAGTTTACAACGTTGGAATACAACAATTTTTTTAAATAGCTCCATTCGTTTTTGCAGATTCTAGCTATGAAAATCTCTCGACCATTGAAAATGCTTATGCCAGAATCTGCAATCGAAGTCTGCAAAAAACATTTGGTATAACAAAAATACGGGAAAAAAAATATAAAGAGAATTTTCATAGCGTGACCTACGATGCAAACTTCAATACCATGACACCGGACTAGGAGGACGGCTCTTGAAGTCGTTTCTGCATATATATGGGCGATTTTTTCGGAATAATCCCTTTGCAGGCCAACGAAATTTATAAAGAAAAATGTTTCCTTTTTTCATTTAACCGTTACAATTGACTTAGTTCTAATCTATATAGTATAATTTCCTGTGAATTGATCTGATTTTTCAGTTTCGAGAGATTTATCATGATCAAAAGGAATAGTAGGGCCAGAGGAATAATGCAAATCTTTTCATATCATGTTTTTTTGGTTGAAATGTGACGAAAATTCGTTTTTTACTCTCTCATTTCTCCAATTATCGAAAAGCCTATACGTTTTTCTAACCTCAAAATCTAGCGGTTAGTGGATTTCTAAAAATTCCACTTGCACCGGTAAAGAGTGACTTATTTTATTGAAAAATAATACAGTTGAGAACGACCAAAGAATGACTACCTCGCCTGTGACATCACCTCATAACCCGCAAGGTTTGCAGAAAAAAGCGTAAGCTACAAAAATGATGGGACACAATCAGCCTCTTTTTCAAAGTAGATGTAGAAGGCACTGCTCTGGCATGCAGGATCAGCCAGCACCACCCGCCACACATTATATGAACTGATTCACAGCTCTCCAGAGGATGACGTTGAAGTTTGCATCGTTGGAACGCAACGAAAATGAATTTTATTTAATTACTCAAGTTCTTCTTGGCCAATTTAGGTCGTGGAAATCGCTCAATCGTTTCTGCATATTCTTATTAGTCATTCAACACCTTAATTTGTGAAAAACGCTGTGGAAAACGATAAAAATAAAGAATTAAAAGATAAAGGAGAAAAATATCGTTGCATTCGAACGATGCAAACTTCAACGTCACCTCCATAGGAATGATTGAGAAAACGGTTACAACATTTCGTTATTTATTGTGAGATACCTGTGCTCGTTATTTTTTATTTTATTTTTTTCATCGCCGAATTTCATAAATTTCCGATGGTTTTAACAGAAACGTTTTTTTCATTTTTAGTTTCTCTTCAGCTCGCTAGTGTCATGAAGCCTGGATAGTTACACCCCAGATGAATGATTGAGAAAACAGTTGCAAAATTTCGTTATTTATTGTGAGACACCTGGGCCCATTAATTTTTTTATTTTTCCTCCCGGACTTTCCAGGTACTAATATCCAACGATTTTAACCAAGCTCTTCTTCGATGTTTTCAAATATTTAGTACCTCTTCAACTCCCTAGTATATACGAAGTCTGGATGCTTACACTCCAGATTAATGATTTTCATACTCAAACTGCAAAAAAGAAAGAGACAACGACGACTTTTCTGCCAAATCTATTTTGTAGGAAGATCTCGAAATATTTCAAACCGCTGTATTCCTAAAAAACTTAGAAAGTAGTCGAATAGCGTCTACGAAAAAAGTCCGGTTACATGCAGAATGATCATTTCGGGAGAATCATCCACGCACTTACACCTACGTAGTTTAAATCCCTCGCGAATCCCACTCCGCCATTTCATTGAGTTTCACAATTGTTCAATCTCCGTAGAACTATGTAACCGAAAATACTCACGGTGGAATCGAGATTTTTCTCGGTGAGTCGTTCTGGTTCTGAATTATTCAACAAGATCATTTCCTCTTCTCGATTATCACGCATCCTTTTCGTTCTGTCTTCGTTTTCCTCTGTATACTGGCAAGAACTGGCTAAATTCTACAGCCGGGTCGGCAGATACTCGAGCGATTCTCGTCCAATGTATATAGCCTTGACCGATATATATATATCGTATACCCATATATATGGGTATACGAAAGCGACCTCGTAACCGCTTCTTTTCTGTATGCCACATTCGTATGCACCTCTCCCCGCGTCCCTGTATCGCCGATCCTTTTTTCACCGCAACGAGAATCGCGTGACGCGCGTTCGCACACACCGCGACTGAATCGATACGATCGAATCGCACACTTCGCCATACATGTTCTGAAATAGTATCGAATCTCCCGTGAAGCCTCTGTGCAGAGTACAGACGTCTGTTATTGGCACAAATCCAATTTTAACTCGGATGCTGAACGAAGAGAGTCTCGCGTCGATCCAATTTCTATTCCCGTTTCGTTGCGATTCCCATTCTACATTTATTCTATATTTACGCGTACGCGTGTTGTCATTAACGCCCCTCCCGCGTGGTTACAATTCTCCGAGGGATATTTCCTTTTCTTTTGCAACGCGATAATCTTTGGCAACTTGATGCAAGATCGCTCTTAAATTTGGGTAATTTTTTGGCACCCTCTGCACGATTGGCTTGCTGTGAATGAAAAAGAAACAGGAAGCAGCCAACCGGCAGCTGATTCACCTCGATTATTCGTGCACATGCGGAAGCAACAGCTGAACAATGCAGGCTTAAATTGAAGCAGGCTAGGTTAGGACGGAATATACCTAGTCGATTATTTTGTAATTCACCACTCGTAGCCCTGCATGCATTCACACGCGTATCGAACGGAATTCTTAAAGGGTTACGTGGGTTTCAAAGCCAAAAAAGCATATTTTCTCTTTTTTTTTGTTTTAAATGAATAAATTATTTAATTCAAAATGTTAAGCACATAAAAGAGCAACATTTCAATAATATTTTTTCTAACATTCACCAAAAAATTTGGGAAATTCAGCCGGTTAGACCTGACTTCCGGAGGCCCCTCAAAAAAGTGTCCTCGTGGTGGTCGGGATAACTCATGATAGCTTTATCTGAAGGTAAAAAAACCATTTTTTTCTGTTAGTAGATAAGTATAGCTCTCGATTGAACGAATGAATGTAAAAAAAATTTTAATTTGAATGTTTGCCAGAGTTGTAAAATAGTCCAATTTTTAGTACAATTTACACTACGTACAGCCTTGTAAAATTAGCTGTAATCGAAAAAAAACCTTGGTTCAATCACTAGTCAATACTGTTTTGAAGAAGTGTGCAAAATTTCAATAAGATCGGTGCTTTAGTTTTTGAGAAATCGTGTCCACCGACTTAAAAAATAGTGTTTTGAGAAAAATGCGATATACCCGCGTCGTTCCCGACCGTTTTTTTCAACGGGGGGGGGGGGGGGGTGGGGGGGATTCTCAAAAGCTCTCTTTCTCCTAGACTTTTATTCCGATTGACTTAAAACTTTGGGAGAATATTCTAGACGTATTGTACTATTAGATGATAAAGATGAAAAAATGGACTTTTTGAAATTTTCAAACCCACGTAACCCCTTAATGGACGTAGGGGGACGCTTTTGGTTGATGAAAGTGGGTCGCGTCAGCGCGCAAGAGAGGTGCTTCGAGTGAATGAAAATGTCGGGGCGCTGCCGCGGCGTAACGGGGACCCGCCCATTCAACTTCTCGCGCTTCAAGCCTCGGCGAACATATATACAACTCGATTGAGAAAAGCTCGCAAGCCGCAGGGTCGGATTTGTGTATGCGACAGAGGGAGAAGGAAAGGTAAAGAGAGAGAAAAAGGACAAGGGGGTCGAAGATATTTGGCGAGAAAGGGGCATAAACAGAGAGAGGGAGAAATTGAGAAAGATAAGGGAGGTCACAAGTTTCCATCTGGGATTCGGGTCAATGGGTCGAGGGTGGCTTTATTGCCTGTCCTAGTGCTCCCTCGTTGAGTTTTCCTGTTGGCGCCGTTGCTATGGGGATGACCGACTCCCTTGATCGGGTGAAACGGAAAATTTCCCCTACCAACGGGGTTGAAAATCCTCGAAGGAGGTCGTTGCCGAGCAGAGAATTCTAGTACATGCCGTCAGCATTCAGAACGTGGCCTCCTCGGTGTCCCTCCCTCTTTCTTCCTCTCTCTCTCTCTCTCTCTCGCTCTCATCCTTCGGAAGCGAAGTTCGACAAAGAGAGAAAGGGGCTTCCGAATGATATCGAGGTGTCCTAGTTTTCTGGTTTCCGGATACTCTCCACCACGTCGTGATGATGCAATAGCCACGGCTACATCTCTGTCCTCATTCATAAAGGGCCAAACCAACTTCTGCCCTCCCGTTGTACAAAAACGCCAATACGACTCCACTTCTTTCCATAAATTCTATTATGGGAAAGTCGATCAACGTAAAGTGTGAGGAACAGCGGATCGTTCCCGAAATAGAGGTAGCTCTATCAAATAGGGGAAGTCGGGAAAAGATGATAACGCTAAGGTCACGTTAAAATAAAACAATACATATGAGTCAGTCAACTTTAATTATTTTTAAAACTAATCAACATTGATCAATCCCAATTTTAGAAGCACAAGAATCAGTATTTTTTATTTGTACCACAAAATATATAATTTTAATTAAACCTTTATTTTTCCCATCTTACCCCGCATGCGGGGCAAAATGAAACAGCGCTTGGGTAATTATGGGACACGAATTATTGGCATCTTTCTTATATGCAAGTGGTTTTATTGTCGATGCCATTAATTTGATAAACCAATCGTTATGTAGGATTAGTCCGAATAATCTTGCTTCCATATCAATTTGATAATTTGCAAGTTCTTTTTCTTCCTCTGGTAGAAACACCGGTTGAAGAGGAACCAAATACTTTACTAGTTTCGTTTCACCCTTTCTAACGTAAATAGTGGTACGTTGTAAGATATTCCGGGTTTGCGACAGCTTGTATTCATCTTGCCCCGTTAGACGGTTAACGAATTAACAAAAAATCACGCAATAACCTTGAAAGTTTCTGACAAACCATTCTTATTATATTAATCATTAGTACTTTCATTATGTTTACCTACCTATCTCTAATCAATATCAGCAACTCCAATAAACTGAAACGATGTTAAACTTTACCAAAAATTACATCGTTTTGTCACAATATCGATATTGTTTTCTCACTCGAGACGCATGTTTCCGCCACAGCTGATACTTTCACACTCATTCACCTCCCCCCCTCCAAACACCAGCGGGAGCACTGTGCTCGCACACACTGTTGGTTTAAGATTCATCTTATCCCGCGTATTCGTCTTGCCCCGAGTGCCCTAATTATCTCTCCATCATTGTTCAGCTTCATTCGGCGCAATTTTATTCAGTGGATTGTGCTTGGCAGACGGATATAGCGACAGCTTACGAAATACCTCACGACTTATTTTCACGACGTTGAATCTTTGATCGTTCGAATGTAAGGAAAATTAATTTTTTTAGTTGCTTAATTTTTTTGGCCCGTTTACGCTGCAAACATCGTTCACACGTTCTTACGTATTCCCGTTGCAGATTTACGACCTCAATATGCAAAAAGGGGCTTATGATGACGATAGAGAAAAAGGAATGAGAGATGACGAAAAAAATCGTTGCATTCCAACGATGCAAACTTCCTCGTTATTTATTCTTCGTAGCAGAATAGTATTTACTTATCACGCTATAAAGACTCTTTCTGACTTTAAGGACCTGTTAGCTTACTGTTTTTCGTGACGAAAAAACGAAACATTTTGGACGCATTGCAAGTCTATTTTTGCGAATAGACGTTGAAAAAAGCAGTTTGTTTCATACAATGATACAAAGTGTGAGGACTTTGCCTTCACCGAATTTTGATTTGATAAAAGTAGCTAAAATAAAAAAAAAGTAGCTACAATCGTAAGCGGCATTAAGGAAGTACGATCATTTCCACGGGGTAAGAAAGAGTCTAAATTTATTTTACCCACAGCTACTCTAATTGATGTTTACTTATGTTGATTATTCGTATTATCGATTATAGTGTGCCAAATGTTGTGGTAAGTGATGAATTTATTTGCACGCGAACAAATAAAAACTGAAAAATTAGATTGTCAACGACTTGGTAGTAATATTCGTAATAATGATATTAACGTATCCACCATAAAAACAGACAAAAAAGACAAAAAAATTAGCCGGAAGCCTATTGAAATAGGCTTGAATTACCTCAGCGAAATTAACACGATAAGCAAAATATAATTATACACATTATTGATACGTGATAAATGATAAAACTCCATAAATTGTTGTTTGCATAATTTGTGGCGGCTTCTATTCAAATGAATTTCAAAACAAAGCTGGGTTATGCTCGCCAAACGCATCAGCTATTACTCGCGACGTTGCTAAGTCTGTAGGTGCTATTTCGTCGTTTTAACCATTTTCAACCGGACATTGAAACTTTCTTGTAATGTAGTGCTTTAACTACACGGTAAAGGTTGATTTTTTAATTTTTTACAATATCTAATCTATCGAATTTCAGTTTTCCAACGGGTTTAGTTGGATACGTGAGCAGAAAAACCACGATCACCGCACTTCCGGTTGACCGTCTCCATAAGACGACGTGCTTCGGTAACTCAAAGTGCTCGACTTTGCAGTTTTATTGCGAAAAAACTAAACGGTCAAAATAGCTCAAATATTGGCAACAGGCGCATAAAGTATTCACCAAAATCATATAAAAATTTCAAATCCGAAAGTTGGATTCGTAGCAATGATCATACCTCCTTAATGTGCAGACAAAGGTCGTTTCTTCCGGTTTTTCTTTACCAGATTATTCATTTGGAATTTGGGAAAAAGTTATGTTCTTAAGCATGCATTAAACTTATTTCGTGTACATTTTTATTTAAAAAATAAAAAATTGACAACGTTATAGAGCCTCTGTATAAAAATGTGATTCAACGCCAATGGTTGGTCTATAAAATGAAAATAAAACAGTTTTATAGTCTATAGTAATGTAGTTCTCGTTGTACGTTACCGTTTTTTTTTTCGAGAAAAAAATCCAAAACGGCGGGTGTTCAAAGAAAAATGTTCTGTCGGCCAAATTTTTAATTATATTGCGGGACTGCAAAAAAATACGATATTAAAAAAACATAGTTACGTACAACGATAGCTGCTACAATTAAGGAAGTTTTGGTTTTTTGAAATTGAAATTCGGAATATTGTAGCTAAAGTTATGATCCCGGCCAGGTCGAGAATAGTCCTTTCGAGAAAAATGCTATTGAAAGTTTTGGTATACGTAAATCGTTGCGCTACCTGCTCTCGCTAAATCGTCTGTAACTTGGTCAATTTTCAATATTTTAACCTGAACATTTAATCACATATTTTTGAATATGTATACTTAGAGAAAATACAACAACAACAAAAAAACGATTTTTTCAATCGTCACAGTGGTGTCCCATCTTAAAGTGTTTTATCAAACTTCTTTATGGCAAACCCCATAAGAACCCCACGATAGAGCCGAACGAAAAAGAAGCAGAGTGCCAGTACATTACAGCTAATTACACTCCGGTTATGTAGAGAATGATTATGACATTTCTAAAAAGTTTCTTCCATACATAAGTTACTCGCACGAAAACATTACGAATAATTTTTTTCCTAAGCTTGTTCTCATCATCTCCGAGAGTGAGACGAGGTCTTATAAGATTGCGGGCGGAACTGTCGAAAATTAAAAGTGTTATAATTATTCAACGGGTAAGTAGATCGATCTCAACTTTTGCACACAGGCTGCAAGCAAACGGAGTAATAAAACGTGCAATTATTATCACCCCAGTAGCATTCCCACAAGACTCCTTACATCTTTGAACAAATTAAGCTAGATAATTCAGTAATAGGGCTTTGCTTCAGTACGGCCCATTAAGGGCCTTCAGTGAGAAAGTGTGGACGCCCTTGGAGGGTCCAAAGTTCGAGGCTTCCGAATAAGAATCTTAATCGTATTGGGGATAATAATTGCGGGTCCGATGACCAAGTCAATTTGGGCACATGATCTCCTCAGTGCCCTTATTTCGAGAATGAAGCTAAATTTGAGATCCTGCTATTCTTTATTCGCATTAATTGCCTGACGGGGTGAAATCAAAAGACCTTCACTCAACTGCGAATCCGTGAGGTCAGAAAATAAGTGTAGCTCGGTATTTGGCTTTTATCTGCAACTTCTGTCATCTATATG
This sequence comes from Ophion costatus, assembly GCA_951751655.1. Taxonomy (NCBI): domain Eukaryota; kingdom Metazoa; phylum Arthropoda; class Insecta; order Hymenoptera; family Ichneumonidae; genus Ophion; species Ophion costatus. The sequence goes on along the minus strand of OX632362.1, from coordinate 19,596,768 downwards.
AGCAGGAAGACAAAAGACAAGTGAGTGAACGACGACAAAGTTAATGAAACGAGAACAAAAAGAGTGTCGAGGAAAAATAAATATCCTTTTCCTAATACACGTACTGCAAATTATAAATAAAGTTTGCTGGTTGTAACGGAGCGGACTTGTGGTAAGAATGAAAGGCATCATTGGTTAAAGGCGGGCCTCGGCAATCCTGGATTCTTGGAGCGACTGATAGAAAAAACGATAGGCGGACGAGCGAGTAGGCACGTTTCATCGCGTCGCTCTTCGTGAATGAGGCAAAGGGTTAGAGAGAGGGAATGAGAGAGAGAGAGAGAGAGGGGGGTAGGGGGGAGAGAGAGAGGGGAGAGAGAGAGAGAGAGAGAGAGAGAGAGAGAGAGAGAGAGAGAGAGAGAGAGAGAGAGAGAGAGAGAGAGAGAGAGAGAGAGAGAGAGAGAGAGAGAGAGATTATTTCCATCCGTTGTGTGATAGAATTTCCGTGAAGAGCGGAAGTCGGCGGCGTGGAAGATACGTCGGAAGACGACGGACAGGTGGTCGCCGGATATGCATCTTCCTTTTCCAAACGAGGCTTTGCATACTCGAACGCCTCTTCGACAGCGAAGCGACATCGGCTGCTATTTTTCCGAATGCTTCGAAACATCATATTTTTTTGTCCAACCAACATTTTTTTCCCGATCGCACGAAATCCCCGATATAACACCCTGTCATCTTCACGGCTGTTCTTTCTTCCCTATGCGTGAAGCGTCAACGCGCTGACGAGACCCACGACCGACAAGAGATTCTCCGAAAAGCTTGCGATGGGCCGGAAGTATCATAGAGTTTTTCCCACGCGATCGAGCCACTCTCGAAAATCCGAGACGGTTTTTATTCTCCGTATCGCGGAATGGAGAATCAGCCGCTGAACCCATAACGGCGCGTAGCGGGTCACGTGCAATCCAATCGTAATCCGATTTGGCGGTATTAAAACGGACTTTGCCGAATGTGGAGGCGGAACATCGAGAGAGTTGAGGAGTGAGATACAGGGTGCCTCAAAATGAGCTGACATTTCAAATTGCGCGCGATTTTTTTTTGCGGTGAACATAGAGTACTGATCTTACACAACTGGCTTCGGGAAGTATTGAGGTTTTAGTCATGGAGGATTACGCGATCGAGCAACGCATAGAAGTTGTTATTTGCTGCATGCTTACTGCATAGTTATTGCAGACGAGGCTTCGTGAATTGGCCACCAAGATCGTACGATTTGACGCCATTGGGCTTCTTTCTTTGGGGTTTTTGGAAGGAAAAGTGTATGCCAATGATCCACAGACCATTCCGGCACTCAAGGAAACAATTGGACCCACCATTAAGGAGTTACGTGGGTTTCGAAGCAAAAAAATACATATTTACTGTATTAAAAAAAATATAATATATAAATTATTTTATTCAAAATGTTAAGCGCATTAAAAAACAACTTTTTAGCAATACCTGAAAAGAAATTTATCCAAAAATTTGGGACATTCAGCCGGTGGAAGCTGGTTTCCGGAGACCCCTAAAGAAAAGTATCGTCGCGGTGGCTAGCATAACACGTGCTAGCCTTATCTGAAATTCAAAAACCAAATTTTATGTGTTAGTACATAGGTATAGCTCGTGATTGAACGAAGGAGTTTTAAAGAAATTAACGGCGGGGTAAGGTTAATTCGGTGAAAAGAAGGCATGTTTTTACGATTTTTTTTGTCGATACAGATAGTTTTAGATTATTCAGTCAATTTCGAAATAATAATAATGCAACATTTGAACAATATTTTCCTAAACTTTTATTGCAAAATATTAAAAAATGAGCGAGTGGCAGTGAATCTCCGGAGGCGCCTCGAAAAAAAGTTGTTTTGCTGTGTACATCATAACTCGCAACAGAATCATCTGAAACAAATAAATCAAAATGCATTTGTTAAAGGAGATGTTTCTCGAGGTAACCACGGGAGGATTTTTTTTCGATTTTTCAATTTTTCGTCGCACTTGGGAGCCAACAAACCGATTTTCGCTAAAAAAATATCGGTTAAGGAAGCTTTCCAGTGTGACAGCCCGAAAAATCGCTGTTTTTCGCGATTTTTTTTTTTAAAGAAAAAATAATCTAATCGGTCTGGTTTTTTTTTGTATATTAATTGGGTATTGAAGAATACAAAACAATTTTTTAAAGATCGATTTATTTATTAATTAATATCTATAAAAATGATGAAACAATTGTTGCAGAAAATGCACTTGGATGTGGTGTCCACGTTGGGGGTCACAATTTTGATCTGAAACAAAAAACACAAAAAGATTATTGATCGGTATATAATTGGCTTTCGTGCTATGGAGGCTTTTTTTTTTGCAAAAATGGCGCCGTTTTGAACAAAAAGTATCGATTTTAGCACTTTTTTTGGCAGTTTTTTTTACAAAAAAATAGGAAGATGTCAAAAAAAAAAAAAGCTTCCATAGCACGATAAACAATGACGTTAAGAATATTGTGTAAAAAATTCAACTCGATAGCTTTAAAACTCTGCCCTCCAAGTTGGACACCGTTTTGAAAAATGCTGTTTCGAGAAAAACGCGTTCAAAGTTTCGCTGTAGCTGTAGCGCTCTGTTGCCTTCTTCCAAGAAATGCTGTACAGTAACCGAAATAATCTGAATTTCGGCATGAAAATTTCAGGGAATATTCGGAAGAGTGTATACTATCCGATAAAGCAAAAAAAAATCGATTTTTTGAAAATTTCACACTGGAAAGCTCCCTTAATTCGTTGTTGTAAAATTAATAATTAGGGAAAAAAACAAAAAAGCTGCCGACAATACCGGGTGAGTTATGGGAAGAAGTACTATGCAAAAATTCAAAACGATTTGTCCAGCAAATTTTGAGTTATGGCGTACACGGACTTCGAACATGACAAGTTTCAAAAAAACGCTTTAAAGTTTTGCACACTGAAAAATTCAAAATAAAACTCGATAATTTTCTTAGGCTCACACAGAGTCGTCGATGCCAGGTCTGTAGAGCAAAAAGCTGACATCAAAATTATCTAGAGCATCTTTTTGCATTTTTGTACGCAAAGCTCTTCCTTCTTTACTGTCGTGCGCCGCTTGCTCCTCTACTCTACTAGTTCGCAACTCGTCAACGGCCTGGTGCAACGGACGCTCAAATACTCATAACTTCGTCAATTTTGCTCCGATCGACTTGATATTTTGACACAATATTCTTGAGATCCTATGCATTCATTTAATTTTTTTAATGGAAAAAAATGTTATACCTTAAAACCCCCTTAACATTTGAATTTTTTTCAGAATTGTATGCAAAATAGTTTAATTTTTGGTACAATTTACACTACGTAAAAGTAAAGTAAGTAACGCCTTGTAAAAGTAGTTGTTATCGAAAAAAAACCTTTCTTCAATCACTAGTCAATGCTATTTCGAAGAAGTGTGCAAAATTTCAATAAGATCGGTGCATTGGTTTTTGAGAAATTGTGTCCACCGACTTCAAAAATAGTGTTTTGATAAAAATGCGATATACCTGCGTCGTTCCCGGCCGGTCTTTTCCAACGGAGGGCAATTCGCAAAGCCTCTCTCTCTCTCTCCCAGACGTTAATTCCGATTAACTTAAAACTTTGTGAGAATATTCTAGATAAATTGTACTATTAGATATAAAATATTAAAAACTGGATTAAAAAAATGTCCAAACCCACGTAACCCCTTAATGAAATTAGTCCGCAATTATGCCAAAATGTTATTGAAAAATTCGTCAAAAGGGTGAACATTTGCAAACAGGATCGAGGCGGCCATTTATCGGATACTGTGTTCCACGCATAACGTACATCTTTATACTTAATAGTGAAATAAAAATATTTATACTGTTCAAGTAACTAATACGTTTTATCAACAAATCTAAATGTCAGGTCACTTTAAGACACCCTTTAGAAAGACAGTGAAAGAGGGGTAAGAGCGGAGCTTACGAGCAGTCTTTTGAAGTTACAACGCCCGGCAAATGTCTATGCGGGAGTCAACGAGGCGAGAACTATTCCACTAAAGATTCGCGTCCTATTTCCCTTCGCTTCGGAGTTTCTCAGTTTGTACAGCCGAACTCCACTGCGGCTTTGGAGCTTTGGTCGGACCCGCATTGATTTTCCCCAACTTCATTAGAGCCCTTGCTTGAAAGCCCGACATGGAGGCTTTAAAGAGCGGCCACACTCATGGGGACCTCCGGAGATCCGACGAATTAGCCCTATTACTGAATTATGTAACTTAATCCGGTTGTTCGTAAAATCTTTGGGTTTAAAGAAAACGCACAGCTCTGTATAATAGTCATCCATATTTAGTATTATTCAATCAACCGAGATCAAATTTACGTCGTATTTCGAAAATTTGAAAGGGCGGGTTTAAATGTTCTGCCATTTAAACGGTAATTCGTTTTTTCGAGTTCCTCTCCGTCATTTTTAGTTCGGGACGTGCTGTGTCAAATTGAGATTCAGCTACTGGAGCAAAAATATCGATATATCTATATCATTCTAGGAAACACGGGCATTTTTTCTCTCGAATGTAAAAATGTTTACGCCCAATTTTTTAAAATTCTTTATTAATCATAATAATTTCCGAATACGTTGTAATTTGGTCTCCGCGTAGAGAAGCCGTTTTCATGTTGACTGCACCAAAGTCCGAAGATGAAAAATCCGAAATTGAAGTTGATATTGAAGTTTGCATCGTTGGAATGCACTAAAAATTCATCCCGAGTCGAAATTAAGACCCTCCTTTGAATGCTCGAGAACCTATTTCCTTTGTAACGCACAGACCGCCGCCCTCCTTTGACTCCCCTTGAACCTATATGGAGAAATTTGCACCGTTGGCGACACTCCTTTAGCCCTACTGAACCTTCTATTCAACCTCCTGAGCCTCCTTTAGGCCTATGGGCTCGGCTTGCGTGAACCTACACAACCTCGTTTTGGCCTAAAGTCCTATCTGTACCCTACAGAACCTCCTTCGAATCCAAAGCAGAAGGAAAATGAAAGATTGGATCCAAAGGAGGTTCTGTAGGGTCAAGCTATATCTGAAAAATAAATTATATGTGTGAATTAAAAATATGATGTTTGATTATTTATTATAAGATTGATTTATTAATTCGACGAACGGAATATGAAAAACTATAGTTTTAATACGTTTGTACTATAGTTATAGTACAAATATAGTATACGTTAATATAATCTAGTAAAGTACGCTGGTACTACATTTGTTTGTGTGTTATTCAAGTTTACCATATTTCTATATTTGCACTATAGTATCCCATGAAAAAATGTACAACTGGTCCGACATTGGCCCAGTAGTGCGCCAACTCTCCTGTATGGTTGGCCGTTCTCTGGCATGAATGTCGGTCCATTAATGGACCGTTGTCGGAATGATATCCTCGGGCCAAGGCTGGCTACCGATATCGTACCGACGTTGGACTCAACACCGGCCCGACAGTAGTGCCAAGGTTGGCCCAAGTTACAGCCAATATCGTACCAGCGTAGGTACTGACACTCGTGCCAAGGTCGGCCCAAGACTATGCCATCGTTGGTATTAAGACCGGCCCGACGCCTGTGCCAACATTGGCCCAAGTTCAAGCCAATATCATACCAACTTTGGTCCAGTCCATAACCAACAGTGGTACGATAATACCCCGAGTATCGACTGATACAACTCAAGGCATTATCGGTCACTCGTGTTACAATTTTTTAGTTGTTCATTTTCATCATTTTTATCGTCCCCGTGTTCAATAATTTCTTCCACATACTCGATAGTGTTCTCACACTTCGCTTTTTTAACATTATTTTCGAGGATTTTTTCTCTGTCAAACATGACTCTTGATTCATGACACATTTTTCGTGCTTCAATAACAGTTTATTCCAACATAATTTTTTTCGCACTTTTTTCAGTTTATCATATCTCTTTTGTTTATTCATATTGAGAATACGGTAGGAGCATAACGTTAACGGCCCTAGGTCGTTAACGACCTAGGGCCGACTGTTGGCGTAGACGGAGAGCCGACCGTGGGCCAATACTGTCTGCCATTATTTGTCCTGCGTTCATTTCTAATCCCGGCAACCGGTACTATACTAATGTCGGGCCAGTATCGGCTGCCCTGGTGAGCCGACTGTTGGGGGGGACTACTGGAGCCGACCATGGGCCAATACTGTTCGCCAATAACTGCCCTACGTTCATACGTAATCGCGGCATACCGCAATATGCCAATGTCGGGACAGTATCGACTAACGACGAAGAACCGAAGAGTAGCGTCCATCGTCGCTTTTTCGTGCAACAGTAATTTTTTCCCTTATGCTCCTACCGTATTCTCAATATGAATAAACAAAAGAGATATGATAAACTGAAAAAAGTGCGAAAAAAATTATGTTGGAATAAACTGTTATTGAAGCACGAAAAATGTGTCATGAATCAAGAGTCATGTTTGACAGAGAAAAAATCCTCGAAAATAATGTTAAAAAAGCGAAGTGTGAGAACACTATCGAGTATGTGGAAGAAATTATTGAACACGGGGACGATGTACTGTCCGCACTGTCCGGTACTGTCCGCACATCGGCCTGATGTCGGATGCCGGGCTCCGAAAAGAGGGTCGACTGAAAAATGGCAGAACCGTTGTTTCAATGTTGGGCCAACATTGGTTGCCAACAATCGGTTAGCCAGTACTGGGCCGGACATCGGCCGTATTGTTCGTGTCGGCAATTTTTTCATGGGATAGTACAAATATAGTATACGTTAGTAGTCCAGTAAAGTACGCTGGTACTACATTTGTTTGTGTGTTTTCAAGTTTATTTCATTATTATAAATAAATGATATATAGTTTATCTGAAAATATTTTTTAATTATAATTATCCCTTCTATGGAATATCGGTGAACTGTGGATGGGAGAGAAGGGGGGGTAGCGGAGGGCAGCATATTGAAGTAGGCTTAAAGGAGAGTTAGTAGGGTCAGAAGAGGTTTAAAGGAGGGCTAGGAGGCTCTGCGAGCCACCGGTGAAAGGAGTCAAAGGAGAGTTAGTAGGGCGAAAGGAGGTTTAAAAGAGGGTCTGTAGGTTTGCGTAAGCATTAAATCAGGCTCACTAGGGTTTAAAGGAGGTTCAGATGAACCTACTAAACCTCCTTTGAGTGAAAAAGTCCAATTTCTGCCACTTTTGGAGGTTCAGTAGGTTCTGATATACATGTTTTTGAGATTTCCATTTGAACCTCTTGAACCTCCATTGAATGACAAATTGGGATCGCAAGGAGGTTTAAAGGAGGATCTAAATTCCGACTCGGGATTCCTTTCAATTGCTGAATGTTTTTGTCCACTTCAAGCTGTGAAAATCAGTTAGGGTATTCCTTTCACGAACCCAAATATAATTTTCACGAACTCAAATATAATTTCACAAACCGAAAAAAATCATTTTCGTCGACAATTAATTACCGGCCATATTTCTATCTAATAATTGAAACACTAAATAACCTGATATCAACTGCTCTGCTCGAGGGAAAAAAACCTAAAAATTCCGGCACGACAATAAAAACAGAGGTCGCCGTACATTTGAATATAATATTAATGATAAAACTTGAAAAATTGTGACTAGCAGAAGAATTTTCGTGACCGCGACCGTGTCACAGAAAATGTAAAAATATCTAAATCTACTAGATTTGCGCGTCATTTTTTATTTCATTTTATCGTTGAGGATGATAATTGATTGTAACTTATTTTTTGTTAAGCGCCACTGTAATTTACCAACGATTGGTTGATGATAAAAATAAACAAATGAAGAAACCAAAAACCGGTGCGATGGTGTTGTGATTAGCGTGCTTGCCGCTAAACCTGCGGACCGGGAGGTCCCGAGTTCGAATCCTAGTCGCGTACATTTTGTCGTGAAATGTTTTTCTTCGGCATTTCACGGCCCAATAAGACTAGTTCCACGACTGGGGGCGAACTTGATGACCGGCTGTATTGGTATAGGTTTTTCCGCAGTTTTCCTATACCCATGACAGAAATGTCATGATGAATATAATACAGAGGGGGAAGTCGGCTGCGGCCGCAAGGAGGGGGGGAGGGGGATAGGGACAAAAAAGTGAAGAAAGGAGTGTTAGAAAAAGAAACAGTGGAGGAACGAAACAGTCACAGTGGAGGAAATAATAGGTAACAAACGCGAACAGTGTGAACCTTAAGAAAAAAGAAATAAAAAAAAAACAAATGAAGAAAAATAAATCGTTGCATCCAAGCGATGCAAACTTCAACGTCATGAAAATTTTGGTAAATATTCAGAAGTGGGACTCCTGCTAGAATCATGATTCTAGCAGGAGTCCCACTTCCGAATATTTACCAAAATTTGTATTACCCAACGCTTTGTTTCAACAAAAAACTACAATGTTCTCGGAGAATGAAAAATCCGAATATTTGCTAGGATATTGCGAAGTTTCGGATCGTTTCGATATTGAGAGAGATCGTGATTACATTGAGAGAGAGAGAGGGAGAGAGAGAGAGAGAGAGAGACAGATCATGTAATAGAAATATCAAAGCGTATATGCGGCAGCGCGTACAGTACAGCGAAGAGACCGAGCGCAAGAAATAGAGAAGGTTATGTAGGTACGTGTGTGTGTATATATATATAGCGTCTATATACGCCGCGGAGTGTCCCCAATAGCTATGTGAAACTACCATTGTGACCGATTCATGAATGAAACGGGGCTTCCGGTCGCTCGGCGCAGCGCTCTCGGTGACGACGGAAACAGTTGTAGAGCGTTACGTTATACTCCACGCGCTCACGGTCTGCCCCGGGTATGTATACCTACTCCGTGAATGGAGAGAAGCCGACGCGAGTCCCCGATCTTAGAAAGAGAGAACGAGCGTAGCGAATCCGAGTTATTTGTTCCCCTCCGAAACCGGCTTTGAGAATTTTTGTCGGTATATTGCGAATAAAGACTGAGAGCGAGACGGACGTGGATACTTCTCCTTTTCCCTCAAGCCTCTACAGTTTCGGTCTAATACTTTTTTTTACTGTAGCCCATCATGCTCCGGTGTATTGTGCGGGTATGTGTGTGTGTGTGTGTGTGCGGATCCACCCGCTCTCCCGATAATAGGATGTGCTTCTAAAATTGTTATGTCGCAGCTGCTTTTGGTCTCCCCCCCCCTCTCTCCCCCACTCGTCATAATAATATCAGAGGTATTTTGTTTATTATATTATAATATATTAATATACTATATTGATACTTAGTGATACTGAATAATTAGTAAACGGATGTGCTTCGAAAATTGTTATGAGGGATTTTCCGTCAATTCAGCCACTTTTTTTTCGACCATCTCAGATCTGCCCCATAATTGGTTATATCAAAGGACTACTAAAAGGCATTCTATGTGAATTTTTTCAGATTTTTAAATTTAACATTTTAGAAAATGCCGTTTTTTTCCAAATGAATATAGCTCGGAAACTAGAAGTAACTGAAAAAAATGTCTGTACATAAAAGTTGTAGTTTCGTGTTAGCTTTCGAGCGGACGACTTGAAATAGTTTTTACGTTCCGGTAACGCTGATTTTTTACCAAAAAAGGGGGAAATTAATTTTTTTAAATAAAAAACAGCCGTTTTTTTGGCTGAAAAAATTACAGAGTCTTCCAGTATGTCTGACGATATTGCAAAAAAAAACCGCAAAAAAAATTAATTTGTGTGGTTTCATTCTTTATACCCTAGATCCTCGATCCGTGCCGCTCTGGCGATTTTTTTGCGATATCGTCAGACATACTGGAAGACTGCAATTTTTCCAGCAAAAAAATGGCCGTTTTTTTAATTAAAAAAATAATGTCCTCTTTTTTGGTACAACATCAGCGTACCGGAACGTAAAAATTCTTTCAAGTCATCCGCTCGAAAGCTAACACAAAACTACAACTTTTATGCACAGCCATTCTTTTCCGTTACTTCTAGTTTCCGAGATATATTCATTTGGAAAAAAACGGCATTTTCTAAAATGTTGAATTAAAAAATCTGAAAAAAATCACATGGAATGCCTTTTAGTAGTACTTTGATATCACCAATTAAGGGGCAGATCTGAGATGGTCGAAAAAAAGTGGCTGAATTGACGGAGAAGCCCTCTTATGTCGCTTTCAGTCTCTCGTTCTCTCCCGCACCTCTACCTCTCCCTCTCTTCATAATACTTTCAGAGATATATTATGTTTATACTGTTTTATTTATTTATTAAATTTGATGTCTTTTATTTATTTTATTTATACTATTTATTTACATCTCCAATCATTGGGAAGGGAATCAAGATTTTGATTATTAACTTTCATTTATATTGTCGTTTTAATTGTTAGATATACTCGCTTCTATTAGCGTTACATTGCACAGCCCATCAGCCGAATTGGTTCTGCAAAAATGTATATCTTTTCTAAAGCCTATCTCTATACTGATCCTGTTTTAACACTGCACATCGATATTCTACGTAAGAACACGGGAATATAAAAGTAAAAAAAAAAATCAAATTTTATTGAAAATAGAAATTTTATTAAATATTTTTACATTTTTTCGTGATTTTCTTAAGTGAGATTTGTCGGGGCAGTCAGGCATAAGGCTCCAAACGTGATCAACCATCATGTGTGTATGTCTCGGTTTCCCTGATACCTATCTTCCATGATTTGTATGTCTCGGTGAACGCGTTGCTCGTTACTCAAGGAGCCATCGTTTTCTGCGGATTAATCCTGATTCTTTATTCCTATCCCAAAATAATAAGAAAAACACTGCACAAAAACTGTAATCGTTTTCCTGAGCTTTTGAATAACATACTCTCCGTATGTATAACAAAATGGATTAGGGTATTTCGAACATGCTTAGATTAGTCAAATAGTCAAATAGTCAAATAGTCACATAGAACAAAATGGATTAGGGTAGGCCACAATTATGCCGAAATGTTGTTAAAAATTTCGTCAATAGAGTGAACGTTTGCAAACAGGGACGAGGCGGCCATTTATCCGACATTGTGTTGCCCACATAACCTCCATGTTTGTACCTTATATTAAAATAAAAATATTCGTACTTTTCAAACGAATAATACGTTTTATTAATCAATTTAAATGTCAGGTAATTTCGAGACTATACTTCTTCTCGTGCTCTTTTTTCTCTTTCCTTTCCTTACCGGCTCTACAAAGTTTATCGAATATTTGTCATGTACATCAACGTCAGTAACCTTCGGTGACGTTGTTTCTCCATTGCAGCGAGAAAGGCAACGTTACTTGTTCTCCTGTTAAGGCCAGCAATTTCGCGCTTCGAGGATCGTGCCAATGAAACGTGGATAAAGAAAGCCTCGTCCCCGTTCGAATCACTGCAACATTTTTTTTGCCACAACGATCGAGTGTTCTCGCGGGGACGCGGGAGGTGGGCAAAAAAATTAACTTGAATGAAGGGTGCGACTCAACACGAATTTGCACTTAGTGCGGATCGAAAAACGCGACGAGAATTTTCTCATTCATGAAATTGCCTGGATGGAACCTTAATTTGTACATTCCGCGTATGCGATTACGCGGACGGGCGCGCCATTAAATATGTATATAGACACACACGCAGGAGTCGCGAGCGGGCTCGTCCGTTCAAACTTATTCGATAACGGAGATAAGGCGAAACCCATAAAGTGTTTGCCTTCCTTATCGCACATACGAACGATACGGTTACGCGATATCGAGTTTAATGTTACTTCCCCTCGGTATATATAAATTTCACAAATATTATCAGATTGCGATAACTATTGATCGGAAAATCTCGTTGGGCGTCATGAAATTCATTCAAAGGTAAAGTTTTCATTGCAATTACAAGACTGTTGGTCGAAATTCGTGTTTTGTTTTCTTCAAATAATCTTTATACTTAAGGGGTCTTCTTACTTTAGACGCTAAAAAAGGCTATTTTCATGAATTTTTTTGATAGGTTTCTATCATAGATATTGATATAAAAGTTGTTACACTTAATACATACCCTTTCGAAATACATTAAATAAATAAAAATATTATGTATTTATGTAACGCGAATAAACTTTTAACGCGTTTTTCTCGAAACAACGTTTTTAGACGGCTTGTTGATAAAATCTTTGATACTGCTCAACCGATCCTTATAAATGTTAACCACATATTCTTCACAGCTATAAGTATAGCGCATATTAAGGATTTTTTGTATTTTGATGTTCACTTTTCTTGCCAAAAACGGCGAAAAAAACGTTTTTTTTTGTTGTTTGAAAAATGTCCGTCATTTTGTTATTTTTGCATATATCAAAAATCGTATGATATGCGCTATAGTCATTAACATACTGAATCTAAAACCGTTTGATTTCTTTGTTTTGGATGATTCATCTCCGAGATTTCATCAACAGCGCAGACCTACAATATTTTTAGGACATTTTTTTAACTACCGATTTCGTCTATAAATGGTGACTTAAATAAATAAATAATTTTTTTTATGTATTTCGAAAGTATACTTATTAAGTGCAACAACTTTTATATTAATATCTATAATATAAACCTATCAAAAAATTCATGAAAATAGCCTTTTTCAGTGTCTAAAGTGAGAAGACCCCTGAATCCCATTTTTAGCGGTGCAACGGTGAAGAAAATGTTTTTTGCCGAAGTTCTTTGGTCCTTTGATGGCTGCGTATACTTTCTTTCGCCTTAGGGACACAAACAAACCCACACACAGACTCATGCACAATTTACCTAGAGGTTCCGGTGTAGCACTTCCGGTAGGAGTCGCGTTCGTGCTTTGCGGAAACTCATTTCCGGCGTGAGGGAAGACGACTTCCTCGGCTTTTATTCTCCGTACTTTTTCGCTCCCTCTCTCTCTCTCACTCACTCACTCACTCACTCACTCAGTCACTCACTTTCTCGCTTTTCTACTCCAAACGTTCTTCTTCGTTTCCCATTCAGAAGAAAAGGAAGAAAAAAAAACATTTTCATCGACCCGCATTTGTGCAATGTACCAAATACGCCCGATCACGACAACGTTTTTCAGCCCCTTTGCGAAAGAGAGAGCGAGAGAGAGAGAGACACGTATAGAAAAAAAGCATTACTGATCTTTTTTCCGATCCTCCCAAATTGATATTCCCATTCTCTCATACGTATAGACGCAGGGGCGATATAAATTGTTCTTTTGTGAATGAAACGCGAGGGCTCCCGTGACATAATCCCAAACTTCCGATTTCCTGGGGAGTTATTTTTGGAGACAGAAAAAACAGTCTCTTAAATGCGGCTCACCAAGATATACGGAAGGGCGATACAAGAGAGAGGGAGAGAGAGAGAGAGAGAGAGAGAGAGAGAGAGAGAGAGAGCGAGAGAGAGAATCTCTGTGGCATGAATCCGTTGCAGGCCTGGATCGTGAGCTTCGTTGTGTGGCATCTTACGGTACCCACCTGTCATTTTTGTCGCCTCCCAAGCTCCGCAACTGTTCTATCGATTGTGCTAAAAATGATCCGACGCTTCCATACCGAAACACGATTAGCCGATTATACACGTCAGGCTGGGCATGAAAACTACTATTTTGGCAACTTTTTCAAAGCTTACCAGATCAAATATCCGGTAAAATAACCATCATATGTACTTCACTTGGTACTTTAACTACATGATTTTTTAAGTTGATCGATAAATCATTCATACTCATGTACATCGTTCAGGCCTCCGTTGAAACTACATTTTCCCATGGTCTGCACGATAACAGCGCCATGGGTAGATGGATCTGAAAAATTCAAGAACATTGCTGTAAAGTAATGTTATACCTACAGTCCGTCGAGCCAAAGTTCCACAATTCTGAAAAGATAAACAAGTCGACACACTTATAATTAAAAACGCAAAAAAGTCAAAACAAACGTGTAATATAAGACGTAAATAATTGTTGATGTCATATTTCACGCTTTTAATGTAACAAATATTCACAATGAAAAATTCCTCTCAATTATCCTTTTCAGTGGTACCTTTCGCAAATAATTCCAAAAATCTTATCGAGGTATCTCAAAATTTCTTCAAAAACGCGCTTGAAAGAATGCACACATCTACCAATTGGCTATACTCTTCCGGCAACGTTCGGAATGTTGCGAACACGTTTCCACGGAACTTTCAATATTACCCATTAATTCATCAGAATAAAGCGCCCTCTGTAAGAAAGCAAACAATTACTTTCCCGAAGCACGAATACTTTGCACCGAAGATTTTTTCCAACGGTGCGGCGGTCTGGCAATAGAGAGGAGGGGGGTTATATCTCTTTCGTCTCTTTATGATGCGATGTCTCACATAAAAATCCAGAAGGCCGGAAGAACGTTGAAAAATAAGGCATATTAGTGTACGCGTCGAGATGTCTCACGATAGAAGAGGCGAAGGGAAGAATCACGTATATAGCGTAAAAAAAGAAAAAAAAAACGAGAAGAAAAACACTCTCTCGAGACAGAGAGAACGGTTGAATGGGTCGTAGAAGACTCTCGGAGAGCCGACCCCAGCTTAATGAACCTCTGGCTCTCGTGAAAGGAAGTGAAGACTGCAGACCTTTACATATATATTTATATATATATATACACTGATAAATAGGTATATAAAGCTTTTATATAAGGGTGCGCGCATGTAAAGTACAGAAGCCACTTTGTAGCTGGGAGTAAAGCACGACGCCGGAAGTGAGGTCTAGGCATGTACCGGAAGTCTTGGCACCGCACTTGACGCTCGTCTCATCACCCTTGTTTCTCCCTCTCTCTCTCTCTCTCTCTCTCTCTCTCTCTCTCTCTTTTTGACTTGCGCCACCATGCTTAATCAATTTTTTCTTGCTGCCTTGCTGTTCTACCTACTCGTTCATTTTTTCCCCTGGCTCGTTATTCTTGCAAGCAAAAAGTCGGATACATCGCTGCCCATGACGATGCGTCCATTTTTTTTTCGCTACAGGACTCGCTTGTACATTGAGCCGAACAACTATTCTTTCGTTACGTAAAAATAAATGTGCTGTAGCCGAACCGCAAGATGGTTGCGAGTAGTTACTCCATTTCCACGAGACTGAGTACTCACTACCAACTTGTGGTCTGGGTATGGTTCGTTTCCGTGTACTCAAAGATTACACAATACTTCTCTTACAGACAATCTTTTGCGTTCCGTATGAAATCGACCGCAATTTTTTTTTTTACACCGTACCGGGTATTACGCTCTCGTTTCATGTATCGAACAATCGAGAAGTAAAATTCAATAATTTGAATTCTCTATATACTGGCACGTCAGCCCGCATCGAGTGACAATGATATTTAGGCCATAGGCCACAGGAACGGGTATAAAATGATGTGCTAATTTAACCATTTTTTTCGTATGAATAAGCGTTTCACTCATAAAACTAATTACACATCTGTTTAGTATGAATATCAAGCTGTTAGGAAATGTATATAATTTTTTCGATGCACAAAATGGCCGACTACAAATATTTTCTTTTGTTATCTTTTTTTTAGGTGCTCCGCGGCGTGACATTTAGCTTCCACAATTTTTTATCTAGAACGAAAACAACAATTCGCGTCAATCTACATTAGAATACCTAGGGAAGTACGTACTGAATTTAAAAAATATTGTTTATACAAAAGTTGTAGGTATTTTAACTTAAGAAATGAATTTTCAGTGAAAAATTTCATTATAACTGCTCATAAACTGCTGATAAAATGAAAAGTTTTCGATTAATCAGAAATTCCGTACGTATACTTCTCTGCGAAATGCAATTAGGAACAGAACTTTTAAATTTGGAGTAAATCGAGTGGAAATTGTTGAAGTTATTTTTCACGCCAATTGGAAAGAAGCTTTTTCGAGTAGTCGGCCATTTTGTACATCGAAAAAATAAATGTTGCCAACAGCTTGATATTCATACTAAATAGATGTGTAGTTAATTTTGTAATAATAAGTTTGCAATAAAAGATGGCTCTTTTTGAATTGACGATAAAAAAGTCTTTCAATTTTTTGCTAGCTCCATTAGTAATCGAGATATGAACAAGGAACATTTTTATGAGAAAGACGGAACGAAGAGTGAAAGGGAAGAAGCGATGGGTGAGCGTTGATGCGATTAATTTTCGTTGCCAATATCTCCATTACTACCGGAGCTATTAGAATAATTAAACATCTTTTATCTAAAATGTATATCTATGAAATGCACTCTTCCGTGCCGATTGTTGTTTGGAAAAGTCGAATTGTAAGAAAATACTTTGGTGTATGGACTACTCGCTTGAGGTAAAATCACAATGATTTTTCGTATCTCAATCAGCGATTCCTGCACCGTATAACAATAAACAGCCTCATTGGACCAAGTCGTATCAATGCCCTTAGAAACCATATAATGCACCGCGCAGCGCTAGAGCCATAACTGCTCCACTAAAATCGTCACAACTCGGTCAATTTTTTGAATTTTTACAAAATCTTTCAACCAAATCGAAGCTAAGACTCCACGCAATAAGAAAACAAAACAAGCCAAAAATCGATTTTTTTTCAATTCTAAGTTTATGCCTACGCTTTAAGGGGCTATACCAGTGTGAGCGCTGAAAATGTGGGTGATTTTCGGGATTTTTTTTAAAGAAAAGTACTCAATTAAGTATTTCGGAAAATTAAGAATGTATTTGGCTATATTTGACCTACATTGCGTAATTTTTTCATAGAAAAATATTGAGATCCAAGCGACTTATGCACTGTCTTCGGAGGCGCAAAAAAAGTTCCTCCACTACTGACACGATTTCGGCGGTTTGAGTAGCCGAAACGGAGAAAGGAAAAAAATGTCGTTAAACTGGAAGGTATTTCCTATACGTAGGATTTTCGAAAAATATCAAAATCTAACAAAATCGTGTAGTTATGAAAAAAAGTCTGTTTTCTTGCGTATAAAATGGTCGTCTTTTTCAATGCCAAATCGTCAATTTCCATCCAATCAAAAATATCCTACGTAATTGTAGTGTAAATATATTCAAGAGTACTCAGTTCAAATTTCAAGTCCATCGGATAATTGCTCTTTGAGTGACAATGTCAGCAAATTTGAAAAATCTCATTTCGAGAAAAACGCCTTTACAGATTTAACCGGGGCATTTTATACCTACGAGAGGTTGCTCTTTAGAAGGCTGCCATTCGAGGAGTATTAGAAACACGGCCTTGAAGTTTTTAGAGGATATCCTTGAAAGTATAAACTGTCGAAAAAGGCAAAAAAATCGATTTTTTTTAAGTGTCACACTGGCATAGCCCCTTAAGAACTGAGGAGTACAACAAAATTCTCCTCGTATATAATCGCTCGCAGCTCGCCTCCTCCATTTTCTATTTCTTTTCCCAATGTTCTCCTACGTCGACATTTTATGGATCGAAATAATCCTACCGAAATATGCGCCATCCGTGACCCGTTTGCGAGTAAGAAGAAGAAAAAAATGCAAACCATCACTGGCCGTCACTGGCCCAGCTTGATGTCGCGTTACCCCCCAATGAGGAAGCTCAAGAAAAAGTGCATTTTCCAAATAGAACACGAACGAGATTTCCACCCTATGGGCGTCTCGCGCACACAAAACGAGCATACGACACACGAGGGAGAAGTGCGGCTCGAATTGATGGTGAGCAGGGGGCGATATCACGCGCGGCTGCAGGGTTGAAGCGTGCGCGTTTTCATTCATGCCTCGGCCCGTGTGTCTGGTCAGTACACACGAGTGCGACCGAACGCGCTATGAATGGGTGCGGAACGGCTCTCTTCCTTCTACGTCGTTCCTCGACCTCGTCCTCCATGCACACGCGCACATACGTATCACTCGATGTAACCAAGGGAGAGAGCGGAAAAGAGAAAGAAAGGCTAACCGCGGGCGACTCGTAGGAGCAAAACGCTACCACGCATACGCTCGTATGTACGTGGTGGACACGCCTCTTACTTTTACTCCGTACAAGCGGGCGCCTTTGTACTTTCTTTCACCCTTACGTACATTCATGCATATATGTGTGTGTGTGTGTGTGTGTGTATATATATATATATATATATATATATATACATATATATAATATGCATCATATAACATATATACAGGGTGTCCTGTTATAAATGGATAATCCTGCAACTGTCGATAGGTCAGATCATGTCCTATTATATGCTGGAATTTCAGTTTAAGGGGGGATTTGTCTTTTTTTTCGCAAAATTTACCGCTTTTTGGGAATTTTTTTGTGAAGAAAGTATACAACGGAAAACTTGTGAAACTTGGCATATAGTTTTATTGATCTGTTTACTACATACAAAAAAATGTTTAAACAATTTCATCAAAAAATCCGCCTCCCACCCCCCTCGACGCGCGATGGTCCTTTTTTGATGGTGTGCACGATTACAGCCTTCACGTTCATCTTGCAACAAAAACCCAAAAAGCATTTTACTTTAGACACATATAGCTATCGTTCGATGAAGGGAAAAAAAAAATTGACGATTTGGTGACGTTTTGAACTTGAAGTATCGATTTTTCGAAAAAAATTGATCGATTTTTTGTTATAAATAAAAAACTATTAAACGTATTGCTTTTTTTCTTCATCAAACGATAAAAGGATGTCAGCTGAGCATTCTGTCCAAATTTGAAGGCAATCGGTTGAATAGTTTTTGAGAAATCGTGCACACCATCAAAAAAGGACCATCGCGCGTCGAGGGGGGTGGGAGGCGGATTTTTTTATGAAATTGTTTAAAAAATTTTTTGTATGTAGTAAACAGATCAATAAAACTATATGCCAAGTTTCACAAGTTTTCCGTTGTATACTTTCTTCACAAAAAAATTCCCAAAAGGCGGTAAATTTTGCGAAAAAAAAAGACAATCCCCCCTTAAGGATGTTGAGTCCCTATGAAACATGTTAATATTAATTGTTCAATAAATAGCTTCTTAATCGTCATAAAATTTTTACACGACCTCCTGAATACTTCATGTAAAAACATACCAAATTTTCAGAATTCTATCATCATTACTTCAACCTCCTTAAGGGTTGAAATAAAAAATGATAAGAAAATTCTGAAAATTTGGTATGTTTTTGTATGAAGTATTTAAGAGGTCGTGTTAAAATTTCACGACGATTAGGAAGCTCGTTATTAAAAAATTAACATTTTGTTAAGAACAATTTTTAAAAGAAATAAAAAAAAATTTATCAATAAACTTCGTTTTGTTTCCGTTGCTTTCAGTATATTGTAGATATTATAAAATTGAGAGGTCAAAAAAAAACTTATTGCAAAGTTACATCAGTTTCCATAAAACAACATTTAATTTGTGAATGTTAATTGTTCAATAAAGTGCTTCCTAATTGTCGTGAAATTTTAACACGACCTCTGAAATACTTCATACAAAAACATACCAAATTTTCAGAATTTTATCATCATTTGCGATTTGGGACTCAACATCCTTAATAAAAATCCCACGGCTTTCGAGATTTTTCTTGATGTTATATTTGAAAAAAATCATCTGATTTTGACTTTTCGCATGCCATTTCTACAAATGATATGAATTGGCAAGATCTGAGCAACTTGTTAAAGCAATTGACACGATATGCGTAGTACATTTTTTAGCACCGCAGGCTATCAAAGTCAGATGTTCGAATTGGTTTGTATGAAAATTCTGCATAAGATATTTTTTCATGAACTTTCCATAATATTTGAGGTTAACAAGAAGACTTTTCTAGATAAACCAAATAACCAAGAGCATTTTTTTTTATATCGGGTCAATAAAAGTTATAATTTGTCGAAATGGCATGCGACTTTTACTAAACTAAAATTCCAGTATATATTAGGCCATGATCTGACCTATCGACAGTTGCAGGATTATCCATTCAAAACAGGACACCCTGTGGATGTATATATATATATATGTGTGTCCCTGATACCGTGATACTCGGTGATATAACGCCAAGATCGATACTCGCTTCCTGTTCTCTCTCTTTCTTTCTCTATTTCTGACTCTGTCGCTCTCTTTGGCGTCCATGCCTCAACCATATTAATGCGACTTGCCTCGCAACTCCATCAGCAAATAAAATAATCCAACCGTTGCGCTACAATTGTATAGACACATATACACATAGGTCGTATTACAAAAAATAATGAAATTCCAATCGCTCAATCCTAGCGTATGAGATAACGAGAAACCTCGCATTGGCCCTCATTCTTATGAACTTATCAATCGGTGGCGCAAATTTTCTTTGAGAGCTTACAAGAACCTGAGACGGCTAAAAGTAAGGTTATGTTTAAGAATTTTTGTGTGTATAAAACTCAATTTTATTATACAACCATGATATACATTTTAAAGTATGACATTTTATCTACATTGTGTAAAAATTTGGTTAAAAAATTTCAAACGGTATAAAAGTTACAATCGTTTTCCTGGGGCGTTTTTTTGTCGACAGCGTTTGCGGTACCAGAGGTGCCTTTACCATTTTTATCTAAAAAAAATTGTTTCTTAACGTAGATTGATAAAACTAGTACTTAACAAGTCGGAATTTGAAAGTTTAATTTTTGTGGTGGTGGTGCGAATATTCGGGTGCAGGCACCGAGTCGGTGGACCTTGCCGACTCTGGCGAAGACAGAGTGACGTAACAGAAAATGTGGGATAAACGTGAAGGAGTGAACGTTCTAACAGCCAGGGAAAGCATTCATCGAGAATTGGAATTACAGAAATAGAAATATTATATTTGGACAAGTAATGAAAGAAAAAACAAGAGCGTAAGTACTAGGGTCGAAAATTCTAGAGGGAAAAATGTATGAGGAACAGCGATTTTGGTTGATCGATTGCCCCAGGGCTTTTAAATCTACACTGACAATGAAACGATGAAGCATTAAACAGTTATAACGCCCACACACGGAAACACGTAAACGTAACCAAAATACAATAATAATAATAAAACATGCAAACTCAATAAAACCATCACACAAAGATTGTACAAATCAGAATAAACGAAAATAAACATAGTTTGATATCGCAACTAATTTGATATCGCAACGAGAATAAAGCTGATATTAAAAATTGATACAATAAACGTAATATAAAACCGCACGCAAGAGAAAGAGAGAAAGGGGCAGAGAGTGATCGATCGAATGCTTTAATTAGCTGTCTTGATTGGTACATCGAGGAAAAATTATTCAGATATAGTCAACAAAAAAGAAAATATAACACAAAATAGACGAAAATAAGAAAATCATAACGAAAAATGGAAAATAATATCTATCAAATCTATAAATCAAGCGGTTAAACAATACAATAAAAAGCAATATAATACTGAATAACAAAAATAAGCGAATTGCAACAGTGTAGGAGTAAAATTATAAACATCATTGCAAAAGGAATAATGCAAATGTCAACTAAAAGCAAATCAAAGCGATATAAGCCCAAGTACGTAAAGCAATTACACAGAAACCAACGCAAGTAATTGAAAAGAAAATAGAAGGGAAAGATTGAAAGACAAGGGCGAGAGAGAGAGAGAGAGAGAGAGAGAGAGAGAGAGAGAGAGAGAGAGAGAGAGAGAGAGAGAGAGAGAGGAGAAAGAAACGCCAAGGAAAATAGGATATCCACTCAAAAATGTTCTATTTCCTCATAAGCCGCACTGCAACTTTGTTCATGAGATTACGACATGAACGCGGAAAGTAGAGAAATATCGAAAAACCCGTTGCTCAAAGAGTATTAATACCGTATGGTTGGTCCCCGGTGTACCGCAAAACCTCGTAACCGCGTACGAAATCTCTCTACCTGTATTCCCAACAGCACGTCTATAAGCAGTACGTAATCAAGTGCAAGCATCACGCGGGGAATAGCGAATCGATTCGTACGTTAAGCCCACGTACGGAACGGAGGTGGTTCCAATAATAGTCGTCGAGGCACGAGGCTCTCTGCACCCTCAGGTCGTAGGTGCCTTCAGTATACCACGACCCCGTGGGACTCGGGAACAGTATATACTCTCCGTCACTTTACTCCTACACGGGCATATCACGGCGAATTGTATCGAAAAACGTGGCAGACATAATAAGAAATTCATGAACACCGATATTTTCAGACGCCAATCGCTTTTATTATTTTTTTGCTACTTATAACTCTGCGGAGGAAAAAAGTTGGGCACGCGCAGGTTCGAGGGCAGCACATGATTCGCAGGGGTAGGCCACCGGAGCTTCGCCGTCAATCCTAAAGTGTGTGGGCCGCGAATCCTAATTCGATTTCATATTCCTGTCAGGACAATTTGAAATTGAAATAAGGCATCTTCACAGTGTAACGGGTCGAAAAATAGCCGATCTGCGCGTTTTTTTCTCATGATTTTAATACGCTAATCAGTCTGATTTTTTTATGTCACATCAAAGCACTCATGAAGAAGAGAAAATAAGATTTTAAACGGTTATTTTTTATTTTTTTATTTTGAACGGCTACAAAAAGCCTTCGACAAAAAAGGAGTTATCACGGTGTACATTGTTGTGGCCGTAAATATTATCTGAAACAAAATTTGTAGAATGATCATTAATCGGTATGAAAGCCGCTATCTTTCTATGGAGGTTTTTAAATCAAAATTGACAAAATGGCGGTGGTTTAAAAAAAAAGTATCGAATTTAGCCGATTTTTTCGACCGTGTTTCGTTTAAAAAAACATAAAGATTTAAGAAAAGCTTCAGTAGCAAGATAAAGAATGGCGTGAAGAATGTTGTGGAAAAATTTGAGAAGGATTGCATGACATTTTTTTTCTGAGAGTGTACAACGTTTTGAAAAACGCGTTTAAAGTTTCGAGGGCGGAATTTACATATAAATTGTCTACTTACGATCAATCGGCGATGCCACGTCCATGTTTATAACCGTCTATACTATCAAATAATGCAAAAAGTAGAGTTTTTTGAAATTTTATACTGTGACGATGCCATAATAAAGTACCGTTATTTTCTCGATCGTCTAAATCCAGATTTTCGACCGTATTCTGCCGAAGCTTCGGCCGCGACCTTCAGTTTAATGGAAATCTGTTTTTGTCAAATAACTCGTCCATTTTCAACTTTCGACTAAATACGGTCATAACTAAACTTGCAGGATATTCAATTCTCTACAAGTTTGGTTATCATATTTTTTTGCCTGCGATCGATATTTTTCGATTTACACCTGAAAAAGACGGTGACATTCAGGTATTGCATCATTTCATTTATTTTGAACTTTAGCACATGAACAAAGATGAACAAAATTGTAGGGAATAAAATTCTCTACAGCCGTGGGCATTACCTTTTTTTCTAGGATCAATATTTTAGGTCCTACAGGTATAGCGAATCTAACGAAACTTCGCCGAGCTGAGTAGTCGAGACGCTGACGTCGGACGGGTCGGCGACGCCCCATTTTACTCTCTTTTTCAGATTTAAGTCGAAAAATATCGATCGTAGACCAAAAATGATTATAACCAAAGTTGTAGAGAATTTAATATCCTACACGCTTAAACATGTCCATTTTCAGTGAAAAGTTCAAAATGGGCGAGTTATTTGTCAGAAAGAAATTCGGGTTAAATTTACGAAGAAAAATGATTCATTATTAAGACGGTGACCGAAGCCCTTGCAGTATCCGGTCGAAATTGTGGATTTAGACTCGCAATGACCCTCCCCAAACAATTATAAAAAATTGAGGTGATTTTCTTGTACATCCCGACTGGGCTAATATTGTGGCAGAGGGAGGGGAAAAGAGCGCGACACAGGGAGAGAGAGAGAATCGTAATTAACGTGCAGAATAGCTAGGAGCTCTCATTGCATATCGATTTCGCTTTCCGAGGGTGCGGTTCTCATAGCAGAGAAGGTCGTAGGTACACAGGCTGTATAATCGACTTTCAACCACTTTTTTCTCCACACAAACCGGCATCTTTTTGTGTTTTCATTATACAAATGTTTCTCCAGCAAATATTAAAAATCCACGCACATATTTACGCAATGATTTTTTAAAGAAAAGCACTTTCCATTGAACGGCTTTCACACGGTTCATATTTGTCATAGTGAGGTAAAAAATAAATTCCGAAAAATCGACGCTTTTAAAGGATAAAAAGGAAAATTTGTACGAGAGCCAATCAACTTGTGGAAATAACTACTTCATTTTTCGACATTGTTTTGATGGATGGATGGAACAATGTTAAGGACATTTACGGATTACTCTCTGACGAGTTTTCAAAAAATTGTTCCCAACGCTTCGTATAAACGCCTTCCATAATTTATGTCAATGTGGCATGTACCTACATCGCTATGCCGAAAGTGTATTCGGCACCGATTGTGTCTACGCAATATGGTCTTCCCACACATCGGCCGTGTTGTCTTCGAATTCTTCTTAAGGGGCTATATCAGTGTGAACGCTGAAAATTTCGGTGATTTTCGGGAATTTTTTGGAAGAAAAGTACTCAATTAAATGTTTCGGAAAATTAAGAATATATTTGGCTATATTTGACCTATATTACATAATTTTTTCATAGACAAATATTGAGATCCAAGCGACTTATACGCTGCCTTCGAAGGCGCAAAAAAAGTTCCTCCACTGCTGACATGATTACAGCCGATTGAGTAGCCGAAACCGAAAAAGAATAAAATGTCGTTTAACTGGAAGGTGTTTCCTGTACAATGACGTAGGATTTTCGAAAAATATCAAAATCTAACAAAATGGCATAGTTATGAACAAAAAGCACGTTTTCTTGCCTATAAAATCGTCATTTTTTTCAATGCCATATGGTCAGTTTTCATCCAATCAAAAATATCCTACGTCATTGTAGAGTAAATATATTCAAGAGTACTCAGTTCGAATGTCAAGTCAATCGGATAATTGCTCTTTGAGTTACTATGTCAGCGAATTTGAAAAATCTCATTTCAAGAAAAACGCGTTGAAATATTTAACTACCGATTTTATACCTACGAGCGGTTGCTCTTTAGAAGGCTGCCATTCGGGGAGTATTAGAGATACGGCTTTGACATTTTTACAGGATATTCTTGAAAGTATAAACTGTCGAAAAAGGCAAAAAAATCGATTTTTTTTTAAGTGTCACACTGGTATAGCCCCTTAACGCATTGTTGATGTTTATGACTCTGCCACAAGATAAGCAGGATTTTTCAAAAGTCCCGAACCACCTGTTTATATCAGAAAATACATACAGTGAACGCTCCCTGACTCAACGCTCTCGGGACTGAATTTCCGTGGTATTAAAGAGAGTGGCCTGCTAGAGAGCGTCTTCCACTGAGCGACGTTAGTGTGGCGGGATATAGTTAGGTTAGGATAAACGTTCAAATGTCACATGTAGTTTTTACTGGGTTATTTCAGATTAGAGTACTTTGTTATTGTTTGAGGATGAATCAGTTTTGGACGAAATCAAAACAAAAATTATGTTTTGTTTTAAACTTTCTTTTTTTATAGTATAATAAACTCTTTTCAAAAGAGATTGCAGTTTAACAAAAATGCTTCTCTTATAACTTAACGTATCAATTCTTTTCCTCTTGTATCGCAAACATTGTTGCACTGTTTTGCCCATTCATCTAAATGAATGGATGTATGTGTGTAGCGGAATCAACGGTTCGACACTGGAAAAAACAGGAAGTAACTCTAAAGTTACTTCCTGTTTTTCCCGTGTCGAATCGTTGATTCCGACACACACACACACACACACACACACACACACACACACACACACACACACACACACACACACACACACACACACACACACACACACACACATACACACACACACACACACACTTTTGGCGATATCGGAAATTGATATTCCGGTCTTGATGTTTTCTAATGCAACCTTTTTAATTGAAAGTGGTACGCTTTTCGCTTTTCTTTTTTCGTTCATGTTCTTTACGACTTTTGGAATTGCGAAGTGGAAAGTTTAATACTGAAACTGAGTTTATGATTGCACTCCTCGCGCCTTTCCATAAATAAAGGAAAGTGGGAATAACGATTCTCCGCTCGTTGTGTTACCACCAGAGAGAATTGAGGAGAAATGGCTAACTACAGAGTGTTGAGTTAGGGAGAGTTTACTGTAGTAGAAAAAACGGTTCAGCGTAAAAGTTGTACAATTTATCGTGCGCTATTTAGTTCCGTCAAAATTAGCCTACCGTCCATTAAAATTTACAGTGAAAATAGAAAATTAAATTAAAATTAACAGTCAAAATTAACCCAGAGCACTAACTCTACTGTTCCACCGTAGGGGTAGGGCATAGCTCATTTTTAAGGAAGTAAACACCTCTCCGAAGTACATAAAGCTCATCCCAACAATTTATTTATCCAAAGCGTTTTTTTTTCTCGAAAATGCACGGGTGGTCTGCTACATTCCGTACGATCTGTACGTGGGATTAAAAAACTCGTGATTCGGAGTAAATGATTTATCTCGTCGCCCACGTGTGACCCCATAAAAGAGGGTGTAAAAACGTTTCGCAAAAGTATATAAAAGTTGTAGATACAATAGTAAAATAGAGGCACGACGCGTCTATAGTGAAGCGCGTGTCCTCGAGGATATCCTCCTGTCCCAATGAAATCTCGAAAACGTAGGCGGTGAATACTTCCAATACACCCACTTACAGGCTTTTTCCGTCCTCCGCTTTTCTACCTCCCTCTTTGTCTCTGGCTTTTCTCCGCTTTCTCGCTCGCGAATGAATCGCATTCTTCTCCTAAATCCTGTACTTCCGGATCTCCCACGGTCCCTTACTACCACGCGTGGATAGTCGTCCTTATTCGATTATGCTTCTCTTGCGTGAATGCTGGGACGTAAGCTCGTTCGCTCGTGCATGACGCTCCAAAAGTGCGAGAACACGAATAGCTCCGTAAGATCGCGCGTGGCTCGCCGACGATAAAATCAATAAAGCCGGAAGTCCGTCGAGACGACGGACGATAAGAAGGCCGGGTTGAAGAACGAGAACGAACACATTGCACGCTATTGTACGAATAGCTGAAAAAAAGATCTACGACGGTGTTTGGAAATCGCATGTTTCTCGTGAAGGCTGTGAATGAAAATTTTGCGCTTAAGATACGTCACTAGCGATTGCTTCCTGGCGTCCTGCGATTCTCGTAAATCGGCATGATTTGAAATTTAAAGACGTAAAAAAGAAATCAATTATATTCAATCGCTTTTCCATCTCTGGTTAAGGGGTTACGCGAGTTTCCGAGCCAAAAAAAGCATATTTTCTTTATTTTTTAAACATAATATATCAATTATTTTATTCATAATGTTAAGCACATAAAAGAGCAACATTTTAACAATATTTTAAAAAATCTTCATCCGAATATTTGGCAAATTCAGCCGGGGGACCTGGTTTCCGGAGACCCCTAAAAAAGTCCCCTCGTGGTGGTCAGGATAACCCATGATAGCTTTATCTGAAATTAAAAAACCATTTTTTCTGTTAGATAAGTATAACTCGAGATTGAACGAAGGTTTTTAAAAATAAATTTAAATATGAAATTTTGGCAGAGTTGTATGAAAAATAGTTCATTTTTTGGTATAATTTACACTACGTATAGCCTTGTAAAATTCGTTGTAATAGGGGAAAAAAAGAAAACTTCGTTCAATCACTAGTCAATGCTATTTAAAGAAGTGTGCAAAATTTCAATAAGATCGGTGCATTCGGTTTTGAGTAATCGTGCCCACCGACCGAAAATAGAGCTTTGAGGAAAATGCGATATACCTGTGTCGCTTCCGTCCGGTCTTTCCCAACGGGAGGAATTCCCAAAGGCCCTCTTTCTCTCTCCTAGACTTTTACTCCAATTGACATAAAACTTTGGGAAAATATTCTAGATATGTTCTACTATTACATGATAACATTTTTTTAAATTGATTTTTTGAAATTTTCAAACCCACGTAAGCCCTAACGGGTGACGTACCTCCAGCCAGCCTGAAAATTGGCGTTTTTTTGGTAATTTAGTTGAAGAGTAAATCACAAAAATATACATCATACATTGTTTATTGGTACTTTGACCACATATTTTTTATTCAATAATGCGTTATTCGTGTTCATGTACATTGTTCAGGCCTGCGTTGAAAATACACGGTTCCATTGTGTACACGATCACGGGCCCATAAGTTTATGGATCTGAAAATCTAGGAAGATTATTGTAAAGTAATGTTACAGTTGTAGTCCGTCGAATGAAATTCTTGAATTCCGAAGAAAAATAGTTACTCTGTTGTAAAGTAAAGCATTTTTGTTTCATGTCAAGTTTCGTGCTTCACGTATTTATAAATAATCTTCTAAATTGAAAAATACTGAACGCCTCGACGACCTGTAAAGAATCTGTTTCTGAATATTTGAAAAAAAGTACATTAAACATTTTTAAAAACAGTTTAAGTGCTGATCGTCTCGAAGGATGTAGTTACGAAAAATCGCATCTAAAGACCTTTGTACCTGAGTCAGTACCCTCACGCGCACGTCCACATTGACCATCATGATTTCGTCTCTAATTAATATTCCGTAACCATTTTTTTTCATGTCGTGTGGAAGGGTGAAAAATATTAAATAAAAAATGTCAAAATTCAAAATGTCGAAACTAGATATTCCCATACATGAGTTCTACAAAATCAGTCATAAGTGTCGTAATATACTGAGCGGCTTCTTTGCCTAAAATGAACTTTTCCGAAATGAAGACTTGGATAAACCGTCTTTTAGTACTGGAAAAAAATCCATCCGTTTTATGAATTTCCTCACGCCCATTTTCACGACGAAATATACAAAAGCACTAATGTAGAACTATTGCTCGTTCGCTAGTACAGTATTATCGAGTATATTTGTTCGCGTTACGTGCATAGCGTTAAGGGGTCTTCTCGCTGGAGGCGCTAAAAAAAGATTATTTTCATTAATTTTTTTGATAGAATTGTATTATACATATTGATATAAAAGTTGTTACACTTAATAAATACACTTTCGAAATACATTTAAAAAATTGTATTTATTTATTTGAGTCACCGTTCATAGACGAAAATGGTAGTTCCGAAACAGTTCTAAAAAAATTGTAGGTCTGCGCTGTTGATGAAATCTCGGAGATAGATCGTCCGTAACAAAAGAATGAAACGGTTTTAGATTTAGTATGTTAATGGCTGTAGCGCATATCATACGTTTTTTTATATATGCAAAAACAACAAAATGGCGGCCATTCTTACGAACAAAAAACAAAACAAAAACGTGCTCTTTTCACCGTTTTGGGCAAAAAGAAATAGTAAATATAAAGATTTAAAAAACGCTGAGGCTAGCCGTCGGGTTATCGGACGAATAAGCGTATGGTATTCGTTCGGACAGCGGCTAATTTCGCGCGGTTCATGCTGTACATCGCCCCAAACAAACACTCTCAAACACACAAACCCAAACAAATCAACCCAAACCCGAAACGACAAACGCAAATGAACCACCCCAAAAAACAAATCCAAACCCAAATAAACAAACCCAAAAAATCCAAACTCAAACAAAACCAACCAATCCAAGCCAAACAAACCAACCCAAACCCAAACAAAGCCGAACAAACCAAAACCCAAACACAACTAACCAACCCAAACCCAATTATAATTATAAAGATTTTCTTCGGATGACTACGTATAAATTATTCTTCTGGGTAGTTTGTTTAACAATTTGGCCCAATCTATCCGGACAATTATATATATGTTATTCATCCGGATACTAGCTTACACGAATCACAATAATATGTACGCCTGGAAATACGGCACGAACTGAGCCGCTATCCGGCCGAATGACATACGCTTATTCGTCCGATAACCGGACGGGGAGACACTCGGTTAAAAAAATCCTTGATATGCGCTATAGCTATAGTTGTAAAGAATATGTGGTTAAAATTTCATAAAGATCGGTTCGGTAATTTCGAAGATTTTATCAACAGGCCGTCGACAACCGTTGTTTCGAGAAAAGCGCGTTTAACGTTTGGGTTACATGAATACATCATTTTTTTAAAATGCATTTCTAAAGTGTATTTATTATTAAGGGTAACAACTTTTATGTCGATATCTATAATATAAACCTATCAAAAAAATTCATGAAAATAGTCATTTTTAGCGTCTAAAGTGAGAAGACTCCTCAAGGCTAGAACGCTATTTTGGAAATGATTTTCAGAATAGCATGACCTTTAAAATGTTCGAGTTTTCATGCCGAAAATGTTCACACGTGTTTATTGATCCTTCAAGAATATATACCAATCTACAAAGGAATTATTACGATGTACGTTGTTTGCTACGGTGCGCGAAAGGCGCCCCTAATTAGCTACCATCATTGTGGACGTTGCATGAATTTTTAAAAACTTTTTAAAAAATTTAAATTTGTGATAATTTGTACCAAATTCAGCAAAAAGCGAACAAAATGGCGTCATGCTATACTTTGATTGTCAATTTTTTCTATTTTTCTAACCATTCTACGAGTTACATAATTTATAAAATATATTTTGACTGAATTCGGCTACCGCCGTTGAAAAACAGTATACAGAAGGTGTAACATGCCAAATCGGAGCTCAATCAGCCAAATGGTTATCGAGATATCGTGGCAGCCGACTTGAAAAACATAGTTTGTAGAAAAACGCGTTTCAAGTTGCTGCGTCTCGGCCGCGCTCGGCGAGTATACTCCTTACAATTCCCGAGTGAAAAACGTAACTCATCACCGCCTAGCCACAAACTAGTAAATTTATGTTTCGAGTCGCCATTAGCTAGCCATTTTAGCTATTGACTACCCAGCCTTGTAACGCTTTGGTCCTCCAGTGACTGAATACAAAAAAAATATATGCTGACTAGATAGAAAGAAATATCTCACGGCTACATAATATTTCCGACCTAGCCATGATTTACTTTTCTTCAGCTAGTGACTGGGAATAAAAAATTAGGTGACGGCTAGATACAAAAATTGAATTTTTTTATTAACGTTGTTTACATCACTGCACAGTATTTCGATGAGCTTCGTGATGTACTAATTACAAATAGGGTATATTTGATGTAAGTAAATTAAACATATTAATTTTGAATTATATTAATAAAGCTTACGTGTGAGGTGGGTTCGATCCCGGGACTCTGGATTGGGGGATGGCGACGTTGTCCACTGAGGCAATCCTACTTTCTTAATTATGATATTTCGCATCGGGTACATACTCGTATGTGGCAACGCACAAAGTTGGGTTATTAAGAAGTAGGCGTAGTGACAATGTATGCAAATAACATTATCGAATTAACATGATAATTTCCTATTGAAAGCGATATGTGTGAAGAGTTACATAACTTCAAATTAAATTTGTGTACTTATTTTGGCTAGTGGCAAATTAATAGTTTTGGCATTATATAAGCTATAATGTTATAACGACGTAAATGTATCGTCAGTAAGGAAGTGAAAAAATTGTAGCGGTCGCTAGCGCGTGCTGTTCTCTTTGTTTTTTCATTCGTAATGCTATCTCTATCTCGGGTCGGCTAGGCAGGTACGATGTAGGGGCTGCGTCGAATTTTGATCATAATGCAGGGACATGTATAACTACGATCGGCGGGACGGCGACTAGCCAAGGAACACATAGCCGCCATTACGGAGTCTTGTCTAGTTCACGGTGATGTACCCAACTGAATTTTGTTTCCTATTCGTAACGCCATCTATAACTCGAGTTGGCGGGGTAGGTATGACGTAACACTAGGTGGAATTTCGACCATAACGCAGCGACATCTACAACCACTATCGGCTAGATAGTGACTAGCCAAAGAACCAATAGCCGCCATTACATAGTATCCGCTAGTTCATAGCGAGGTAGCCACGGGATTTTTTGTTGTATTCGCAACAATATCTGCGCCTCAAGTTAGCTAACCTGTAGTGAGCTGATCGTTAGACGGTACTACATGTATTTCACATAACCTGACTTTGTCGTTCGTAACTAGCGTTGGCTAATTCATCGCGTTCGAGTCACTAGGTGGCACGTTTATGGTAATACAGCGACATCTGCAGTAACGATCGCTTAGGCAGTGGCTAGACCAGGGCTAGGTTACAAAATTCTCACAATATTACTAGCTCACAGTGAGGCAGCCACTAGGTACTTCGTATGATATCAATTGGGCGAACCAGTTACTAGCATGTAACTCATACAGGCTAGCGCAATTTCCGCTCGGGTTCCTACAACTCGGCTGATTTTCCGAGTGTCAGTGAACGGTTCTCACGGACGTATTGAGAAAGGTCTGTACAAAAATAAAATGAAATATTTTCCAAAAATGCCTTAATCCGCCTTGAATCGGCAAAATGTTGCACAAATGTTGTGCACGGCACGTGGAGTCTCGAGGCAATTCGGTAGGATGAAACGTCAACTACGATATCTTGAAAGTTTGCGAGAACGAGCCAGAGACGAGGTTGCATCGCAACGCCCTCTATTTCCGCGAACATCGCAGCATGAATGGATTAATCCTCCCCCTTTGTATTCATTGAACGGCAGGGAGCCGAGGCGAGAGAGAGAAAGGGAGAGAGATAGAGAGAGAGAGAGGGAGAGAGAGAGAGAGAGAGAGAGAGAGAGAGAGAGAGAGAGAGAGAGAGAGAGAGAGAGAGAGAGAGAGAGAGAGAGAGAGAGACATAACTGCCACGTGTATATCCGTCGCTCCTTTATTATAACGCAACACCTACTCATGCGCCGTTGTGCACCCACTTATATGCACCTATACGTATGCACTTTCGAAAATACGACAATAAGCGCACAGCCCGATCAATATTAATCGTACCCGTGCCACTTTTGGCTGTGAACGATTGTATTCACGGTACAATAATAAAATAAATGAACGAATACGATTGGGCCGAAAAGTGGCAAAAAACGATTGTACCGAAATAGCACACGACAACGTTTATTGGCCAGACTCTTGCTAACCTACGTATGATAATAATCGGTTGATCGATCGAATGCCCGTAAATTTTATTCCATGGATACAGACGATCGAACAATTTCAGTGAGTGATAGACGATGAAGAAGTACACATATCAGAAAACTGGTTGATTTCGTTTGTCCATAATCGTAACACTTGTCTTATATTGTCTTATCTTTTGGAAAGCTGCTGTGGAATTGGCTCTTATCAGCCCTCAATGGAAACAAATATGAAATAAGGCACTCGCCATTTTTTCTCCATCTCATGCCGCAATTGAGCTCTCTGCTCATGTCTGAATGGACAACTGGATCGTTTTCTTCCCATTTTATTAACACGAAAAACTCGCTCTTTTCGTTCGAACTTCAATAATCCAACAACCAATTTATGTTTTTCGAATGTCGTTGAATATTCGAAAGGCTGACCTTCGGAGCTACAAAAAGCGTTTTCCAAACAAACTCGATATGATTATTGTTACACAAACTGCAGCCATTGGAAAAGTGGATGCACTTGTGCCGAACATTAAGAAAAAGTACATTTTATAATAGTGTAAAAGAAATGCTATTGAGTTTTTTGGAGTTTTCTAAAACTGTGAAGTCAGCTGTAAGGGGTGTGGGCACAATCTTGAAGTTAAAAAACAGCCCGATTTTCATTATTTTTTTTCGTCTCTGGTATTGGGATGATAAAGACTATCTTTCGCACACAGTCTTGTCATGTTACCGCTTTTTTTTATTGCAAAATATATATAAACAACGTAATCATTGTCATTTAATCTCTGGACTATAGCTTCCGCACGGCTCCGCAAAATAACGAGTTTAAACGTTTGTTATAAGCAAACGGAGGAACACATGAAAAAATCATCCGGTCTGTCGACGGAAAATGTTATAAAATATGTTCAGTCGAAATTTAAAGTAAATCGGACGATTAGATTTTAAGATATGACGTACGCCAAATTGCAAAGTATAGTTTCGAGATAAACGCAAAGGAAGAAAAAGGTGCTAAATTCACTTTTTCCGTATACAATTTTCGTACAAATATTTAGGCCTGCTCAATATCTTCGGTGGTTCTTAATGGTTTCGGATACGGGCAATACGAATAGAACATTTATTTTGCTCTACAATCTTTTTTTCGTTATAAACAATTTGATTGTTATAATGACGATTGTGACGAAAAAGTGCATTTAGTAGTAATGAGTTTGAAATAAACGATGTCTCTTTTTGAATTGACAATAAAAAATGTCTCTTCATTTTTTGCTAGCTCCATTAGTAATGAAGACAAGGAACATTTTTATGAGAAAGACAGAACGATGAGTGAAAGGGATGAAACGATGGGTGAGCGCTGATGCGATTAATTTTCGTCGCTAATATCTCCGTCACTAACGGAGCTATTAAAAAAATTAAACATCTTTTATTGAAAATTTCTATCCGTCAAATGCACTCTTTCGTCCCAATTGTTATTTGAAAAATTTAATTGAAAGAAAGTGCATTGGTGCATGGATTGCTTGCTTGAGATAAAATCACAATTATTTTTCGTACCTTCAATCTGCGATTCCCGCAACGTAAAACAATCAAACAGCCTGGTTGGCCAAAGTCATATCAATGCCCCTAGAAATTATACAATGCACCGTCAGAGCCGTAACGCAACGGGACGTTCTGACCTGCTCCACTAAAATCGTCTCAACTTGGTCATGTTTGGAATTTTTACAAAATCTTTCAACCAAATCGAAGTTGCGACTACGCATTAAGGAAAAAACACACACACAAAATCGTTTTTTTTTCATTCCAAGGATTACACGTACTCCTTAAACATCTTTAACCGGATTTTTCAAGAAATACTGATTAATCGTTAAGCTGTTCGAGTGTAGCCGTGCAGAGTGGTTTTCTGTGAAAATCAAGTGCAATAAAACCTATCAGGCACAACCACTTCGACTTCGGCAAAGTGGTAGCGCGTGAATTTATCGGTAGCCCGAACTTTCATTAAGGAGTAAGATGCAGTCAGAGGCGTGAAAAAACGAGCATTTTCAATAATTTTTTTTGTTCATAGTAATTAAGTTTGTTTTACAAAAGTGGTTACACAGACTTTTAATGTTATATTTCAACTTGACTTGTACAAATTTTCAAAGAAAAATATTGATTATTTATAAAAATATCGCCATCTTTGTCGAACGCCCTTCGGCATGTAGTGCTTTGCGGTGACCATCATAAAATTTTACTGGATTATCTGAAACCCAAAAAATCATTAGTTTAATAATAAATCAAGTCTTTAATCGAAGCGTTTGTTTTCGAAAATTAACCAAATGACGGCTTCCGACAAATAACTTTCGACTTTGGACCAAAAAATCGCTCGTTTATTGTTTAAAAAAATAAATTTTCACCAAAAATGAAAATCCTTTGATCAGGGATTAGTTTTTAATGCTCTCAATAAGGACGCCAAATTTCATCAAAATCCCTCGAGTGGTCTTTGAATTATAATGGTCACCGACTTGAAAAGCATAATTGCGAGAAAAACACTTTTAAACCCAGTAAAAATATCGTTCGTCATCGCGCAATGCACGTCACAGTTGACAGCAACGCGACTAACGAAGTTCCAACTACTAGGTGCGCAACTAAGTTTCCGGGTTTTTTGACCGATGAAAAAACGAAAATTTCAAGACAAATACACAAAATGGTTCATTCGAAGTATTGTCCCTCGCTATTTACACATTTTTGCCATCTCTCTGGCAATACATAAATACCGCGACGATAAAAAGACGCGTCTTTGGACTGAAAGCATTCGTCCAACCAATTTTGTACTGCATCGTAATTGTCCAAGTGTAGCCCACCCAAGCCATGCGCCATCGACCGGAACAAGTGATCGTCTGAAGTGGCCAGGTCTGGCGAATACGGCGGGTGCGGTAGCAGATCTCATTTCAGTGTCTTTATGGTGTCCTGGACGATGGAACTGCGATGGCACGGAGCGTTGTCGTGCTGCAATATCACACGTTCGTGTCTCGTGTCCCATTCTGGCCGTTTTTCGAGCAATGCGTGGTTCAAATTGATTAGTTGTTGTCGGTAGCGATGCCCATTGACAGTTTCACCCGGTTTCAGCAGCTCATAGTACACGATTCTTTTCTGGTCCCACCAAACGCAGAACATTGTCTTTTTTCCGAAGCGATTTGGCCGTGCCGTCGATGTTGACGCTTCGCCAAGTGAAAGCCACGATTTTCTGCGTTTGGGATTCTCGAAATATATCCATTTTTCATCGCCAGCAACAATTCGATGCAGGAAACTCTTTGTGTTCTGCCGCAAAAGCAAAATTTCGGAAGTGGCTTCCCGCTTCCCGCAAATGCTGTTTATTTGGCACAAACATTGACATTTTCGAGGTTAGAAAAAAGGTCGTTGTGTTGCGATATTTGCTTATATTACGACTGGGTATTCTTAACAGATGAGTCAGAGGCGTGTGCGGCCGTGTTGATGAAAAGTTGCTGGTTGAAGATTCCGCTTCGGTCCGGCCAATAGAGGTTTTCCAAGGTCAGCGATGGAAATAAAAGATGTTTTCTTACGCTTCGACCCTTTGGTTCGGGTCCTCTTCAAAAATTATATTTTTCTCTATAAATTTTGATACACAAATTTTACAAATCGGTTTTGAAGGAATTAAATACATGAATGTTTTATGTTATGTCTATAAAATTCTTAACAGATGTCCAAGCTATAAAGACACGCAATTTCAGACTTGTGTGCCGACTACATGTGTCGCTAGCGCCATCCATGTGTGAAACCCGGGAACTTAGTTGCGCACCTAGTACATCGAAATGCTTTCGAAAAGCGAAAAAAAGATCGCCGATTTTCGCGACTTCGTATAACGTTCAATTGATCAAATAATTAAACGTGTTTTCTTCGATTTTTGTCCGTTGCAGATAAGTCGACAGAGCATAGACGCCTGCAAGGATTACTTCCGTGACGATTTGCTCAAGACCGACTGGCAGCTTATGGTCGAGCTGAAAAAGCTCTTCGAGATTCTCTAAGACGACCGGCGCCACCGTCGGGCACGTACGAGACCGAGAGAGAGAGAGACAGAGAGAGAGAGCGAGAGAGAGAGAGAGGGAGAGAGAGAGAGAGAGAGAGAGAGAGAGAGAGAGAGAGAGAGAGAGAGAGAGAGACGGAGGGCCAGGCGGAGAGCGAGAAATCGAGACGAAAACAAATGCCCAGCCAACGGGACTAACATCCCGAGAAGAGTATTTTCCATAATACGTATGATCGACGTTGAACATTAAAAAAAAATAAGAAACGCACGGTCGATAACTCCGTGGACAATTTTCCGTGCGCGAAAATCGACAATGCTCAGTGCGATGCTGAGTGCGCGATTATAATTGGTAAATAACGTGTGCGTCGTTTTTCGACGAGCGTTCGTCACTGCGAAACACTCGTCTCGATCTCGCACTGCTTCCGCGTGTTTTTTGCTCTTCCCCCCAATTCGTTCTCCTTGGCACACATACGCACACACGCGCCTTGCCCGAGGAGCATTTTTGAGAATCATTTTTCCCCTCAATCGCAATCATCACACTTTATACGACTAATTGTAAATAAAAGGGCTCTCACGCGTGTCGTCGAAGCGGGAATTGGAATGGCTGGAAGAATCGAAGGGCGGATAAGGGGAGGTGAAGCGAGGAAGATAGTCAGTGGGAATATACGCAGCAAAGCTTCATCACCCGACGAAAAGAAAATCACATGTGTATAGAAAACTATAGAATGAGGAGAACAAAGGAGAAATTCGGTTCAATTCTCATTCGTCACGCGTTTCGAAGAGAAACAAAAGTCGACGAGGTCCATTGTTTATCCATTTACCAGAAATGAAAGAATTTAAAAAAAACGAGATAATTCTTTAAAAAATCACGAGTATTGCGAAACATCCAAGAAATCGCTGTATCGAAGAGAAATTGTTGTTGTTTTTTTTACCGATTATTCTATGAAAAATTCTCCAAACACTCCGTTAATAATTTTTCGGAATAATTATTATTCCCGTCCAACGCTCGTAGAAACTTCGACACGTCTGAATTGATTCGGACTCCCGTCGTACCCCGAAGTACCGAAATTCCGATCGAGTCAAGTCCTGGCTGAGA
Source organism: Ophion costatus (assembly GCA_951751655.1). Classification (NCBI taxonomy): domain Eukaryota; kingdom Metazoa; phylum Arthropoda; class Insecta; order Hymenoptera; family Ichneumonidae; genus Ophion; species Ophion costatus. The sequence continues at coordinate 19,558,902 of OX632362.1, read as the reverse complement.
ATGTACGTAGGTCGCGCGCCTGGGAGCGCGAGTGAGCGAATTCCGCTGTCACGCTTCAACGGAGACGTACGAATGATGCAAAAAAAAAAGAGAGAGACTTCGTTCGAGACAGGAAACGCGTTAAGGCAGCCAAGGGTTGGGGGTGGAACCGGAGAGTGAGAGGGAACCCACTGGTTGTTCGCGAGATAGGGGTACTAACGTGGTGCATGAATCTCCATTATTTGTATGATCAAAGGATATTCGATATTGAGGCTCGACGTGCAAAAGGCCAATGTGACGCGCCAGAGGAAGAAGGGAGTGTGAAATCGCAGTGAATGAAAGCCAGAACGCTTGACGTTCACGAGCGACGAGGAAAAAAAAAAGTAACGCGAACCTTCCAAGATAATGGTATATCTGAATATTTTCAGCGTCGAGAGTTTTAGCACAGGCGGCCGGGCGAACGAAACAGCGAATGAAAGAAGGATTTTTTGCAATGAAACGTCGAAGTGCGATTGTATGCAGATGTAATTATTCGGATGATGAAAAGAAAAAGAAAAACAAAACGAATAAAACCGAACATTTTTGTGAAGAAAAAAAAACGGGCGAAAACAGTTGGGGAGAAGCCGGAAGAGGAAAAGCGTTTTTTGGGCAAAGGGTCGTCGCTTGGTTTTCTACCCGAGCTCACGTCACTCACGCAGCTTTCGTTATTTTACTTGCTTTCCTGCTTTTGTCCCGATCCTTCCTCTTCGTCTCTCGTTCCCCCCTTCGCTATTTTGCACTCCGCCCACCGAGGAATCTCGGCAGCTTCCTGCTTCCGGCACGCCGGAACTCACAAACGAACGCGTTCGTGCCCAGTTAGCTGGAAACACGAAATGTTCGAGCCCGCACGTGTAACGACTAACGAGCCACGTGCTCCCTCAACGGACTTGTTTTCTCTTTCTTACTCAATTTTACGCTTCGCCAAGGGATTTGCCAGGAGAAACTCCGGAAACTCCGTTTCTCGGCTCGGAAGTTAGCTCCGGAAAAAAATTGGGATAAGGGGGTCGTCTAGTGTGTCAGATTTAAGGGGTTACCCCCACTTGCGATTTTGAAAAAATCGATTTTTTTTATTGCATTTTTTTGAAGTATAAGTATCTGAGAATATGTCCTGAAAATTTCAAGTCGATCGGAACAAAATTGACTGAGATATGAGCGTTGAAAGAGAAGAATCCGTGAATTGAAGAACTGAAATTGAAACTTTAAACGCGTTTTTCTCAAAATGGGATTTCTGAAGTCGGTGACCAAGATTACTCGAACACTAATGAACCGATCTTCTTGAAATTTTGCAGGCTTATTTAATACATAAAAATGTAGTCTTTGATCGTTCGATTTTTTTTTTCGAAAAAAAAATGACCGTATTATAGCCAAAAAACGGCCGTTTTTTTTTCGTTAAAATCGAACCATTAACTTTGACTGTCCGCCGTTTTGTGAAAAATGAATATTTTTTTAAATCCTGTTAAAGACTAGTTTATACTTATATTTGACTAAATCCATCCGCATTTTTTTTTTTCAGATGATCCACTTCGCCGCAATGTTGGTCACCGCAAACCGTGTATATAAAAACATTATTTCATTGACGGCCGTTTGCCATTAAACAATGTAATATTTTTCAATAAAAAAATTACTGAAAGTTCTTCAAGATGTGTTCTTTAAGATGGTATATTGATCGATTTAAAGTTTTGTAGTTTTCTTTTAAAAAAATCATGAAAAAGGCCTTTTCTTGCGCTACAAGTGGAGGTAACGCGTTAAAGAAAAATGGATTTTTTTTCTTCATAAATCACAATGAAAACATGTATAGAAGACGTAAAAGGATTTTTTGAAATTTGAAGCCGTTGAAAAGTTACATCCGTAAACCGGAGCAGGTATAGGGAGTGATTACGGTTCCGATTTTTTTTCAAACTGCTGCCATGATATCTCAAAAACTATTTGATTGATTCTGCTCAAATTTACACAGAATCTTGCGTACATATATAACTACAAGTTGAACTGAAGTAATTAAGATTGCTTCTTTAGTTTTCTTTTTATCAGCCATGTGCGCAACTAAGTTCCCGGGTTTCACACATGGATGGCGCTAGTGACACGTGTAGTCGGCATACAGGTCTGAAATTGGGTGTCTTTATAGCTTGGACATCTGTTAAGAATACCCAGTCGTAATATAAACAAATATCGCAACACAACGACCTTTTTTCTAACCTCGAGAATATCAATGTTTGTCCCAAATAAACAGCATTTGTGGGAAGCGGGAAACCACTTCCGAAATTTTGCTTTTGCGGCAGAACAGAAAGAGTTTTCTCCCTCGAATTGTTACTAGCGATGAGAAATGGATATATTTCGAGAATCCCAAACGCAGAAAATCGTGGCTTTCACTTGGCGAAGCGTCAACATCGACGGCACGGCCAAATCGCTTCGGAAAAAAGACAATGCTCTGCGTTTGGTGGGACCAGAAAAGAATCGTGTACTATGAGCTGCTGAAACCGGGTGAAACTGTCAATGGGCATCGCTACCGACAACAACTAATCAATTTGAACCACGCATTGCTCGAAAAACGGCCAGAATGGGACACGAGACATGAACGTGTGATATTGCAGCACGACAACGCTCCGTGCCATCGCAGTTCCATCGTCCAAGACACCATAAAGACACTGAAATGAGATCTGCTACGGCACCCGCCGTATTCGTCAGACCTGGCCCCTTCAGACTATCACTTGTTCCGGTCGATGGCGCATGGCTTGGGTGGGCTACACTTGGCCAATTACGATGCAGTACAAAATTGGTTAGACGAATGCTTTCGGTCCAAAGACGCGTCTTTTTATCGTCGCGGTATTTATGTACTGTCAGAGAGATGGCAAAAATGTGTAAATAGCGAGGGGCAATACTTCGAATGAAACATTTTCTGTATTTGTCTTGAAATTTTAGACTTTTTATTGGTAAAAAAAACCCGGAAACTTAGTTGCGCACCTAGTAGACCCCAAAAAAAGTACGAAAAATTCAATTTTTTTTCCAAAGCGTAAAAAAAATATTATTTTTTGGAATTCTAACTTTATTTTAGTTCCATGTAGAGCCTCAAGTCTCAAGATTAAGGATGTTGAGTCCCTATGAAACATGTTAATGGTAATTGTTCATTAAATATCTTCTTAATCGTCATGAAACTTTTACACGACCTCCTGAATACTTCATGTAAAAACATACCAAATTTTCAGAATTCTATCATCATTACTTCAACCTCCTTAAGGGTCGAAATAAAAAATGATATAATTCTGAAAATTTGGTATGTTCTTGTATGAAGTATTTAAGAGGTCGTGTTAAAATTTCACGACGATTAGGAAGGTCGTTATTAAAAAATTAACATTTTGTTAAGAACAATTTTCAAAAGAAATGAAAAAAAAATTTATCAATAAACTTCGTTTTGTTTCCGTTGCTTTCAGTATATTGTAGATATTACAAAATTGAGAGGTCAAAACAAAAACTTATTGCAAAATTACATCAGTTTCCATAAGACAACATTTAATTTGTGAATGTTAATTGTTCAATAAACGAGCTTCCTAATTGTCGTGAAATTTTTACACGACCTCTGAAATACTTCATACAAAAACGTACCAAATTTTCAGAATTTTATTATCATTTGCGATTTGGAACTCAACATCCTTAAAGTTGCGTTTCGTTTTTTTTTTCAAATAAGCAGAACGGCCGGAATCATGGAAGCAGTGGAGCACCTCTTTTTATATGTGTTTCTGTTTGACGGTGTATCTCCGACTATATTCTATATCATGACTTCAAGAAATTCACAAAGTTTGTTTAAATGTTAATAAAAATGATATACAATTTATAAATTATTTTGTTTTAATGGTTTGTCAAAAAAAAAATCCCCAAAAAAGCATTAAAAAACGGCCACACTAGACGACCCCGATAAATCGAAGGTAAAATGAGGTGGAAAACATACGCTGTACGAAAGGAGCGTATTGAGCATGCGATAAATATCCCTTATTTTGCGATTAAGGCTTTTTTACGTTGGAACTTATTTTTCTAATCTTTACGGGAGATTTTGTTTTGCAATGAGATGATACAAACAAAAGAAACGGTGAAGTATGTCTCTGGTTTATTTTCCGATTGGTTTGCAGCATCTTGAGGTGTTCGACAAAATCGATTTTTTGGTTGGATTTTCTATTTATACTTTTGAGAATATTTTAAGCGTTTAACGGGTAACACCTAGTTCGCGGCCGGAAAAAAAGAAGTGTTTTCGTGCTTTTTTTTTTTTTGGGAAATGGGTGAAAGTTTTTAACTTTTTCATAGTAGAGAGTATCATTTCAAGTATCCTTGACAATTTTTTTATTGGGAAATATTTACAAACGACGGAGATACAGTGAATGGCACAGACGGCTGTGCAAAAAGGTCCTTCGCGGAGACCACTCCTGCTCGGGAACAAATAGTCCGATATAAAAAAACCAAATGAGTTTAGTTTATGTACCGTATTATCTAGTCTAGTCTTTGATCGAAGAATTCAACGAAATAATGATTGTTCATAAATTGGTCGTCGAAATTTCGGTGAAAAAACCACTCTATCGTGATATAAAAAAAAGTATGCATTGAAAAAAACTCGATCAAGGACTGCCTTTTGACATACAAAAAATGTCTGTGAAATTTGAAGCAGATGGGTTTAGTTGTTTTTGAGATATTTTGATCACCGATTCTGAAAACGACATTCCGAGAAAAACGCGTTTAAAGTTTTACGCCAGGTATATACGTAGGTTCGCTGGATATCTGCAAACGCTCATAACTCTCCCTATTTTCAACGGACCGACTTGAAATTTTCAGAGAATATTTTTGAGAGCTTACATCATAAGAAACTGTAGAAAACAAATAATCGATTTAAAATTTCCAACTAGGTGTAACCCCTTAAACATGTGAAAATTCCCATTATTACCAAAGTTATAGCAATTTAAAGCGAGGGCGGCAGAAGGTTTGGCCGCGTGTGACGAAGATACCTGGTGTTTGTATCAGAAGGCAAAGGCGTCCGGAACATCGGTTTCCTATGACCATTAAAATCCTCTTTCTATAGTTATCCAAAGAGCAATTTAACTGACATACGAAAAATTAACTAACGCCTAGTTATTAGAACGCTGTTTAGAAGGATATACTGATAATTACAATGAAAGTCTCAACGCTATATTGATACTTTCTCGGGGTCTATAGCTCAAAAAGTACGTCTCAGTGGTGCAATAATTATTGAGTTTGCATCTTATATTGCAGCAAGTCAATTTAACGATGTATATGCTGGTATATTACTGATGTTGCAATTATTAAATATCGCAATTGGCTCAAGCGCACTACGAGTAGCCGAGAACTTGGATGCCCAGCGGATATCGATAGCCAATATGAGTGCCCAACAGGACACCAATAAGGCCAAGAAGTTGAAAAGAGCAGCTCACGAGGAGTCAGAGGGCATCGCTCCATCGAAGAAAGACCTCATGCATGGTCAAGGAATCTCAGATTAGATGACATTTATACATACGACGAAATTTATACCACATATTCTTTATAATATTATAAAACAGCATTTTTTTCGATTGGCTTACGCGTTCATTTTTTATTGATTTTTAAAACGCGACGTTTTTGGGAAAATACGATTTTTCATTCAAACAGCTGCCATTTCTACATAAAGATGTAAGAATTTTTCCCATATACGACACTAGCTATTATCTGTCTTCACAAGAATTAAAAAATTTTTAGACGTCTGGAATTTTTTTTTTCAATTGTAAATAAATATAAAAATTTCACCATCGGCAAGGATTCACAAAAGAGGGATGTTCTACACGTTTTGTATTTGCACTATTTTTAAAATTATTTGTTTTTTGATATTTTTTCATAAAACTATAATGTATTTGTAAAAAATGCAAATTATTTTACATATGTTCAATAGTCGCGTACATTTATTTATTTATTTGTATACCTTTTTTCCGAGCGCTAAGGTGGTGTAACGCCTGAGGCTTATTAATACTCAATGAAAACTTCATTACTTCTGAAAAGTATGAGAATTATTATGTTGTTTTTCAAACAACTGCTTTTCAAAAAAGGGCGAAAATGACTAGTGTATTATATGATTTTTTTTTCGGATAAGGACGAAAATATGAGGCGAAAACTTGTAAAATTAAAAACCGCTTTTCGTATACTTTTTCGAAACTAACTCGTTCACAGTAACTCACGAGACACTTTTTAATTTATTTCTATACTTTACGGATGTATTTAAGATTTTTTCTCATGACCATCGATCGGTGATCGCAGCAAAGGAAAGAGACACGAGTCACGTTGCAAATGAAAAATGGTCGTTGAAAATTCACGATTCGTTTCGAAAAATCTACACAAAAAGAGTAGGTCATGATTTTTTAAAATTCTTTCTCAATAGAAAATTGAAACCTGAAGCAAAACGCCGAAGCGTTTCGATATGTGAAAAATGACAAATGAAAAATTATGCTACGGAAAATGCAGTACGTTTAAAATTGGGTGTCTGCTACAAAACCGAATACTTGACGAGTATCGTTTATGCGTGCCGCACTTCTTGAGTATATTTGATGCAACCAATGATGAATAATCAATCAAATTCATTCATCTTCAAGTTCGACTTCAAACTCGCCACGCGATCTGTCGGCCTGAAATGCTGGTGTTACCTTAGTTATTTTTTTTTTTGAGAAAAACAATATTAAGGAAACAACATTCGTGTGGCATAGCCAGAATTCGCCGAGATCGACGAGTTATTCCGTAATGCAGAAATAATCGTTGTGTCGTCATAGAAAACATCAGAAAAACATGTTGCACCTGACCAAGTACGTCGGAATAGCAAGTTCGGTTTATCTCATTCAATCCAAAGTTCATAAATTCTCATTGAGCGTGTATTTTTTTTCTTGCGACAAAGAAACACCTGAAATACGAGAAACAAAAAACGTCACACGACCGTTCGGGTCGTTGTTCGAATGAGAATGAATCCTGCATCAGAATGAATCCCATTTCGTCCATTTTTCCATTCAGCTGGAGTTTTTTCTTTGCCGATTTTTTTCAGTAAATTCAACATTTTTCGCTCTAAATACGGGATTAATATCGATGAAGCCTTTTTTTTCGCAATAGAAGTCAAATTGCGTAAACTGAGCTTATCCATCCGTGATTAGTACCTGCGAAATCACAGGAAGACAACACAAAATACAGGTATATTGCGAAAGGCAATGAGCCGATTTTTCCACATTTTCACTTTCCGTCTCAAGAATTTTACGTTCAAAGTTCAAGTCGAAATCCCTACTACTTAAGGGGTATATACAGTTAAAGTTTTCGAAAAATCGATGTTTTTTAAATCCTTTTTTCGTAATGTACATATATTAAAGTAGACACACAGAAAATTTCTTGTCAATCCGGCGAAAACTCTCGAAGTTAATATGTAATAAGACAATATGTAAAGTGCTTTAGAAACTTTAAACGCGTTTTTCTCAAAACTGTGTTTTTAAAGTCGGTGAGTAAGATTTCTCGGAAACGGCTGAACCGATCGGTCTCGAATTTTAACACAATCGTTTCAAGTATATTATTTAGTACTTATTCGAAAGTTTTTTCTCACCGATGAATATTTTCCATTTTATAAACAATTTAAGGCCTAAATTTTTGCCAAACGTCGATTTTTTTAGAAGCCGACATTTTGTCAAAAAGTATTATTTTGCTTATTCCTTCGATCCATTACAAGGTAATCCGGTGTATTGACGAAATATTTTTGGTTTTTTCATTTTAGATGATCCAGTCCAGAGATATCGTGCTCACCGGAAGATGCCTTTTTTAGAGGTGCTCCCAGAGATCAGCATAGCAGCTTTTAAGATAATTATTTTTACAAATAAAAAATGTTAGAATACAGTTGAAAGTTACCATAATATGTGTACACAGTTTTACGTTAATATATTTAAAGGTCTTCTCAAAAAAAAATTCTTGAAAAGCCGATCTTTTTAAGCCTCCTGACTGTATTTAACCCCTTAAGATTTCACAGTCAGGTAAATAGACCCATATTATTAACAGAAAACCCCAAAAATCAACAACTTCAAGCGAGTTTTTCTCGAAACTTTCGAAACGGTTGGGACAATAGCTTATTATGATTATTATTTACCAATATACTTCACAATAGATTATTCACCAATTTTCGAAAGCCTTTCACGACTCTCTTTCTAATCGTTGTCGCTATACGTTGTAGTCATCCGTTATTTTTTTTCAAACAAATATAGGCGCCGAAAAATGCTTTTTTCCGAAATATTATTTGCAAATACCCGTAAAAAATTGGCGCATTGCTTTGTTAAGTCGATTGTAGTGCACGCAATAACGACACCCATATATTTCAATAACCTTTTAGGATTGTCCATATCGGACAAATCTGCAGAGAGTTGATTGCGATGACATAAGAATTTGAATAAGTTTAGCGTAATTGTTTCGCGTCGGTGAAATATAGGTGAAGCAAGTGCCAAAGGTTTTCCTGCGACATCCAGTTTGAATTTCGAGAGGAAATAAATTCGAAATAAATCGTTTTCCGCCTGCTTTGGTTACAGCAATTAAACGGCCAATAAATGTAGGGAGAACGCCGAAAACGAATACAGGAAATATATATGTAAAACACTACAAAGCCCACTAATGGATTTGAAACCTACACACTTTCAGCTCTCGTCCGAAAATTATAACAACATCGTTAATTAGTGATATACTTCAGACCAAGTTCGAGTTATTCAATTCAAGTTTGCATTGCTGGAATGCAAATAATTTTCTAAAATATTTGTACTCTTATTTTCATCATTCCACCAAACTTTTAATGCCAATCCCCATTGTGCATCTCCAAATAAGCATTTTGACAAATGATAAAAAAGTTTTCCTAGTTCCTAGCTCAGACCTGCTTTCAAAAATACAAATATCTCATTGCACGCCAATATTTAACATTTTATAAATCAATCAAGTTTCAACCGTAAATTTGAAATGTTTCTAAATAACTTTTTTTCACTTTAAACTATAATTTAATAAAAATATTTTTTATTTTAATAATAATATAATAATTCATAAATAATTAATAATAATTAATAATTTTAGTATTATCAGAATAATAATAATTATTATTATATTATTATAATAATAACAATAACAATAAATATATTAAAATTGAAACTATTTTTTTCAATTTAATATATTAATATACTAATTAATGAACGAGCCAACGATGCGAACGTCAACCTCAATTTCAATTCGCCGCAAAATAAGAATAACCCCTTAAAATACAAACCAACGATTCAAGGCCCGCATTCCAAACGAATAATGAAATCGTTGTTGAAAACCAATCGTGAAAAACAAATGTCCGCGTCCATTCTAAATTTCGACCGCTTCACGGACATAACTTCCCCGTTAAAAAAAAACAAATCGTATCCCAAGCGCTCGAACGATCGGAGATTCGAAACTTCGCGAAGATGTTCGATATTGTCAGAGTGGAATACGAGAAGAACAATACGAGGAGTCGATGAATGACGAGTGACGTTGCGTGCAGTTCGTCAATGGTATTCTTTTATTTCATAAAAGTAATCGTTTCAATCAAAGCGACAAGGACGTACACGAGAGCGTGCACAGGTATCCGACGTACGTGTGGCCCCGGCTCGTTGTCTATTTTCCATGAATGAAAGAATCGAAGCGGCGTACAGGAGGCGAAGGGGGGGTTCAGCGCCGGCGTGCGCGTTAGTTGACGCGTCACCCGCTATCAGCGCTGGCGTTCGATGCAGCAGTCCCTCTCTCTCGCCCCCACGCCGCCGCCCGACTTCCACTGCTGAATGGACGTCAACGTCAACCAGTCACGCGACAACCGAAGGAACTGGTCGCTCTCTCTCTCTCTCTCACTCTCTCTCTCTCTCTCTCTCTCTCTCTCTCTCTCTCTCTCTCTCTCTCTCTCTCTCTCTCTCTCTCTCTCTCTCTCTCTCTCTCTCTCTCTCTCTCTCTCTCTCTCTCTCTCTCTCTCTCTCTCTCTCTCTCTCTCTCTCTCTCTCTCTCTCTCTCTCTCTCTCTCTCTCTCTCTCTCTCTCTCTCTCTCTCTCTCTCTCTCTCTCTCTCTCTCTCTCTCTCGCTCTCGCTCTCGCTCTCGCTCTCGCTCTCGCTCTCGCTCTCGCTCTCGCTCTCGCTCTCGCTCTCGCTCTCGCTCTCGCTCTCGCTCTCGCTCTCGCTCTCGCTCTCGCTCTCGCTCTCGCTCTCGCTCTCGCTCTCGCTCTCGCTCTCGCTCTCGCTCTCGCTCTCGCTCTCGCTCTCGCTCTCGCTCTCGCTCTCGCTCTCGCTCTCGCTCTCGCTCTCGCTCTCGCTCTCGCTCTCGCTCTCGCTCTCGCTCTCGCTCTCGCTCTCGCTCTCGCTCTCGCTCTCGCTCTCGCTCTCGCTCTCGCTCTCGCTCTCGCTCTCGCTCTCGCTCTCGCTCTCGCTCTCGCTCTCGCTCTCGCTCTCGCTCTCGCTCTCGCTCTCGCTCTCGCTCTCGCTCTCGCTCTCGCTCTCGCTCTCGCTCTCGCTCTCGCTCTCGCTCTCGCTCTCGCTCTCGCTCTCGCTCTCGCTCTCGCTCTCGCTCTCGCTCTCGCTCTCGCTCTCGCTCTCGCTCTCGCTCTCGCTCTCGCTCTCGCTCTCGCTCTCGCTCTCGCTCTCGCTCTCGCTCTCGCTCTCGCTCTCGCTCTCGCTCTCGCTCTCGCTCTCGCTCTCGCTCTCGCTCTCGCTCTCGCTCTCGCTCTCGCTCTCGCTCTCGCTCTCGCTCTCGCTCTCGCTCTCGCTCTCGCTCTCGCTCTCGCTCTCGCTCTCGCTCTCGCTCTCGCTCTCGCTCTCGCTCTCGCTCTCGCTCTCGCTCTCGCTCTCGCTCTCGCTCTCGCTCTCGCTCTCGCTCTCGCTCTCGCTCTCGCTCTCGCTCTCGCTCTCGCTCTCGCTCTCGCTCTCGCTCTCGCTCTCGCTCTCGCTCTCGCTCTCGCTCTCGCTCTCGCTCTCGCTCTCGCTCTCGCTCTCGCTCTCGCTCTCGCTCTCGCTCTCGCTCTCGCTCTCGCTCTCGCTCTCGCTCTCGCTCTCGCTCTCGCTCTCGCTCTCGCTCTCGCTCTCGCTCTCGCTCTCGCTCTCGCTCTCGCTCTCGCTCTCGCTCTCGCTCTCGCTCTCGCTCTCGCTCTCGCTCTCGCTCTCGCTCTCGCTCTCGCTCTCGCTCTCGCTCTCGCTCTCGCTCTCGCTCTCGCTCTCGCTCTCGCTCTCGCTCTCGCTCTCGCTCTCGCTCTCGCTCTCGCTCTCGCTCTCGCTCTCGCTCTCGCTCTCGCTCTCGCTCTCGCTCTCGCTCTCGCTCTCGCTCTCGCTCTCGCTCTCGCTCTCGCTCTCGCTCTCGCTCTCGCTCTCGCTCTCGCTCTCGCTCTCGCTCTCGCTCTCGCTCTCGCTCTCGCTCTCGCTCTCGCTCTCGCTCTCGCTCTCGCTCTCGCTCTCGCTCTCGCTCTCGCTCTCGCTCTCGCTCTCGCTCTCGCTCTCGCTCTCGCTCTCGCTCTCGCTCTCGCTCTCGCTCTCGCTCTCGCTCTCGCTCTCGCTCTCGCTCTCGCTCTCGCTCTCGCTCTCGCTCTCGCTCTCGCTCTCGCTCTCGCTCTCGCTCTCGCTCTCGCTCTCGCTCTCGCTCTCGCTCTCGCTCTCGCTCTCGCTCTCGCTCTCGCTCTCGCTCTCGCTCTCGCTCTCGCTCTCGCTCTCGCTCTCGCTCTCGCTCTCGCTCTCGCTCTCGCTCTCGCTCTCGCTCTCGCTCTCGCTCTCGCTCTCGCTCTCGCTCTCGCTCTCGCTCTCGCTCTCGCTCTCGCTCTCGCTCTCGCTCTCGCTCTCGCTCTCGCTCTCGCTCTCGCTCTCGCTCTCGCTCTCGCTCTCGCTCTCGCTCTCGCTCTCGCTCTCGCTCTCGCTCTCGCTCTCGCTCTCGCTCTCGCTCTCGCTCTCGCTCTCGCTCTCGCTCTCGCTCTCGCTCTCGCTCTCGCTCTCGCTCTCGCTCTCGCTCTCGCTCTCGCTCTCGCTCTCGCTCTCGCTCTCGCTCTCGCTCTCGCTCTCGCTCTCGCTCTCGCTCTCGCTCTCGCTCTCGCTCTCGCTCTCGCTCTCGCTCTCGCTCTCGCTCTCGCTCTCGCTCTCGCTCTCGCTCTCGCTCTCGCTCTCGCTCTCGCTCTCGCTCTCGCTCTCGCTCTCGCTCTCGCTCTCGCTCTCGCTCTCGCTCTCGCTCTCGCTCTCGCTCTCGCTCTCGCTCTCGCTCTCGCTCTCGCTCTCGCTCTCGCTCTCGCTCTCGCTCTCGCTCTCGCTCTCGCTCTCGCTCTCGCTCTCGCTCTCGCTCTCGCTCTCGCTCTCGCTCTCGCTCTCGCTCTCGCTCTCGCTCTCGCTCTCGCTCTCGCTCTCGCTCTCGCTCTCGCTCTCGCTCTCGCTCTCGCTCTCGCTCTCGCTCTCGCTCTCGCTCTCGCTCTCGCTCTCGCTCTCGCTCTCGCTCTCGCTCTCGCTCTCGCTCTCGCTCTCGCTCTCGCTCTCGCTCTCGCTCTCGCTCTCGCTCTCGCTCTCGCTCTCGCTCTCGCTCTCGCTCTCGCTCTCGCTCTCGCTCTCGCTCTCGCTCTCGCTCTCGCTCTCGCTCTCGCTCTCGCTCTCGCTCTCGCTCTCGCTCTCGCTCTCGCTCTCGCTCTCGCTCTCGCTCTCGCTCTCGCTCTCGCTCTCGCTCTCGCTCTCGCTCTCGCTCTCGCTCTCGCTCTCGCTCTCGCTCTCGCTCTCGCTCTCGCTCTCGCTCTCGCTCTCGCTCTCGCTCTCGCTCTCGCTCTCGCTCTCGCTCTCGCTCTCGCTCTCGCTCTCGCTCTCGCTCTCGCTCTCGCTCTCGCTCTCGCTCTCGCTCTCGCTCTCGCTCTCGCTCTCGCTCTCGCTCTCGCTCTCGCTCTCGCTCTCGCTCTCGCTCTCGCTCTCGCTCTCGCTCTCGCTCTCGCTCTCGCTCTCGCTCTCGCTCTCGCTCTCGCTCTCGCTCTCGCTCTCGCTCTCGCTCTCGCTCTCGCTCTCGCTCTCGCTCTCGCTCTCGCTCTCGCTCTCGCTCTCGCTCTCGCTCTCGCTCTCGCTCTCGCTCTCGCTCTCGCTCTCGCTCTCGCTCTCGCTCTCGCTCTCGCTCTCGCTCTCGCTCTCGCTCTCGCTCTCGCTCTCGCTCTCGCTCTCGCTCTCGCTCTCGCTCTCGCTCTCGCTCTCGCTCTCGCTCTCGCTCTCGCTCTCGCTCTCGCTCTCGCTCTCGCTCTCGCTCTCGCTCTCGCTCTCGCTCTCGCTCTCGCTCTCGCTCTCGCTCTCGCTCTCGCTCTCGCTCTCGCTCTCGCTCTCGCTCTCGCTCTCGCTCTCGCTCTCGCTCTCGCTCTCGCTCTCGCTCTCGCTCTCGCTCTCGCTCTCGCTCTCGCTCTCGCTCTCGCTCTCGCTCTCGCTCTCTCTCTCTCTCTCTCTCTCTCTCTCTCTCTCTCTCTCTCTCTCTCTCTCTCTCTCTCTCTCTCTCTCTCTCTCTCTCTCTCTCTCTCTCTCTCTCTCTCTCTCTCTCTCTCTCTCTCTCTCTCTCTCTCTCTCTCTCTCTCTCTCTCTCTCTCTCTCTCTCTCGTGCGCGGGCGCGCGAGAGACTTATGTAAGTCGGCGAGTAATAATCAGTTGACCAGTGCCGCTCGTTACGGGTATGTAGATCTTCGGTTTTGGTCGCCCAGTCTACCCAGAGGCGTCAATAGTTGGGCAGAATATGTGCGCCAAGAGAGCGAGAGAGAAAGAAAGAAGGAGGGAGGGGTCAATGGGTACGAACGTACGCCAAGCCCGAGCAAATTCGACAAGTATACCAAATTTCTATATACGGGGCCCGAAAGAGATAACGCCGTTATCTCGAGAAAAAAACATGACGATCTCATCGTCACGTGTTCGTACCGTTTCGTTTAATCAATCGGAATATTCCAGGTGGAATTGACGTTGCACTCGGGTTTTTCGCTCGTTCTTTCTTTTTCTTTTCCTTGACGAGCCGCCGCTCGTCTCCGTTCGGCCCTGAGCGAGGTCTCGCGAATAGAAATGTGTCATGTCCTTGATTCGGCGAGCAAGAGGGGAGAGAGGGGGAAAAAGAGAAGCGTTCGCGCGTACGCGGCAACGATGCAGACGGTTCGGGCTCACAATGAATGCACGTCATTTTCGACTCATTCATAATATATCCGCAGGTCCGTCCTCGCGCACGCGCAAATGCTAACGAGTCACCGAGAGAGAGAGAGAGAGAGAGAGAGAGAGAGAGAGAGAGAGAGAGAGAGAGAGCGCTCTCGCTCTGAGGATGTACCTGTTTCGTGCTCCACTCCGTACTGGTCACCGCTGCTTACGTGGAGATATACTGAAAGATGAATAAAAAAACATTTGTTTATCTTCTTTCCTTTGTTAGGCTGCTCAATGTTGCTTCAAAGCTCATTCTCGCTGTCAAGGAGGAAAGATTAAAGTAGCACTAAATAATGCAACAATGACTAGATCAGTAAGTGGTAATTAATAAATGTGACAATTAAATATAATTTCGTTACATGGGATGTCTCAAAATGACCTGACATTAAAATTTATCAATAAAACGAATTATTTATTTGAAAAGTACGAATATTTTTACTTGAATATAAGGTACAAACACGGAGGTTATGTGCGGGCACACAATATCCGACAAATGGCCACCTCGTCCCTGTTTGCAAACGTTCATTCTTTTGACGAAACTTTCAATAACCTTTTTTGCATAATTGCGGACTAATTTAATTAATGGTGAGTCCAATTGCTTCCTTGAGCTCCGGAATGGTCTGTGGATCATTGGCGTACACTCTTTCTTTCAGAAAACTCGAGAGGAAGAAGTCCAATGGAGTCAAATCGCACGATCTTGGTGGCCAATTCACATCGCCGCGGCGCGAGATAACACGACCATGACACTTCGTCTGCAATAACTGCATTGTTTCGCTCGCAGTGTGGCAGGTTGCGCCATCTTGATGAAAGAATATGTTGCCCCATCTTGTTGAAATAAACAATTTCTACGCGTTGCTCGCTCGTGTAATTCTCCGTGACTAAACCTCGATACTTCCTAATGCCAGTTGCCAAAGATCAGTAATCTATGTTCGCCACAACAAAAATGGCGCGCAATTTAAAATGTCAGGTCACTTTGGGACGCCCTGTATGAGTAAAGTTTGTTGAAAAATGCAAATTCGAAATGGGCACACCCGCGAGTGGAGACCCACTGAGGAGGGCGTTTCACCGATGAATGTTAAATCGTTCCGATTTTTTTTTCACCAAACGCTGATACGTCCGATGAACGATCGAGTTTCCAATTCTCTCTAATACCACTACATCGTTTTCTAAAAATAAACTAAGATCAACGTAATTTAGTGCAGTTTCTTGTAGAAAATTGATGAGGGGTTACACCTAGGTGGCACTTTTGAAAATATCGGCTTCTGGTTTTCGACGGATTCTCAAAACATAACAATTTGACAATATTCCATGAAAATTTCGAGTCGATCCGTGAAAAATTGAGGGAGTGATGGGCGGTTAAAGGTAGGTTTCGTGAACCGGGGCGCTTTAAGGGGTTATGCTTAATTGTGAAAGTCGAAGAATTCCTTTTTTTTCAAAACCATTTTATTTTCGCTACCTTTGTAGTCGTTTGTAGCTTGAAAAGACTTTTTTTTTGCTCGAGGGTACGTTTCCAAAGTCGGTGAGCAAAATATCTCAAAAACTACTGCATCGATCCTCCTGAAATTTTTCAGAGCTTTTTCTATATGTAAAAACATAGCGTTTTAACGGAGATTTTTGCCGATGTATACTCTCAAATGGATGAACATGGAACGACCCATTTTTTGCCAAAACCAACACTCACTTTGAACACGCGCTATTTTTTTTTAAATTAGATATTTCGGAAATTCCTTTGATTAATCATAGGATAAACTAATGTACCAACGAAATGTGTTTGATTTGTTTGTATTACATTGCCTAGTATAGAAGGGCATTGCTCACCGCAAAAGACGTTCTTGAGAGGTGCTTCCCGGACATCGGCTGTAAATCGATAATAATTGAAGATTTTTACGCAACAAATCAACGAGTGTTCTCCAGATTACACTTTTTCAAATACCTAATTTTAGAAGAAATTTAACATCAAAATTTTCTATTAAAAAATTCCAACAATTAGATGTTTTCGACTGTTAGAACTAGGCAGAACCTGTTAGTTTTCTCAAACTAACTTTTTTATAATCGTTGACGACGATCTTTCAATAATCGCTGCACCGATAAACTTTAAATTTTACAAGCCTTCTACATACCAAAAAGCAGTGTTTGAACGAAGGAATTTTTTTAATGCATACTTTCTTTTATCACCGAAACTGCAGCCTTTTTCACCGAAAATCGATACTTTCACTTTGAACTACGTCCATTTTTTCACGAAACAATATTTCATTAAATCCTTCGGCCAAGCACTAGATCATTTCATGCAATAACTAGAAACGTTTGTTTTTTTATGTCGGATGATTTATTACCACATTTGTAAGTATTTTTCAATACAAAGATTGCAATTGATACTTAAAACCATAATATTTAATGTAAGAAAAAATTAATGAAATTCTGCATCCGTTTTCACAAAAAATCCTCTTTTTTCCGGCCACGGGCTAGGTGTACCCCTTTTAATGGTCACATACCACCGGACGGAGAATTAGCCTTTTTCGGGAACTTTTATATACATTACCGTAAAATGAGGTTAGATTGAACACATTTTGGAAGTTCTTTGTAGGGAATTTTTTTTTAACATCCTAAATTCCAACTTTTTACTCGAATAGAGCGATAGGTCCTTTGGCTATCAAATGTATAAGAAAGTCAAGCCCCACCAACCTCCCACAATTTTATATGTATATTTTTGTATGGGGTTTCTTTGACAAGGCGTTGAAATGAAACTTATGTCAAAGATTAAGGCTTATTTTGACATCATTTTGATAAAATATATTAACATTTTATGCATTATACATGGAATTAAAGGAAAAACAACGATTTTGAACAGTCAAATTGTCATCTTTATTAAGGAAAGATTTTACATAAAAATGTCGAATACCCAGGGTACTGTTAAAGGCACTTAATCACCCTTATAATTATCATTGCGATCAAAATCAAGCTGGGCAACATTAGAAACTACTTTAGTAGCATTATAATAAACTTCAACAACGAAATTGAGCAACAAGAGAAAAAAGTTAAAAAAAAGAATTAGTCTGTACGAATGTCTAAACAGTATTTTGGCGCTCTCTTAAAGTAGCTCCAAAAACTGTCAAAGTTACCCTCAACGTCAATTTAACCCCGTTTTACGGTACTCATCGATGTTTTGACTGCAAGGAAATCATCCACGAAGAAATTTTAAAAAACCATTCTACCGTCATATTTTCAGTCTGTCGAATCATATATTTCAATTTTGAAATAAAAACAACAAGTTAACACATTCTCGAGCAAGCATTTTTTTCGTGCTAAATGTCACGCTTCGAAAATTAATTTTCAAAAGTATCCGGAATAAAAATAATGGCTCTCCGGACGTATCGACGTAAAAAAAGTTAGCCTCCTTCCGCACTGATCGGTGAAGCGCTCAAGGCTCCTCAAAACTGGGTGGTTCGCAGTGGAAAAACACGACACTGACTCATTATCGTTTTCCGTCTTGCATTCTATTATAATATTCGTAGTTGGATGCCATTGTCGTTTTTGAACCGCGCGCCCGCAGGTCGGCGGAAGTACAACAGAATGGCAAATAGAGTCGTGCTCGTTACGATGTAGGCTCCGCAACATCGTCGTCCGCTCGTAGATAATATACATATGTATATACCACATAGGAAACGAGGGAGAGAAAAGGGGATGCGTTTCCGGACCGGATATCCTCCCTCGGGAGAGACCAGAGACAGGCGAATCATTCGCATCATCTTTCTGCACGCTCGTTTCTTTTTTTTTTTTCATATCCGTATAGTACACATCTGCTCTTTTCATACACACGCGGAGTGCTTGAACTTTACTCCGAGTAGAAGCGAGTGTTATGTATGGCTACTTTGCTTGCAACCCGACAAAAAGAGCTGATATCTCGTTACGTGCTTTTCTTTGGGACTCTCTCTCTCTCTCTCTCTCTCTCTCTCTCTCTCTCTCTGGTTTCCTTCCCACTCGATTTCCTCTGCACAATACATCCTCGAGACTCGGAGGCATTCCATCGCGTTTTTACTTCCGCTCTCGATATAACGTTCGCATTGTGACAACCGGAAATGAAATATTCGACATCACATGCGAGAGGGTCAGGTGACTATTGCGTGGGCTCGCGCGCGCACGCATGCACACGCACATACACACACAAACAAACAAACAAAGACACACACACACACACGACTTTATTTTTCCACTCTTTGCCCTCTTCTATGTTATTCCTTATTTTTATTTTTTTTCCCGACCAGTCAAAACGTAACTCGATACTCAAAGCCAGAGACCTTGAACGGAGACCCACGCGAATAAAAGCACATCCGAGCAATCGCTGTTGAGAACGAGAGATAGATCGTTCTGCGACGATAGGGACATTTGCGCGTTCGTATGCTCCAACGCGAACGACGGATTTGCTATACAAAGTGGATTTTATTCAGTGCCCACGCGTTTCCACAACGAGATGTACTAAGTGTTCTCGACGCGAGTTTGCACGTACGATTGGAAAATAAATCAAATTTTTATGTCATGGTGATCCGTGGTCGAAATGAACAATTTTCGTTTGTACATACACTGCCGGTGAAAAGTTTTTGATCGCGCGAGCTGATTGCAAAATTGTAGTGCAATGATAAAATACATTTTATTTATTATTTTACGAAGATACATTGAGACAAATGTATACACTGTAAAAAATTATATGAAATTTACAATACATTTAAGATACAAAGGAATTGAATTTTACGAACTCAGTAGATGAAATTAAATTTGAAACACTTGTATCGTAAATTTAAAACAGGGATATGAAATTCTAACGTGGATATAGAATTTAATAGATGGAACATGGAATTTCAAAGACAAGTTCGTAAATTTGTGGGAAATGTATTGCATTAACCCGTGTCTTCAATTGAAAATTAGCACAGATGTATGATAAATCAAGTATAAAAAACAGAGCATTGAAAATACAAAACAAGTTTGAAATTTATTTACAGCTGCCTGAAAAATATAATATATGTGAAACTGAATTTTACGATACGTACAATGCATGATCACAACAGATTTATTTAAAAGTGCGAAACTGGAATTGAAAAAAGAATTCATAAACGCTGATGAAAATCGCATGAAACAACGTGAAAATTATATTAAATTTACACTACATATAAGGGAAAAAAGAATTGAATTTTACGAACTCAGTAAATGAAATTGAATTTAAGACACTTGTACCGTAAATTAAAAATAGGAATATGAAATTCTAACGTGGATATAGGATTTAATAGATGCAACATGGAATTTCCAAGAAAAGTTTGCAAATTTATGGAAAATGTATTGCAGCAACCCGTGCCTTAAATTAAAGATTACAACAGTTGTATATTAATTCAAATATAAAAAACAGAGTATTGCAAATACAAAACGCGCTCAACCCACCTCGGCCGCTCGCGACGACCGATGGTCGCGCGTAGTTCGCGTAGCGCCCGAGGGACGGCGCCTTGATCCGCACTTTCCCATAGCCACTCGCAGCTTCGGTCGGGCATATAACCCGACCACCAGCTACGATCACCCTGGGAAAAACAGACGCGTTTGCAACTCGTGCACGCGTCGGAGAGTGTCGCAAATCCGTTACCTCTCCATATCCACGCCAGAGTCGCAGTTCTTCAACTCGCCTATCCGGAAGGAAATTATTTTTCCCTTTTTACGCCGCCCGGTGTTGGAGGAAGAAATTTCACAAAAACCACCTATTTTTACCTCTAGTTCCCGTCGAGGAGGATAAATACGAGTCACATTTTCAATGGGCTTAATTATCAATTACTGAAATAAACTTAATACTTAGGATCAGTAATTTTAATACACACCCGTATGTTGATATTAGCAAATGGTTCTTGAATTTAATATACATGGATGTGAACATTTTTTTACACGTGCATTATTTTTCAAACGCACTAGTATATTAATGTTACGGAGCTACACTTTTATTTTTTAAATAACCTGCTTTGGATTTTCAAAATATTATCTTAAATTTCATAAACGGCGTCCGCATAAAAATATCATACACTTGTGTATTAATTTTTATACAGAAGCTTTTTACAGTGTACATTAAAGGTAATACTTTGGTTCTGTGAAATTAATACACACCCGTATGCTGATATTAGCAAATGGTTCTTGAATTTAATATACACTCGTATATTGATATCAGCAAATGGTTCTTGATTTCAATATACTTGGATGTGATTATTTCTTTACACGTGCATTATTTTTCAAACGCACAAGTATATTAATATTACGGAGCTACATTTTCATTTTTCAAATAACCTGTTTTGGATTTTCAAAATCGTATCTGAAATTTCATAAGCGGTATCCGCATAAAAACTTCCTACACTTGTGTATTAATTTTTATACAGAAATTTTTTACAGTGTAGTATTCTATCATATATCAGTATAGTGTATATCATGTATAGTGTTCTATCATATGTCATCAATGTATAGTATTTAATGTATAGTGTTCTCAATCATATATTAACTATATTGTATATTCCCTTGAGGGGACAATAATATTTTATAGCCATAGTTACTGCTTATTGATATTTTGGCAGTTGCATGAATTATGTATATACAGCCGCAACCACCAACGTTATAAACAAACGTTTATTCTTCAATGCTGTATAATATATTAGGTATTCATAAAATGGATATTCCCTGACACGGTCAAAAATTGACCTGCCCAAGATTGTAATAGTAAGCTGAAATATATATAGATTGATTAAAAATGTTGCCTGTTATTTGCGACGATGTTTATAGTGATTCGTACCATATTATAATATACGCCCAGCCATATGCGTGTGTGGTGTTTTCCAAGTGTTGGTACGAGGCATCAATGCCCATCTACTAAATGCATGGAACATTTCATGATTACACAATAAAATAGGATACGCAGCTGAGAGTTTTACCTCGATGATTTTTTTTTAATTATAATTTGCCATTCCCTGACCTCCTGTAATGATTTATTTCGAAGAAAGTATTTCACCTAATCGGAATCGAGCCTCGAACTGCCTACCTTTTGCCTATCATACGCAAGCTGCTACTACGCTACCGAGTACTTTTGTCATACTCAGCACAGATACGGCATAAGAGACAAAAGTAATTCCAGCTGTACTTCCGAATGGCTGTTACCTGCGATTTAGGTTAAATTTTGCACAGATTTTTTTTTATAATGTGAGTCGAGGTTTAAATGGATTTTTGGTGCTTCTCAATAGTTTTGTACTCTATAACAGTGATTTGTACCATATTGTATGATACGAACTATTAAATTCATAGTAATGCGTGTCCTACAAGAACAGAAGCCGACTGCAAAAAGCAGTGTTGACCTAATATTGTATTCTTGCAATGCAACAAACATACTATGTAACAGTTTGTGAGCCATGCGTAGTTCTTTAAACTATTAATCTGCGATTGCTCGAACTGCAAATGATTTACGTCTTTGCTATAAGCAAACTTTACTATAATTTTCTTCGAATAGTCACTTTTCACAAGGTCTTCTAACAAATTATACTCGAAAAACGTTAAAGTTAACCATATGAAATGTACAAACTTGAAAAAAATAGTGGAAGTTTGACTGAACAAAACCCAAAGTTAGTATTTGCACGCCTATTTTGTTATAGCACTGAATCGACCATGTCTATATTGTCAGCGCTTTTACAATAGCGAATAATCATTTCGGGGATAATAGATAGTCAAACACGCCACCCAAATCGCTTGCTTAGGTGTACTTTTCGCGTATAGCCGTGTTGACCATATAATGATTGCGGTGTCAATAAAATACAACGAATTTGACTACCTCGTCTTTTACCATAGGCGTTTGTTGTAAATACCATGGAATTTTCTCTCAGTGTACTGTATAGCTCTAAAAAATTATTCATATTATTCTAACATAATTTTGCAACTATCCCGAGCGATCAGAAGTTTTGCTATTATCCAAAGTGACCGAAAACTTCTGACCGGTAGTGTACCGATAATTTTTCGTACAAAAGTTGTTAGTTTTGGCCTGAACATTTTTTTTATGAAGAAAGTCACGTTTCCATTTTGAAAAAAAACATCGGCCATCTTAACGTCGCCATTTTGCATTTCGGACCAAAACATTTTTTTTTCGCACGTCCCCCTTTTAACTCTAAAGGCTTTACTATACTCGATACTTGATTCAGGTGCACTATTGAAATGGCACGTCCGGTGTACAGTGCATCGAAAAACGAGGTTATATCTCTGAACAATATTATAAGGTGCAAGAAAATTTAATTCCAAATTTGAGTTCTCTACCTCGTACCTGAGCACGGAAGTGCTCGATGATTTTTCCCTTCATTTCGTTAGCCCAAAAAATTCGCTCTTTACGATCGAACTCGTGTAACTCAACAACTAATCAATATTTCGCAAACACGGTTGCAGTTTTTTTAAGCTAACCCTTGCAGCGTAAGGAACCTTTGCAAAAATCTTTATGTGATTGCCTTCACACAAACGACAATTATTTTAAAAACGCACGCATTCCTATCGAGATACATTTTTTGGCGCAGCAACTTGCGTCAAAACAATGATGGCGAG
Organism: Ophion costatus; assembly: GCA_951751655.1. Taxonomy (NCBI): domain Eukaryota; kingdom Metazoa; phylum Arthropoda; class Insecta; order Hymenoptera; family Ichneumonidae; genus Ophion; species Ophion costatus. The sequence continues at coordinate 19,536,117 of OX632362.1, read as the reverse complement.
GGTCGAACAAAAGCCTTTGCGAATAATTAGGATCAGCTTTGAGAATCTCGGGCCGGAATTGGGAAATATCCATTAGCTGTTAAGTCATTCAAGTTTAAACGTGAAACGCGAACTTTTCGTATCTCAAGGGGTCTTCTCACTTCAGACGCTAAAAAATCATATTTTCATGGATTTTTTGATAGGTTTACATTATAGATATTGATGTAAAAGTTGCTACACTTCATAAATACACTTTGCAAATAAATTAAAATTTTTTTTTCATTCATTAAAGTCACAATTTATAAACGAAAAACGTAGTTAAAAAAATGTCCAGAAAAATTGTAGGTCTGCGCTGTTGATGAAATCTCGGAGGTGGATCATCCGAAACAAAAAAGCAAACGTTTCTTGATTGAGTATGTTAATGGCTATAGCACATATCATACGGTCTTTTATATATTCAAAAATAACAAAATGGCGGACCTTTTTCGAAAAAAACGAAGAAAAACGTGTTTTTTTCACCGTTTTTGGCAAAAAATAATTAATATCTATAGCTATAGTTGGAAAGAATATGTAATTCGAATTTCATAAGGATCGGTTCAGTAGTTTCGAAGATTTGATCAACAAGCTGTCGAAAAACGTTGTTTCGAGAACTACGCGTTTAAAGTTTGTTTGGGTTACATAAATACATACATTTTTTTGTATGTATTTCGAAAGTGTATTTATTGAGTGTAACAACTTTTATATCAATATCTATAATATAAACCTATCAAAAAAAGCATTAAAATTGCCTGTGTTAGCGTCTAAAGTGAGAAGACCCCTTAAATGGGAAAGCAAACTATTCAGCGCTGATATTGGAATGACGAGATCGTAAATTTACACATGATAAATACATAGTTTTGCCAAGGTTGAGTTTTTTATGAAAAAATATTGCTTAACAATGAAGTCGTCATCGCTTAAACAAAGTGCCGCCGTTGCTGCATGGCCAATCGGTGTAGGTGGTTTTGGCAACTAATTCTGCCGGTTGAACTGGTTCAGTCGTGATCTGAAATGGGAAATAAAATGGTACCTGCAGTCTAATGGCTTTTCGGATGACCAGGTGCTTTTTAAAACCTTGAAACCACGAAAATGGCGATCTCTAGAAACCAAGTTCCAGTTTCGCCAAAAAAAAACACAACTTCGATCATTTGGTATGGAAAAATCGATAAACATATGGATAAAAATTATCCAAATGTGAACCGGACAAATAGATTTTGAGATACGACGGCTTACACCGTTTCGTGACACGCAATTTCGAGAAAAACGCCACCGAAAAAAGACCATTCAGAAAGATCGTTATACCTCATCGTCAGTCAATTTTTTACAAGCTTTTATTTAACTTGACTTTCTGTGAGATGCAAAACAGAAAATCGATATTTCATACTTCCCGACTATTAGAGGTCTGAAATTTTGCAAACATACATCTAATAGGTAGCACTGCATGATTCAACTTTAAACAAAAAATATATATATATGAATATGCATAAAATGTTCAACTCTTTAGGGCAAATTAGCGATATCTTATCATCGATACAAAATCTCACTAACACCTGCAAACAAATTCGTAGCCGACTGTGTTTGTATGTGAAAAGTTTATATGCAGCAATTAGTGATTTTTCTTCGTTATAGCAGTCTTCGTTATTTTTAACAAGCGTTCTATGTTCCTAACGTTCAAACTTGTAAGCTAGTAAACTAGTAACAACTAACCCATAAAATTATAATTAAAGACTAAAAAGTAGAAAACAATGTATATGTAAATAAATATTTTAAAAAACAAGGTTTTATTTAATGTGCTAAGCATAGAAAATCATTTTTTCACCCAGTACCTATATGTGACTATAAATAAAAGCTCGGAGCGCTCAACATTTAGACATATAATGTTTAATTTACATAAATTCGTTACTATATCAACTGTATTTAATTAGCTGTAAAACAAACTCAGATTTCTTGAATAAAAATCCTGAAACTGAGTATAAACGTGTGATAATAATGTCTCTAATTACGATTGTGCTAAATTAAATACGGTTAATGAAACTGAACTAATGAAATTTATTAAACATTTTGAAAGTTGAGCGCCCAAGCTTTTATTTGCAGTGACATATAGGTAACTTGGTAAAAAAAATTATTCTCTACTTTTTAGTACATTGAATAAAAGCTTGTTGTTAAAAAATATTTTTGCGAACCGTTACGAAATCTTCGTTGCGAATTAAAATCAAGACCCCAGACGAGGGGTCCCCGATCCCCGGGCCGCGGACCGGTACCGGACCGTGGGTCATTTGGTACCGGCCCTTAAAGGCCGGACTTTGAACATATTTTCTGACAATACCGGTCCGTGGACCGAAAAAAGGTTGGGGACCGCTGCCCTAGACGATCCCATAAAAAAACATCGTACTTACGAAATTTCAAGCATATGGGGACCCCTTAAACTTGGGTTTGAGAGCTCAAATCTACTATAGTATTTTATACCTCTATATTTTTCTTACACCTAATATATATATATACATATATGCACCCAGAAATCGCCCAATCAAGAGAAGACCGTGACCGGATAATAATTATAATAATAACGAAGCTGACGCGATCATGATGCCACACCAATTCTATTTCAGCTTATATACATTTCCTCCTCTCGTGATTAAATTCCATTTTTGTCATTTACACACACACACACACACATTCACACACACACACACACACACACACACACACACACACACACACACACACACACACACACACACACACACACACACACACACACACACACAC
>OX632362.1:19498333-19530833 GCA_951751655.1 Ophion costatus | reverse complement strand
ACGTTGAGGCGTCTTTTGACATGTGAACTACTGCTTCAACGAGTGCCAAGAAAAGGTTTTTTGCATCGAATTTTCAGTGGTAATGAAAAATAGACCCATTACGACAATCCGAAGCGCAGAAAGTCATGGGTTAAGCCCGGCCACCCATCAACATCAGTGGCAAAGCCAAATATCCATGGGTCTAAGCGCCTGCTCTGTATTTGGTGGGATCAGAGGGGTGTGATTTATTATGAACTGCAGAAACCGAATGAAACCATAATTGGGGATCGCTAAGGACTGTAATTGTTGCACGTGAGCAGTACATTGAAAGAAAAACGGCCGGAATACTCCGAAAGACACGGCAAAGTTATTTTGCCGCACGACAATGCTCGTCCGCACGTCGCAAAACTGGTACAAACATATCCTACCCCACCCACCGTATTCTCCAGATATCGCTCCTTCTGATTACCATTTGTTTCGTTCAATGGCTCATAGCCTGTCTGAGTAGAAGCTCACTTCTTACTAAGATTGTCAAGAATAGGTCGATTCGTGGATTGCATCTAAAGACGAGCCATTCTTCCAACACGGTATTCGTACCTTGCCCGAAAGATGATCAAAAGTAGTAGAAAGCGATGGGCAATACTTTCATTAATGTATTTTTTAATTTTCATTTAAAGTAAATATTTTTTTGTCATTAAAAAAAAGCTACGAATTAATTCCAAGTCCTAATATATATAATCTGTTTTTTAAAGGAAATTCTCATCATAACCGATAATCACGTACCACACATAAAATATGAATCTTTAATCATACGTTCATGTGAACATTAATATCAAACTCTTGGAATGCCTTTAAAAATAATCAACTAATTTTTCATCATATTTTCCCACCACCATATTTAATCCCACTACCTATCTTTAAACTTCACTCTCGGAGTAGATACTCAACTAAGTCTTAGCTTTCTATTTTTTTTCTGCAAATCGACCCAACACTGTGCCAGCTGAATTTTTTTTTTTAACAATGTCATTCTCCGTGTTCAGCAGTGACATATGTGCGCATCGATCCTGAAGTATTGTTCTTCCGAGCCACGTTTTTATCCGCCGCGTGGCGGAAAAACTTCTGTCACAGCCGCCACAGCTCACTGGGAGTACTATCGCTGCTTGGAAAAATTTATATAAGTCAAAACAGCACTCCTTTTTAATATGTTCTCTAAAAATTTCAGCATTCATTTCGTTATTTTTAAATTGAACTAAGAAAATGACGTCACCTTCAGTGAATTGATCCCTGAATCAATCGTACTTGATTGAATCATCACTGAATTGATCCCTGAATCATCACTGAATTGATACTTCAGTTTCTGAAGATCAATTATTGAGATTTCAAAATAATTATCCATGAAATCCTCTCCGTTCATTATTTCCAATTTAAAAAATGCGCCAACTCCATGTGCCAAGGGTAGATCCTCACCCTGACGTTTAAAATTTACAATAATATAATCTACAGCTTGACCAAGAATATCGGTTTTCGAGTATTCTTTTGGTTGTGTATCGGTCTGAAGATTTAATGTATTGCTTTTGCCCACAACTAGCTTAACTGTGAAACTTGATTATCTATTTGGTATACGTAATAAAATAGCTACTTTTTACACGAATTACAAAATTACGACGAAAAAAAAACAGGTCAAGTCTTATTAAATTATTGTTTCGTGTTTGCTTGGGTAGAAGTAAAATAAAATTTATCGATTATTCACATTCAATGATATGAGATCGATTTTTTCGAGGGGGCAGCGGGTATTCTGCAGGGGGCGGCTCCTTCTGGGTATCGCTTTGATCAATAGATGTGCGGTATGATCAGCAGGCATCGTAAACACGGGAAAAGTGTTGAAGGTTCAGCCGCGCGATTGCGCAATTCTTTAAACATACTGGCGTGACGCTTAGCACGTACTCATTCGCGATCTCTCTCTCTCTCTCACTCACTCACTCACTCACTCACTCACTCACTCACTCGCTCGCTCACTCACTCGCTCGCTCGCTCGCTCGCTCGCTCGCTCGCTCGCTCGCTCGCTCGCTCGCTCGCTCGCTCGCTCGCTCGCTCACTCACTCACTCACTCACTCACTCACTCACTCACTCACTCACTCACTCACTCACTCACTCACTCACTCACTCACTCACTCACTCACTCACTCACTCACTCACTCACTCACTCACTCACTCACTCACTCACTCACTCACTCACTCACTCACTCACTCACTCACTCACTCACTCACTCACTCACTCACTCACTCACTCACTCACTCACTCACTCACTCACTCACTCACTCACTCACTCACTCACTCACTCACTCACTCACTCACTCACTCACTCACTCACTCACTCACTCACTCACTCACTCACTCACTCACTCACTCACTCACTCACTCACTCACTCACTCACTCACTCACTCACTCACTCACTCACTCACTCACTCACTCACTCACTCACTCACTCACTCACTCACTCACTCACTCACTCACTCACTCACTCACTCACTCACTCACTCACTCACTCACTCACTCACTCACTCACTCACTCACTCACTCACTCACTCACTCACTCACTCACTCACTCACTCACTCACTCACTCACTCACTCACTCACTCACTCACTCACTCACTCACTCACTCACTCACTCACTCACTCACTCACTCACTCACTCACTCACTCACTCACTCACTCACTCACTCACTCACTCACTCACTCACTCACTCACTCACTCACTCACTCACTCACTCACTCACTCACTCACTCACTCACTCACTCACTCACTCACTCACTCACTCACTCACTCACTCACTCACTCACTCACTCACTCACTCACTCACTCACTCACTCACTCACTCACTCACTCACTCACTCACTCACTCACTCACTCACTCACTCACTCACTCACTCACTCACTCACTCACTCACTCACTCACTCACTCACTCACTCACTCACTCACTCACTCACTCACTCACTCACTCACTCACTCACTCACTCACTCACTCACTCACTCACTCACTCACTCACTCACTCACTCACTCACTCACTCACTCACTCACTCACTCACTCACTCACTCACTCACTCACTCACTCACTCACTCACTCACTCACTCACTCACTCACTCACTCACTCACTCACTCACTCACTCACTCACTCACTCACTCACTCACTCACTCACTCACTCACTCACTCACTCACTCACTCACTCACTCACTCACTCACTCACTCACTCACTCACTCACTCACTCACTCACTCACTCACTCACTCACTCACTCACTCACTCACTCACTCACTCACTCACTCACTCACTCACTCACTCACTCACTCACTCACTCACTCACTCACTCACTCACTCACTCACTCACTCACTCACTCACTCACTCACTCACTCACTCACTCACTCACTCACTCACTCACTCACTCACTCACTCACTCACTCACTCACTCACTCACTCACTCACTCACTCACTCACTCACTCACTCACTCACTCACTCACTCACTCACTCACTCACTCACTCACTCACTCACTCACTCACTCACTCACTCACTCACTCACTCACTCACTCACTCACTCACTCACTCACTCACTCACTCACTCACTCACTCACTCACTCACTCACTCACTCACTCACTCACTCACTCACTCACTCACTCACTCACTCACTCACTCACTCACTCACTCACTCACTCACTCACTCACTCACTCACTCACTCACTCACTCACTCACTCACTCACTCACTCACTCACTCACTCACTCACTCACTCACTCACTCACTCACTCACTCACTCACTCACTCACTCACTCACTCACTCACTCACTCACTCACTCACTCACTCACTCACTCACTCACTCACTCACTCACTCACTCACTCACTCACTCACTCACTCACTCACTCACTCACTCACTCACTCACTCACTCACTCACTCACTCACTCACTCACTCACTCACTCACTCACTCACTCACTCACTCACTCACTCACTCACTCACTCACTCACTCACTCACTCACTCACTCACTCACTCACTCACTCACTCACTCACTCACTCACTCACTCACTCACTCACTCACTCACTCACTCACTCACTCACTCACTCACTCACTCACTCACTCACTCACTCACTCACTCACTCACTCACTCACTCACTCACTCACTCACTCACTCACTCACTCACTCACTCACTCACTCACTCACTCACTCACTCACTCACTCACTCACTCACTCACTCACTCACTCACTCACTCACTCACTCACTCACTCACTCACTCACTCACTCACTCACTCACTCACTCACTCACTCACTCACTCACTCACTCACTCACTCACTCACTCACTCACTCACTCACTCACTCACTCACTCACTCACTCACTCACTCACTCACTCACTCACTCACTCACTCACTCACTCACTCACTCACTCACTCACTCACTCACTCACTCACTCACTCACTCACTCACTCACTCACTCACTCACTCACTCACTCACTCACTCACTCACTCACTCACTCACTCACTCACTCACTCACTCACTCACTCACTCACTCACTCACTCACTCACTCACTCACTCACTCACTCACTCACTCACTCACTCACTCACTCACTCACTCACTCACTCACTCACTCACTCACTCACTCACTCACTCACTCACTCACTCACTCACTCACTCACTCACTCACTCACTCACTCACTCACTCACTCACTCACTCACTCACTCACTCACTCACTCACTCACTCACTCACTCACTCACTCACTCACTCACTCACTCACTCACTCACTCACTCACTCACTCACTCACTCACTCACTCACTCACTCACTCACTCACTCACTCACTCACTCACTCACTCACTCACTCACTCACTCACTCACTCACTCACTCACTCACTCACTCACTCACTCACTCACTCACTCACTCACTCACTCACTCACTCACTCACTCACTCACTCACTCACTCACTCACTCACTCACTCACTCACTCACTCACTCACTCACTCACTCACTCACTCACTCACTCACTCACTCACTCACTCACTCACTCACTCACTCACTCACTCACTCACTCACTCACTCACTCACTCACTCACTCACTCACTCACTCACTCACTCACTCACTCACTCACTCACTCACTCACTCACTCACTCACTCACTCACTCACTCACTCACTCACTCACTCACTCACTCACTCACTCACTCACTCACTCACTCACTCACTCACTCACTCACTCACTCACTCACTCACTCACTCACTCACTCACTCACTCACTCACTCACTCACTCACTCACTCACTCACTCACTCACTCACTCACTCACTCACTCACTCACTCACTCACTCACTCACTCACTCACTCACTCACTCACTCACTCACTCACTCACTCACTCACTCACTCACTCACTCACTCACTCACTCACTCACTCACTCACTCACTCACTCACTCACTCACTCACTCACTCACTCACTCACTCACTCACTCACTCACTCACTCACTCACTCACTCACTCACTCACTCACTCACTCACTCACTCACTCACTCACTCACTCACTCACTCACTCACTCACTCACTCACTCACTCACTCACTCACTCACTCACTCACTCACTCACTCACTCACTCACTCACTCACTCACTCACTCACTCACTCACTCACTCACTCACTCACTCACTCACTCACTCACTCACTCACTCACTCACTCACTCACTCACTCACTCACTCACTCACTCACTCACTCACTCACTCACTCACTCACTCACTCACTCACTCACTCACTCACTCACTCACTCACTCACTCACTCACTCACTCACTCACTCACTCACTCACTCACTCACTCACTCACTCACTCACTCACTCACTCACTCACTCACTCACTCACTCACTCACTCACTCACTCACTCACTCACTCACTCACTCACTCACTCACTCACTCACTCACTCACTCACTCACTCACTCACTCACTCACTCACTCACTCACTCACTCACTCACTCACTCACTCACTCACTCACTCACTCACTCACTCACTCACTCACTCACTCACTCACTCACTCACTCACTCACTCACTCACTCACTCACTCACTCACTCACTCACTCACTCACTCACTCACTCACTCACTCACTCACTCACTCACTCACTCACTCACTCACTCACTCACTCACTCACTCACTCACTCACTCACTCACTCACTCACTCACTCACTCACTCACTCACTCACTCACTCACTCACTCACTCACTCACTCACTCACTCACTCACTCACTCACTCACTCACTCACTCACTCACTCACTCACTCACTCACTCACTCACTCACTCACTCACTCACTCACTCACTCACTCACTCACTCACTCACTCACTCACTCACTCACTCACTCACTCACTCACTCACTCACTCACTCACTCACTCACTCACTCACTCACTCACTCACTCACTCACTCACTCACTCACTCACTCACTCACTCACTCACTCACTCACTCACTCACTCACTCACTCACTCACTCACTCACTCACTCACTCACTCACTCACTCACTCACTCACTCACTCACTCACTCACTCACTCACTCACTCACTCACTCACTCACTCACTCACTCACTCACTCACTCACTCACTCACTCACTCACTCACTCACTCACTCACTCACTCACTCACTCACTCACTCACTCACTCACTCACTCACTCACTCACTCACTCACTCACTCACTCACTCACTCACTCACTCACTCACTCACTCACTCACTCACTCACTCACTCACTCACTCACTCACTCACTCACTCACTCACTCACTCACTCACTCACTCACTCACTCACTCACTCACTCACTCACTCACTCACTCACTCACTCACTCACTCACTCACTCACTCACTCACTCACTCACTCACTCACTCACTCACTCACTCACTCACTCACTCACTCACTCACTCACTCACTCACTCACTCACTCACTCACTCACTCACTCACTCACTCTCTCTCTCTCTCTCTCTCTCTCTCTCTCTCTCTCTCTCTCTCTCTCTCTCTCTCTCTCTCTCTCTCTCTCTCTCTCTCTCTCTCTCTCTCTCTCTCTCTCTCTCTCTCTCTCTCTCTCTCTCTCTCTCTCTCTCTCTCTCTCTCTCTCTCCGCTTTATTTTTTTCGACCTGTATCTTACACTTAATTTTGGCTTGGATAGGTTTAACTAGTCATTAAGCTAATATAATTGTAGTCTTAGCCTCATTCTGGTTACCGCTTCATCATGGTTTTATCTACTGTATCCATAATCTCTTATATCTCGCTATCTTAATCATGTGCTACCATGAACTCACTTATGCTCTCAATCATTATTGTTAGCTAAATTTGCCCGAAAGTTTGTAACTAAGGCATAATAAATTATATCAATCAATCAATCAATCAATCTCTCTCTCTCTCTCTCTCTCTCTCTCTCTCTCTCTCTCTCTCTCTCTCTCTCTCTCTCTCTCTCTCTCTCTCTCTCTCTCTCTCCTCCCCCTCTCTTTCTGCCTCTTCAGCCCGAATATTAGCCGATCGCAAACGCACTCGTGTGTAAATTATGTAGTAGCAAGATCGTGCGATCCACGTACCTATAGCAAAAGAAGTAATTAAAAAAGACACGGAACGTTTTGCCAAATGTACAAATTCGACGACGCGAATGCGTATACGCGTACATAGAAACTGCTCGAAAAAATTAAAGTTACAGAAAGTTTCTTAAATCCTGTTAGTATTTCGAAGCGCTGCATCTGTGTAAAAAATAGTCCTATCGAGATGAAAGAAGGGTTTTGAAGCTTCAAGTTTCTAGTTACGAGGTTATTCGGTAAAAAAAAATTGTGAGCTACGGTTATCGTGCTATCATAAGAAATAGCGCAAAACAAAAATGTTCCAAGGTCCAACATATGGGGCGAGAATCGCAGATTGCAGGTACAACTTTAAACGCATTTTCCTCGAAACTAGGGTTTCGAAACGGTGTACACGATTTCTTGACATCGAATGAACGAATTGACTTGAAAGTTGATACACTTATTCAGTGTAATAGTAGTTTGGTCTTGACAGACGTTTTTCTTTTTAACATTTTGTTTATTAATTATTAACATTAATGATGTCATTTTTCCTCGAAAGTTCGAAAACAACGTCGAGCATTTTTTCATGCTCGGAACACTATAATGAAAAAAAAAATCTTAGCCGATTGGCCAAGTCTTAGCCAATAGTATCTATTTTGTGAAAAAAAATTTTTTTTTGTTTCAGATCAACTCACGTTCAAAGGTCCCTCACGACTTCTTTTATAACTTCTCTGATAATTTTTTTTTAATGCAGTACACAATTTTATTAATATAAATAGAAATAAATTTTAAAATAATTTTTTTATCATCTTACTTATTCGTACTTTCTTTGAGTTTAATTTCTTTGAGTCACCTAACTCCTTATAGCTGACTCTCGAAGCTTCGAAAAACATTTTTCTTCAATTCTCAACATCTTTATTTTGCTACTAATTGTAGCTGTATAAAAAATGATTTTGTTTTCGCAAAAAAAAACATGCATTGTTGAAATAGCTGTAATTTGTTAAAAAATAATACGCGATTCCGAAGTGACGGCAAGATTTTCCAAACAGTACAGGTCGGCTTAAAAAGCTTCAGTCGGATTGAAGTAAAACACACATTTTTCTGAATTTGAAGAGATGAGAGTCAAAATGTGTTTCTCAACTTATTCTCATATCTATATATATGACAAACCGTGACATAAAAGGTTTATATACATAAATCAATTTTGCTGAGCAAAAAAGAAACGACGAGGACGGTATGCACTTATAGAAAAATTAGCCTTAAAGTGACATCGAAATTTTCCTGAACACTACGTTAGATTCACGAGCAATTCATAGTCCGATAGAATGTTGACTCGTTCAAGTGGCATCGGTGGCGTTAATTCTTTTATACAAGAATAAATCGGCGTCACGGCATCGTAATAACTACATACGTAATCGTTCGTGCAAAGGAACGATACCCATCGACGTGACGTTAACCAACGGAGAAGTTATTCTACAATACTTGTCAGTTTCATACAAACGAAAATTTGACTTAAAACTTTCGAAAAACGAATATACTACAAAATATCACTATGAAATGAAAATAAGTGACTTTTTTCGACGCACAAACGTGCATCAAGCCTGTACATGCTCGCAAGTTCTGCGTCAACGGATTGCATACTTCGAGCTGAGCCGAAAATCGGCGTTTTTCGATAATCTTTTTGACGAGTCATAAGAAATCGGGAACACATCCATCATACATTATTTGTTGTTACTTTACATTTTATCACGTGATTTTCATTTCGATTTGTATGACAATAAATCGTTCCCGTTAATGTACGTTGTTCACGCCTCTACTCTGTAAAAAATGCACGTTCCCGTGGTTGTGCAGGAAATATTTGAATTTCGAACGAAAAACAGCTCCTTACACTTTCAAGTCTAAAAACTTTCTTTCCGTGTCAAACTTTGCCCTTCAAGTGTTTATAAACACAAATTCCCAATAAAAAAAAAAACAAAACGTTGAAAATGTTAAGGGGGAAGATACCTTTGGGCGAGGAAAAAAATGTGCTGCTTTTCATGATTTTTTTACAAAGGAAAGATTTTTTCACCATTTTTGGGACTTGGGTAATGTTTGTCGCTACTTTTGGCTGTTGCATGGTATTTTTTTACCAATCATTAAAAATGATTGGTATAATCACCGTTACCTTAAATGTTAAAGGCATTGAATCATTATTCACGACATGAATAATGTGTCAATGCCTTTAATCTTCAACAATCTTCGAAAATCTAATACTGAGAGATTTTTCACACCCATACTCTTTTGGACTATAATTTTGTAGGTACTAAGGTACCCTTTTAGCAAAAAAAATCGATTTTTAGAAAATCCTCGAGTGGGCTAAGGCGTTAGTGAAAAAAAAAGCTTCGTTAGTTTTTTTTTCAGATTGAGGGACCATTCCAGTGTAAAATTTGTGGAAAATCTTTTTTTTTGCATTATTAAAAAACATGGACTTTTATAAACCTGCTGTTGATTCGACCGGCTGCCTGAGACTTGGCGCGGAAGCGTCGATTTTCAAAACGATGGAAGATTTTAAACGAAGACCTGTCCCAAATTTTGCCACATCACTATTTACGCCACTCCTTAATGTTGTACGAAAGCGTTTTTTTTTTATTTGAAAATTTAATATCTTTTTCTTTAACGAAAAACTGTCGAAAGAAGGCCCAATTTGACACTTAATTTTAAAATGGCCATCATTGTGTTAATCACCATCGAAAAAAAATCCGCTGTACACCTCTACAGTTTTCAATACTGATTAATGATCCGTTTGGTTTTTTCATTTAGATGATTTTTGGAGGAGTTATATAAATAAAAATATAACTCCGAACTCAAATTTAAATCCGAAACTTTCCACCGTCATGTCAGGCGCAATTTTTTTTTGGCGTCATTTTGCAGGGGCGAAATAAATTGTATAAAAAATACACCTAAAAGACCAAAAATATTTGTATGTACAACATACTCACACTAGAATGGTCCCTCAATCCATACGCGTCACACCGGCTGACAACATCAGCCGAAACCCGTTTAGAAGCACGTGCCAATTTTGAAAGATTAATTTTTTTGTTAAGGCGTCTTCTCACTTTTGTCGCTTAAAAGGCTATTCTCGTAAACTTTTTGATAAGTTTATTGTATAGATATTGATATAAAAGTTGTTACAGTTAAGGCCTTAAGCCACTCTAAAGGCCGAAAAAATCGGCTTTTTGGGGACTTTTTTCAGAAAAATTACAAAATAAATCGAGATTACAAAAAAAGAGTCTTTATCATACATATCAGTGACTGTATACAGTAATTTTTTTGAAGCGATTAATTCCAAAATGGCGGCTGTGCAGCGTTTTTGCGATGACGTCTCCGTTTGACGTTGGCCGGAAACATAACTCAGACAATTTTCAACCGATTCACTTGAAATGTTGCATATATCTTGAAAAATACATTGTCTATGGAAGTACGTAGGAATTTTCTCTATATTGCATAGTTCATTTGTTATTAACAATTGTCTGACGATTTTTTCGGAAAATTTTTCACTGTCCACTTTAGAAGTACGCCATTTCGCCAAAAATCAATATATCGAAAAAATCCTACGTGCTTCTATAGCAGTTATCGTATTTCGCGCCTCTTCCTCGACATCACCATGTAGTACCCACACTCCGTGCAGATGTCGCCACAAATACAAAGCAAAAATCTCGATACCAGCGCTACACCGTCTATGTACGGTGGTACATAGCCACACGTATTTTTAACCGAAAATACGGAGTAAAAACCAGAGTGATAAAGAATGAGTAAAAAACGCCATCATCGTTCATATCCCCGGGACGAAGAAAAAGAATACGACGATTGAGCAGCAATCGATAAGAGAATGATTGCAAAATCGGTACTTTCACATTAAGTTTGATTCCTTGTTTTGTTCCGTATGTTTTATACTTTCCTGGTTGCATAAGTTGCTTAAAGCTACATTTGATTTAAAAAAAAAAGTGAGACTTTATTGTATGTTAAGGATGTTGAGTCTCAAATCGCAAATGGTGATAAAATTCTGAAAATTTGATATGTTTTTGTATAAAGTATTTCAGAGGTCGTGTAAAACTTTCACGACAATTAGGAAGCTCGTTATTGAACAATTAACATTCACAAATTAAATGTTGTTTTATGGAAACTGATGTAACTTTGCAATAAGTTTTTTTTTGACCTCTCAATTTTGTAATATCTACAATATACTGAAAGCAACAAAAACAAAACGAAGTGTACTAATACATTTTTTTTATTCCTTTAAAAAATTGTTCTTAACAAAATGTTAATTTTTTAACAACGAGCTTCCTAATCGTCGTGAAATTTTAACACGACCTCTTAAATACTTCATGCAAAAACATACCAAATTTTCAGAATTTTCTTATCATTTTTTATTTCAACCCTTAAGGAGGTTGAAGTAATGATGATAGAATTCTGAAAATTTGGTATGTTTTTACATGAAGTATTCAGGAGGTCGTGTAAAAATTTCATGACGATTAAAAAGCTATTTATCGAACAATTAACATTAACATTTTTCATAGGGACTCAACATCCTTAAGTCTAAAAATGCATGTCATTTTTCTTCCTATTGTTCCTTGGGTTGTGAAATATATATATATATATATATATATATATATATATATATATATATATGAGCCATAACCAATCTTCTTTAAACATCTACATGGTGATCTCGAGGCAGAGTCGCGAAATACAATGATATGATTAAACGAACTTACCTGTAAGTGAAGAAATGAGAGGATACGCAGGCTTTCCACTGTACATAGACGGTGTAGCGCTGGTATCGAGATTTTTGCTTTGAATTTGTGGTGACATCTGCAGGGAGTGGGGGTACTACATGGTGTTGTCTTCGGAAGAGGCGCTTCATACAATTATGATAGAACTTCACTTACAGGTAAGTTCGTTTAATCATATAAATATATATAATCGAATACAATGGCTCATTGTAATTAAAAAATTACAGCAGCTGTTTGTCCGGCCGTGGACCCTGGAAAAACGGAAACGTCATCGCAAAAACGCTGCACAGGCGCCATTTTTAAATTAATCGCTTAAAAAAAATTATTGTTTACAGTCACTGATATGTATGATAAACACTCTTTTTTGGAAACTCGATTTATTTTGTAGTTTGTCGAAAAAAAATCCCCCAAAAAAATATTTTTTTCGACCTCTAGAATGGCCTAAGGCCAATAAATACACTTTCGAAATGTATTTAAAAAAAATTATTCGTTTAAGTCAGTGTTTATAGACGAAAATGGTAGTTAAAAAAATGTCCTAAAAAAACTGTAAGTCTGCGCAGTTGAGGAAATCTCGGAGAAGGATGATCCGAAACAAAACGGAATCAAACGGTTTTAGATTCAGTATTTAATGGGTATGGCGCATATCATACAATTTTTTATATATGCAAAAATAACAAAATGGCGGACATTTTTCGAAAAAACAAAGAAACGTGTTTTTTCACCGTTTTTGGCGATAAAAAATAGTAACTATAAAAAAATTTTAAATCCTCCATATGCACTATAGCTATAATTGTAAAGAATACGTGGTTAGAATTTCATAAGGATGGGTTCAGTAGTTTCGAAGATTTTATCACCAAGCCGTTGAAAAACGTTATTTCGCGAAAAAACGCGTTTAAAGTTTGCTTGGGTAACATAGCTACAAAATTGTTTTTTTAACGTATTTCGAAAGTGTATTTATTAAGTGCAACAACTGTTATATCAATATCTATAATATAGACCTATCGAACAAATTCATGAAAATAGCCTTTTTTGGCGTCCGAAGTGTGAAGACCCCTTGGTACCATGTAACAGTCAAAAGTAGTAATAAAACATACCCTCAGTCTCAAAAAGTAGTGAAGAAATCTTTGCTTAAAAAAATCATGAAAATCAGCAATTTTTTCCTCGCTTAATGATATCTTGAAGAACGTTCAAGTTATCGTGCAGACCGTCGCGAAAAATGTAGTTTCAAGCACAACGGGGCGCATGCCTCCGTCCCTAATTGAGATTCCGAAATATCTTTTTCCCAGTCGCGTAAAAGTATAATAATCTCAAGAATCTCGACCGTAAGAATAATAATGACCAATTTTTTTAAAAAATTCAAAATGCCAAAATCTAGTTTCCACAAATCGGCGCAATATCGTAAAATGTAACACCGCGCGCTTAAGGGATAACACCTCTCTAGCGGCAGAAAATCAGACCTAACTTTGACAATTTGTTTTTGGAGTATGAAAAAAGGAATAGAATTTCTTTTGAGAGGGTTTATTTAACACGTATTAAAGCATTTAAAAAAAATTATTATAATATTTATTCTAAATGGCGGCGACAGAGCCCATCTTGAAAAACGTGTTTTTTACAAATAGCTTCACGGGAGGACGTTTTTCTCGTAAAGTATAAGACCTGGAACAAAAACCAAAAAAAAAAATATAATCTATATATTATTAGCTATGGGACTACGTAGGGATTGTTTTAATCAAATTTTGAAAATATTGCGCGTTTTGAAAGAAATAAATTGATTTTTGCCCAAAATATGAGCAGTAAATTGTTTATAAAAAAAAAGTTTACACGCAATTTCAAAAAACGGCTACGTACTCCCATAAAGAATGTAATTATGAAGCTACTATCCAAATTTCAAATCGATCCATGCAAAGGTGCTCGAGTAATCCGTCCTCCCAGTTTGAAAAAAGTTTGAAAAACACCCAGCTTGAAAAAATCGATAATTCAACCTTTAAAAAATTCGCTACAGGACCAATTGCATATTGTTTTTATGACCCGAAAGTATTTTTTAAGCCGAAAAAACGATTTTTCAAAAATCCTGGAGTGGTGCTATCCCTTAAAGAGTCTCGTAGATGAAGATGGACGAGACGCGCGTGTTAAAAAAGAAAGACGAAAAAGCGCGCAAAGAAAAGATCGATTGAACGTGGCGCTATAGTAATCGGCTCCGTTCCTGAGCGCATAATACGAGCATGAATGAAGTATCGCGTCTGCGGGCTACGGGGAATGGTCGAAGCGCGGCGATTCGACGCATCGAAAGATGGAGCGCGGGGGTCGAAGGGGCTCTGACGAAACCTCGTGCGACGGCCGAGTGGACGCGTCGTTGGCGCGGCGCGTGGTGGGAACGGGAAAGAGTTGTTCGCTAGAGCGTGAGTCAGGGAGGGGGAGATTGAGGTGTACGCTGCGCATGCGCGCAACGAGGCCGGCTAAAACGCGACCTCTCTCTCGCTCTCGCAACGCAGCGCGAAACGTATCGGAAACACAAAGATTATCGCAAGATATTTTTCAACAGTCTCAACAAAAACGTTATAATCCCGACAGGCCAAGAAGCCACACAGCTGATGTTGAAGATTGAACGAATAGTCGCGAACGTTGTGACAAAACGTCGACGTCGAGTAGAACACTTGTGAGAAAGAGCGAGAGGAGACAACG
Source organism: Ophion costatus (assembly GCA_951751655.1). Taxonomy (NCBI): domain Eukaryota; kingdom Metazoa; phylum Arthropoda; class Insecta; order Hymenoptera; family Ichneumonidae; genus Ophion; species Ophion costatus. Next base: position 19,515,823 of record OX632362.1, on the reverse strand, counting down.
ACGACGAAAGTGTCGCGTAGCCATTCACCGATATCGTTCGAGCCACCGTATTCCCCTCGTTTTTTCTTCTCTGCGCGGTCCCGTTCGTGGCCACGTTGTTTTGGTCCTCGTTTGTTTTTCATTGCGCGTGCATGTGCGCGCGCGCGCGCTACGACGTAAGTTGTATCGTGTACGGGAGATTCGGGCATAAATGCGGGAAGGTCGAGTCCCTCGTTTGGTAACAAAAGGACGAGCGGCGAGGCGGGAGGCGACCGTGGCAAGAGAAATGACATCCGTGTTGCGTAGGCTTGCGCGATATAAAAGAAAACTGCGCGTAGCGCCAACTGTTGGGCGAAGTACGCAAAAGGGTAAATTTCGTTTGGAGAAATCCGCGAATGTTACCGCCGAGTATGTAACACTAGAAGAGGCGAAACGCGAAAATATGAAGAAATAAAAGCATCTAGCAGGCGCTGGGAGTCATTGGCATCGGGGTGTTTTCTTTTTCTTTCAAGGGCGGTGGGGGAACGTTCGGCGGGAGGGATGGATGGAGGGGCTCACAAGAGCTTCGAATGTAGTACGTTGATACGTTCCTGAAGCTCGTGGTTCACTCAGAACGAGCTCCCCGCGTACAGTCGCCGCAGCTAGCGGCAGGAACGCAGCACCGTCGGGAAAAAGAGAAAGAGAGAGAGAGAGAGAGAGAGAGAGAGAGAGAGAGAGAGAGAGACAAAGAGACATGGCCGCCGAGGCCAGCTCAACTTCTCTCGAACGAAACGCGACTCTCTCAACACTCTTGGGGGAGAGAGCGAGAAATCTTTTTCTCGACACGATCTTTCTCTCTCTCTCCCAGACCCTCTTTCTCTTACGTTCGTGGCGTACGCGAGGCAACGCGCCACCCCTCCCCCCACTGTTCCGGATTGTAGAATACATTAAAACGCGAAAATTCCTACGTTGAGAATTCTGTTTATGAATTTAATCGTTGAAATTGTCTATTTGACGTCGCGTTCGCAGCAATAAATCACGCGAAGTGGCAAGGTGGATGGCCATTAGCATTAAACGCATGTTTTTCGTCCATAATTCACGACGAGCTAAGTTCGCTAAAAAAAAGACCGCTCGTAAAAAAAACTACAGTTTTACGTCGGTGCGAATAGGCCAACGAAATATCCGCGAACGGGTCCACATTCTCTAAACAATTTTTAAAACAATTTCGCGCATGCGTAATAAATACATTCGAAATTCTCAACGACAAAAGACCTTTTTGCAACATTCGCTGGGGAATTTCACGCTTGCTTGTCTCGATGCACGCGAGTACGCGACGCGATTGAAAGCGGCAAAATAAACGTGGATTGGAGGTTGAGAGTTTTTGTTTTTCTCGTCATACGCGATATGGTGGACACGTATGGAGATAATTTCCGGTGGGAAGTGGACGAAACAGGTGTGTTGGAAAATGAGGCAAACGGAGTGGTCATTCAGGCAGGCGCAGCAGGGAGACGGAGGCTCAAATTTCGCTACCTCCGTTTCTCTCTCTCTCTCTCTCTCTCTCTCTCTCTCTCTCTCTCTCTCTCTCTTCCTCTTGCGCGGGTCAATTTTTTTAGCCCATTTTCTCGCCTGACTAAATAAACGCTTTAATTTCTCCTCATCGAAAAATCCGCAACGAGAGGCTGCGAAATCATTGCTCGTTTCATACACGATCGTTTCGGTGGACAACTCTGTACGACGATCCGCGTGACGACGCGAATCATCGTGACGAGTATGCGCGCGGGCGCGTGAGCGAGCGAGCGAGGGAGGGAGAGAGAGAGAGAGAGAGAGAGAGAGAGAGAGAGAGAGAGAGAACGAAGCCCGGCCGGTTGGCGAACGAGGATGGAGAGACCCGAGGCTATTTCTGTGATCGTAGGGGCCCCGCCAGTATAAAATAAGCAGTGAATGAAGGAGCCTGTTTACTGGCAGTCGGCCTACGCGATCCAGCGAGAGAGCAGAGAGAAGGCAAAAGCACGAGCGAGGCAAAACTAACCATTTCGTCTCTCGTATATCGCTCTGACGAAAGAGCGAGAGAGAGAGAGATGTGGATACACGCAACGCAGAAAAACGTATATACGTATATAGGATGCGGAGTGGCGAGTGAGACGGAGTGAGTGGGAGTGTGCGCGGCGCGCTAGCGCGGGGAGCTGCTTGGTTTGCGAAAGAGTGGGGATGGACGTAGCGGAGGCACAGCGCGACAGTCAGTGTGCGAGGAGCGCCCGCACAGTGGTGATCACTGTATTACGCTCTTCTCCGTACTTCGTTTTTTTTCTCTCGTAAATTTCATTCTAATGTTCGTCCATTATTCCACACTCGTTCAATACTTAATAGTCTCAACGATCGTGTGTATTTCCGCGTATATGGAAATGAAGGCCTGTCGTTCGAGAACGGAATATTTAGAAAAAGAAACTCGAAAGTTTTATCGGTGATTCGGGAAAGTGTTTTCTCATGCGACGATTTACGAAGAAAAGAGAAGTGAGTACGGCCTGTTGGAACCCGGAGAAATACTCATCGCGTTCTTCCTGTACCTATCTAAACATACTTATATATATATTTAAATATATATACATATGCATGTACGTGCATATGTTTACGTATGTTTATGTATTTAAATATTTCATACGGCGACATCTATGTGTATGATCGCGAGTGTCGTCACAACGGGAGAGAAGAATCGTGGATACGAGTTTTGCACGTGGATGAGAAACATAATATTGTCTCGTCGAGTGTGGTGAAAAAGGTGAGAGAGCGAAGAGACGCGAACGCGGACGGAGCGAAAAAGAGAGAGAGAGAGAGAGAGAGAGAGAGAAGGCCGCGCGCTTCTCAATGTGTATCGCTCGTTCGCGGTGTGGTGTGCGACCGCGTCGCGGTCTCGACTCGTGTGTTTTCTGTACAGTTCGCCTCTGGTAAAAAGCCCCCCCTGCAGTGAGAGTGACTGAAGAAGAAAATTCTTCGATCACACATACACACACACACACACACGTACGTGTGTGTGCATACACATGTATACATATATGCACGGATTTAACGGGCGTTCGCGGTTATACGTCGCGTTTCTATCGTGCGCTGGTATCGCGGAGCATCATCTTCGTTGAAATAATCGCTCGACGAGTGTTTTCGCGCGTGCACGTAGGGGTGAATATAATAAATTCACGTTCATACCGATCGTCGCAACGCCCACCGGGGAATAAATATTAAAACGTGTTCAAATTTCATACGGAAGCACGCGATAAGGATAAAATTGTGTGTTTTTGGAAAATACGAGGTGAAAACTGAAGGGTGCCGGGATAAAATCGAGGTGCGCCTGCCCCACGCGGTGGCTGCGCCTCGGTGAGATCGGCCACGGCTCCCGCGCTGCTCGTTTGACGGTGAAAAATTACGGAATAACGAGCGTGGGTGCAACGAACCCGGACGACCGAACGCGACAATAATAATACCAACGATAATAACAAAACGAGATAATACATTGTTTTTTCTTTCTTTCTTTTTTTTTTTAATCAACGGGGCAAGGGGAGACATTCGGTGTGGCAGGTGGATTAAAAGTGTGAAAGTGTGGATACCTTGGACTGCCCCCCGCCCCCGGCGCTGCCACCGCGGCGCCCGCCCTGGCCCCCCAACAATCCGAGTCCAGCGACCCTGACGAGTCTCGGTACGGTCGCTAACTCGTCATCCTCCTCATCAATATCGTCGTCCTCCTCTTTATCCTCGTGCTCGCAAGCTCAATCGACGTCTTTGACGAGGAACACGAGACAACAACCGATTTACCCTCAACGTCCGGCGACACTAAACATACAGAGGACTCCGCCGCCGCCGATCCTCGCGCCACCACAGTACCCAGCGCCACCGCGGCCCCCTGGTCGAAACGGTTAGTTTTATCTTGCTATTTTTCTCCCTCCACCGTAACCCTACCCCCACCCGCCCGGCCGCCGCGGGCTTCTCTCTTTCTCTCGTTCTCGCGCTCTTATCGAAGCTTCGCTCGACGCCGCAAAGTGTCGCGCCCGAACGCTCACTGGGTTTTTGGAACACTACGACCGGAAGGTCGAGCAATGCGCACCGATCAACCGAGCGAAACTTTTCGACGCTTTTAGCTGGAATTTCACGAGCCTCACCTTCCCAACGGCTTCCGCGATCCCAAACACGATACCGCGAAATTCACTTTTAGTCCGGTAAAAGAGACGAAGACTCTTTTAGCGGAGAATTAGAATTCTTTGCCGTAGCTACCCCGAATTTTCAAATCGTTTTTGTGTCACTATTTTCAAAGATAGGGGGTTGGACGTCGGATAACGATATACGTGTTTTATTATTCCGAACGACTTTTATTTGAAACAATTTTCGATCGGGCTGTTGGTAATCGAGATACGGCGATTTTTATGCTTTCAACCCCTATTTATCAGGGCTGGGCCGAGTTGAGGGGCAGCATTTCGTTGGGGTTACTTTCAGGATGCAACCATCGAGCTTCAGTCATAAATTCTTATTCTATGGTAAAAATGTTGGGTTTTATTCTCTTTTACTGGACTGTTCTGCGCTATCTTCCTCACGTTTGTGTGGAAAGCCTCGAGGAGACAATTGACGAGACAGATGATGTTTTTTTGTATGTAATTTTTTTTTAACATTCTGAATTCCAACTTCTTTTGCCACCAACAGAACAATGTGTCCGTTAGCTATCGAATGTATAAGAAAGTCCTCCACCGACCCATCATAATTTTATATTCTTTTTTTAAGCGTCAAAGTGACCTCGAGTCTGGGGTTTCTTTGACGCGGCATTGAAATCCAATTTATGTCGAAGATTAAGCATTACTCCGACATCGTTTTGAAGGAAAAAAAATGTATGCATTATACGTGGAATTGAATGAAAAATGAGGATTTTTTAGAATCAAATTGTCATGTCTATTAAGGAAACGTTTTGCGTAAACGAATCAAGTACCTAAGGGACTATTATTGGCACTTAAGGGGGCACGACCATTACTACGAATCCAACCTTCGGATTTGAAATTTTTATACGATTTTGACGAATACTTTTTGCGCCTATTGCCGAAATTTGAGCTTAGTTTTTTTCACAATAAAACTGCAAAGTCGAGTACTTTGAGTTACCGAAGCACGTCGTCTTACGGAGGCGGTCAACCGGAAGTGCGGCGAGCGTGGTTTTTCTGCTCACGTATCCAACTAAACTCGTTGGAAAACTGAAATTCGATAGATTAGATATAATAGATAGTGTAAAAAATAAGAAAATCAATCTTTACCGTGTAGTTAAAGCACTACATTACAAGAAAGTTTCAATTTCCGGTTGAAAATGGTCAGAACGACGAAATAGGCACCCACAGACTTAGCAACGTCGCGAGTGACAGCTGATGCGTTTGGCGAACATAACCAAGTTTTGTTTTGAAATTAATTTGAATTGAAGCCGCCACTAAATATGCAAACATCAATTTATGGAGCTGTATCATTTATCACGTATCAATAATATGTATAATTATATTTTGCTTATCGTGTTAACTCCGCTGAGGTAATTCAAGCCTATTTTAATAAGCTTGAATTTTATTACGTTAATATTATTACGAAGATTACTACCGAGTCGTCGTCAATATAATGTTTCATTTTTTATTTGTTCACGTGCAATAAATTCATCATTTACCACAGCATTTGGCACACTATAATCGATAATACGAATAACCAACATAAGTAAACGTCAATCAGAGCAGCTGTGGGTAAAATCAATTTAGACTCTTTTTTGACCCCGTGGAAGTGATCGTACCTCCTTAATCACTCTTGCAGTTATCACTGGGGTTAAAATCAGCCACATTATAATCAACTTTAGTAACATTGTAACAAACATGAACAAAAATTTGTGCAATGATAGAAAGAAACGTTAAAAAAAGAACGACAAGAGGAGGGTAGGCTGGGGTCAATCGGAACGTTTTTGAGAAAATCGGTTATTGTGACTTCATTTTATACCCTATCAGCTAATCACAAAATCGGCGTACAAATTCAGCTATATCACAAAATCAGCGCACAAATACTAATGCTGCACGGAGAGCAAAGTACATTTATGATAGACGCCCACGTCAAAAGAGAGGATAGTAAAATCCTGTATAGTTTATTGGCACCGTAATCATAATGCCGTTAACACAACTACAAGCGGAAAATATATCTAAGCATGCAACTTACTAACTATTGTAAAAATATTAACTGAATTAACTATATCGATATTGTGAATTCTTCCACGGTAGTTAATAGTTATTTCAGGGATACTAGATAAAAAAAAACATACTACCAAAATGGCATGATTAGATAGACGCTTATAGTTGTGTTAAGGCGTTACCCCCACTTGTAGCGCAAAAAAAGACCTTTTTCATGAATTTTTTTTAAAGAAAACCACAAAACTTTTTTAATCGATCAATATACCATCTTAAAGAACACATCTTGATGAACTTTCAGTAATTTTTTTATTGAAAAATATTACACTGTAATTTCATTGACGGCAAATGGCCGTCAATGAAATAATGCTTTTATATACACGGTTTGCGGTGACCAACATTGCGGCGAAGTGGATCATCTGAAAAAAAATGCGGATGGATTTAGTCAAATATAAGTATAAACTAGTCTTTGATCGAAGGATTTTAAAAAATATTAATTTTTCACAAAATGGCGAACACCCAAAGTTAATGGTTCGATTTTAACGAAAAAATCGAACGATCAAAGACTACATTTTTATGTATTAAATAAGCCTGCAAAATTTCAAGAAGATCGGTTCATTAGTGTTCGAGTAATCTTGGTCACCGACTTCAGAAATGCCATTTCGAGAAAAACGTGTTTAAAGTTTCAATTTCAGTTATTCAATTCACGGATTCTTCTCTTTCAACGCTCATATCTCAGTCGATTTTGTTCGAATCGACTTGAAATTTTCAGGATATATTCGCAGATACTTATACTTCAAAAAAATGCGATAAAAAAAATTGATTTTTTCAAAATCGCAAGTCGGGGTAACCCCTTAACCATATTATGATTGCGGTAGCAATAAGCTATATGAATTTTACTATGCCAACTTCTACCATGGGCGTTTTTTTTATATTATAAATACTATGGACATTTTTCTCAGTGCAAGTTTGTACTATTTATATAGTTGACATTAACACTTGTTGAGTATAAACTGTTACAAGATCTTACGAAAAATGACTATACGAACTACATTATGGCAATCTTATAGTGAAGACGTAAATCATTTGTCAATAAAGTAGAGACAGCGGTGGCATGCTATGATCGATATAGATATATTAGAGCATTCATTTATCAGTTCTTAGAATCCGATATTTCGAAATCTATTGGGCCGCGCCAAAAATCCATTCAAGCAGTGACATATATTATCAAAAAAGCGATCTGTGCAAAATTCCACCTATATCAGAGGTAACGGCTATTCGAGATTGCAGCTGGAATACTTTTATCCGTTATGCCAAATCTACGATCGAAATACCATAAGTACCCGGTAGCATAGCGGCAGTGTTGCTGAATATCGATAGGTAGGTCGTAGGTTCGAATCTCCATGTAGGTGAAATATTTTCTTCGATAGGAATCATTTCAGACGGTCGGGGAATAACAAATCATGATAAACAATCATGCAGGTAGTACTCTCAATTGAAAAATGTTGAATTTTTGAGTTTATGAAATATCATATACATTTAGTAGACATACCATTCAATATGGTAAAAACCACTATTTTTTCATAGTGTAAGGGATCATCCATTTTATGAAAACCTACTATGTTATATAGCATTGACAATGAACGTATGCTTGGCAGATTGTTAGTTGCGGTTACCATATGATCATAGTTAACACAACTGCTAAAATATCATACGCAGTACTATATTTTCGGCAGTAACCATGACTATAAAATATTATTGCCCCCTCAGGGTAATATAAAATATGGTTGCATTATGGTTATGGTTAATACATTTATTTCTGTGTAGGATTTTCATAGTAACGACGATTGTAAACAACGCTGAAGACCGAGCAACAGTTTTGGAGCAATACGCAAGATATTAATGGTCAAAAAACTTACCTTTTGTGTCGAAAAAGCGATGCACCGACATAAAAATGCCCAACGCGCATTTACTTCCCCCATTGACTCTTGGGGGCCACCCTGCTGTCACTAACCATCTTCGAGTCAACTTGTTTCGATTGACCAGTGTTTCTATCGAGCCCAGTCTACCCTACGATATCCGAGGCGCCGAGATTTGACCGCGAATTTAGGGTTATCGAGTCGCCATTAAATACGAAGACTGGTCAAGGTTAAGGGAGACTTTGTCCTTGGAGTGCCATATTTCAGGTGTTTACATTTCATTCTTTTATTTCATGCTTTTATTCATGATATACAGAACGTTAAAAAATTTTTTTTTTAAAAAAAAAACCAAAATGGCGGCCGTTGCAGCTCCGCGAAAACAGGTCCTCAAATCGCGGGAGGTAAACGGCTGACATTACTGCCCCCTCTTTGTTGATCTGAAACACAAATTCAAAGCATATTATGAATCTGTGACCCTTTGGTCATGGAATGACGGATGGATTTTTCGATTAGTACAAATTTCGGAAAATGGCGGCAATTTAAAAAAAAACGAATTTTAGCGTTTTTTTCGCATAAAAAGATAAATAATAAATGCATAAATGTATCTATCGAAAAAACGATCCGTCATTCCGTGAAGACATATTTTCTGAGTATGCTCTCTAAATTTCAGGTCGATATGTTAATTACAGCGGTCAGGAGAATGTCAGCCATTTTTAAAAACGTGTTTTCGAGAAAAACGCGTTTAAAGTTTCGTAATGTGTTTACACAAATGTGTTTATAATTACCGCTAATCGGCAATGCCTGGTCCATAGAGGCATCCCTCCTCTTCTTCTAGCTGCTCATGTTGAGCCGCTAACATCTCCCGGTTAAAGTCTCCGTTAAGGATGTTGAGTCCCAAATCGCAAATGATTATAAAATTCTGAAGATTTGGTATGTTTTTGTATGAAGTATTTCAGAGGTCGTGTAAAAATTTCACAACAATAAGGAAGCTCGTTATTGAACAATTAACATTCACAAATTAAAATGCTGTCTTATGGAAACTGATGTAACTTTGCAATAAGTTTTTTTTTACCTCTCAATTTTGTGATATCTACAATATACTGAAAGCAACGGAAACAAAACGAAGTTTATTGATAATTTTTTTATATATTTTTTTTAAATTGTTCTTAACAAAATGTTAATTTTTTAATTACGAGCTTCCTAATCGTCGTGAAATTTGAACACGACCTCTTAAATACTTTATACAAAAACATACCAAATTTTCAAAATTTTCTTATCGTTTTTTATTTCAACCCTTAAGGAGGTTGAAGTAATGATGATAGAATTCTGAAAATTTGGTATGTTTTTACATGAAGTATTCAGGAGGTCGTGTAAAAATTTCATGACGATTAAGAAGCTATATATTGAACAATTAACATTAACATGTTTCATAGGGACTCAACATCCTTAATATTTCGCTTACTTTGCGTTGTAATTCGTATCTTTCGTTAGTTATCGGAAATGACGATTTTTTCGAATTTGAACATTTCAAGCAACATCGGGCAAGGTTACTTGGAAATATATATAGTTTCAACAGTTTCTCAGAAGCTACAAATTTATTTCGAATAAAACTACCATGTTTTCCTCGCCTGCAGGTGCGACTAGAAAGAGAGTAAAGTAGTATTTGCAATCTCAATGACATTGAACTTTGCATCGTTGAAACGCAACGAACTTTTTTTGGTGAATTTCTCATTTTAAAAATTTTTAGTATTATCCAAAGACTTGTTTTTCAAAAGGAGGTCGTAAATTTCTAATCAAAATACCCAGAAACGTTTGAGGCATTTTCACCATTTTAGTTATTTCAAAAAACTTAATTTTCGTCGTGTTCCAACGTTGTGAACTTCAACGTCACAATCGCTAGGAGTCCGAAGAGAGATTAAAGGTAAACGGTTCATCCCCCTTCGAACTTGTAAGGCTCCAAGTTCATGTAAAATATATCGTTTGGTCATTTGGTGTAGTAATTATACGGAACAATCTTTATTGTTATAAATAAACGAAGAATATATATCTATGAAGCATTATAATCTCGGAGTCTATGTAAAAAATTACGAAAATACTACGGTGTAGAGTTCTTGACACAGATCCAAACAAATACTTTTTGCAGCTTGCACTCTGAAAGAAATAAATCGATTTTTCGCCCAAAAAATAATCAGTTAATTGTTTATAAAAAAAACAGTTTACATTTAATCAAAAAACGGCTACGTACTCCCATAGAGAATGTAATTGCGAAGCTGCTATCAACATTTCAAATCGATCCATGCAAAGGTCTTCGAGTAATCCGTCCTCCCAGTTTGAGAAAAGTTTTGCCAGACAAAATTCGATGTTTGAACCTTTGAAAAAAATGTTTTCGCTACAGGACCAACTGCATATTCTTTTCATGACGCCAAAGTATTTTTTGAGCCAAAAAAAAAACGATTTTCCCAAAATCCAAGAGTGCTGTTAACCCGTCAAGAAAAAAAGTTATGAAAATCACGCCATCATTTTTTACACTCTTTACTTCGTGATGGACAACATAAGTCTGCGAAATATGATTTTCGAGAGGAATGAGAATCAGGAATAAAAAAACTATCGCTGCATTCCAGCGATCCAAACTTCAGGCCCGCATCAACGAGTATATTGTGGTACACGCGTGTGCACGAGTATGTGTGGAGTTCAGTCTACGGCGATGCATATGTAGCGTACATTGTACGAGGAAAATACAAAATTGCATCTTCAAGAGCCGTAGATCCCGTATGAAATAAAAATTAGAGATTGGGGAAGAGAAAATTCCTCCTTTAATGTAATTCATCGCCGTTGTCATTCGCATTTATTTTCTTGATGGTCGACTCTCTCTCTCTCTCTTTTTTTTCTTCCTTTTACATAGGGTTGTGTTATTGTGTATTGTAATGTTAACCTGCGACCTACGAAGTCGATTTTCCAATTTTCATGTTTTTTGAAAATTATTGTTGCCTTAATCTTTGAAATACGAAGTCGACTTGTTGATTTTACCGTTCGTTTTAAAAAAACTATTGCTATGGTTGATATAACAATTATGTAAAATAAGATATTGTTATAATTGATTGACTATTGGACACACACACACACACACACGCGCGCGCGCGCGCACACACACACTGACAATAGTATTTTTCAAATAATGAATCAACAATATGAAACATAATAATTATTATTCTTATTTACTGCGCGACGTTGATAATGAATTGATTGATTTCGATTCTGATATTTACTCACGGTGTTGACGTTTGCATCATTGAAAACCAACGAAAGTTGGTTTTTAGTTTTTATTTTCCATCTTTCGTGATCATGGAAAATTTTTCTTAAATACATTTATATCGTAGCTCGCTAAATGAACAGCTTCAAAAATGGCTGACACTTTCTCTAGACAAAATCTGCTAAAAGCGATTGAAGTATTAATTTTCATCGGACTCGACTTAGAGTTAGTCGAGTTAGTTAGTTAGAGTCGACTTTACATTGTGATTCGCGTTTCTCATTTTTTTCGCTATTTTGTCTTTTGCATTGTTCCACTCTGTTTATTGTTGTTATTATCATTATTCGTACACGTTTTCGCACTGATTGTGCCGTGCTGCCACGTACACTCGATTCCCAAGCGAGAGAGAGAGAGAGGGAGAGAGAGAGAGACAGCTTTACGATTATTGTTTACGTCAATGCTATTATTTTATATGTTTAAATTGGCCTAATGGCCAATAACCCCGCAGCGTAATAAATTAATCCATCCTATCTACATGTATATCTTATCCTCTCCGCGGTTCGCTCGCTCGCTCGGTTGCTCGGAATCTTTCCGCTTTTCCACTGTTTTCGACGCTGCGCGCGGCAGTAGTTTCGTATAGTAGCATAGTAATATAGTATATATAGCAGTGTGGTATGTAGTAGCGGCACGAACGCGCAACGGCGCTCTATGCACACACACACGCACATACACAGATGTAACCGCGTGACGAGAAACACAACGAGACGATTTCTCTATTTTTCTCCCTCGTGTATATTCGTTCCTTCGTTCGTTCGTTCGCGCTGACGCTAAAACGTTTAACTCGCGGAGCACAGCCTCGCTTCGTTCTTTTAATATCACACACACACACACACACACACACACACACACACACACACACACACACACACACACACACACACACACACACACACACACACACACACACACGCGCGCGCGCGCGCGCACACACACACACACGCACACACACACGCGCGCGCGCGCGCGCGCGCGCACACACACACACACACGCGCACGCGCACGCACGCACGCACACACACACACACACACACACGCACACGCACACGCACACGCACACGCACACGCACACACACACACACGCACACACACACACACATGTATATTCACATCCGCACTATTCTAGAGTCGAGTAGTACGTGAAACAAGTAGTTCTCGTTTCCTTTGCTCGCGGTTGTGTGAATACGCGAGGGACTTGCGCGTTGTCTCCACTACTACTACTACTACTACTACTACTACTACTGCTGCTGCTGCTGCTGCTGCTGCTGCTGCTGCTGCTGCTGCTGCTGCTGCTGCTGCTGCTGCTGCTGCTGCTGCTGCTGCTGCTGCTGCTGCTGCTGCTGCTGCTGCTGCTGCTGCTGCTGCTGCTGCTGCTGCTGCTGCTGCTGCTGCTGCTGCTGCTGCTGCTGCTGCTGCTGCTGCTGCTGCTGCTGCTGCTGCTGCTGCTGCTGCTGCTGCTGCTGCTGCTGCTGCTGCTGCTGCTGCTGCTGCTGCTGCTGCTGCTGCTGCTGCTGCTGCTGCTGCTGCTGCTGCTGCTGCTGCTGCTGCTGCTGCTGCTGCTGCTGCTGCTGCTGCTGCTGCTGCTGCTGCTGCTGCTGCTGCTGCTGCTGCTGCTGCTGCTGCTGCTGCTGCTGCTGCTGCTGCTGCTGCTGCTGCTGCTGCTGCTGCTGCTGCTGCTGCTGCTGCTGCTGCTGCTGCTGCTGCTGCTGCTGCTGCTGCTGCTGCTGCTGCTGCTGCTGCTGCTGCTGCTGCTGCTGCTGCTGCTGCTGCTGCTGCTGCTGCTGCTGCTGCTGCTGCTGCTGCTGCTGCTGCTGCTGCTGCTGCTGCTGCTGCTGCTGCTGCTGCTGCTGCTGCTGCTGCTGCTGCTGCTGCTGCTGCTGCTGCTGCTGCTGCTGCTGCTGCTGCTGCTGCTGCTGCTGCTGCTGCTGCTGCTGCTGCTGCTGCTGCTGCTGCTGCTGCTGCTGCTGCTGCTGCTGCTGCTGCTGCTGCTGCTGCTGCTGCTGCTGCTGCTGCTGCTGCTGCTGCTGCTGCTGCTGCTGCTGCTGCTGCTGCTGCTGCTGCTGCTGCTGCTGCTGCTGCTGCTGCTGCTGCTGCTGCTGCTGCTGCTGCTGCTGCTGCTGCTGCTGCTGCTGCTGCTGCTGCTGCTGCTGCTGCTGCTGCTGCTGCTGCTGCTGCTGCTGCTGCTGCTGCTGCTGCTGCTGCTGCTGCTGCTGCTGCTGCTGCTGCTGCTGCTGCTGCTGCTGCTGCTGCTGCTGCTGCTGCTGCTGCTGCTGCTGCTGCTGCTGCTGCTGCTGCTGCTGCTGCTGCTGCTGCTGCTGCTGCTGCTGCTGCTGCTGCTGCTGCTGCTGCTGCTGCTGCTGCTGCTGCTGCTGCTGCTGCTGCTGCTGCTGCTGCTGCTGCTGCTGCTGCTGCTGCTGCTGCTGCTGCTGCTGCTGCTGCTGCTGCTGCTGCTGCTGCTGCTGCTGCTGCTGCTGCTGCTGCTGCTGCTGCTGCTGCTGCTGCTGCTGCTGCTGCTGCTGCTGCTGCTGCTGCTGCTGCTGCTGCTGCTGCTGCTGCTGCTGCTGCTGCTGCTGCTGCTGCTGCTGCTGCTGCTGCTGCTGCTGCTGCTGCTGCTGCTGCTGCTGCTGCTGCTGCTGCTGCTGCTGCTGCTGCTGCTGCTGCTGCTGCTGCTGCTGCTGCTGCTGCTGCTGCTGCTGCTGCTGCTGCTGCTGCTGCTGCTGCTGCTGCTGCTGCTGCTGCTGCTGCTGCTGCTGCTGCTGCTGCTGCTGCTGCTGCTGCTGCTGCTGCTGCTGCTGCTGCTGCTGCTGCTGCTGCTGCTGCTGCTGCTGCTGCTGCTGCTGCTGCTGCTGCTGCTGCTGCTGCTGCTGCTGCTGCTGCTGCTGCTGCTGCTGCTGCTGCTGCTGCTGCTGCTGCTGCTGCTGCTGCTGCTGCTGCTGCTGCTGCTGCTGCTGCTGCTGCTGCTGCTGCTGCTGCTGCTGCTGCTGCTGCTGCTGCTGCTGCTGCTGCTGCTGCTGCTGCTGCTGCTGCTGCTGCTGCTGCTGCTGCTGCTGCTGCTGCTGCTGCTGCTGCTGCTGCTGCTGCTGCTGCTGCTGCTGCTGCTGCTGCTGCTGCTGCTGCTGCTGCTGCTGCTGCTGCTGCTGCTGCTGCTGCTGCTGCTGCTGCTGCTGCTGCTGCTGCTGCTGCTGCTGCTGCTGCTGCTGCTGCTGCTGCTGCTGCTGCTGCTGCTGCTGCTGCTGCTGCTGCTGCTGCTGCTGCTGCTGCTGCTGCTGCTGCTGCTGCTGCTGCTGCTGCTGCTGCTGCTGCTGCTGCTGCTGCTGCTGCTGCTGCTGCTGCTGCTGCTGCTGCTGCTGCTGCTGCTGCTGCTGCTGCTGCTGCTGCTGCTGCTGCTGCTGCTGCTGCTGCTGCTGCTGCTGCTGCTGCTGCTGCTGCTGCTGCTGCTGCTGCTGCTGCTGCTGCTGCTGCTGCTGCTGCTGCTGCTGCTGCTGCTGCTGCTGCTGCTGCTGCTGCTGCTGCTGCTGCTGCTGCTGCTGCTGCTGCTGCTGCTGCTGCTGCTGCTGCTGCTGCTGCTGCTGCTGCTGCTGCTGCTGCTGCTGCTGCTGCTGCTGCTGCTGCTGCTGCTGCTGCTGCTGCTGCTGCTGCTGCTGCTGCTGCTGCTGCTGCTGCTGCTGCTGCTGCTGCTGCTGCTGCTGCTGCTGCTGCTGCTGCTGCTGCTGCTGCTGCTGCTGCTGCTGCTGCTGCTGCTGCTGCTGCTGCTGCTGCTGCTGCTGCTGCTGCTGCTGCTGCTGCTGCTGCTGCTGCTGCTGCTGCTGCTGCTGCTGCTGCTGCTGCTGCTGCTGCTGCTGCTGCTGCTGCTGCTGCTGCTGCTGCTGCTGCTGCTGCTGCTGCTGCTGCTGCTGCTGCTGCTGCTGCTGCTGCTGCTGCTGCTGCTGCTGCTGCTGCTGCTGCTGCTGCTGCTGCTGCTGCTGCTGCTGCTGCTGCTGCTGCTGCTGCTGCTGCTGCTGCTGCTGCTGCTGCTGCTGCTGCTGCTGCTGCTGCTGCTGCTGCTGCTGCTGCTGCTGCTGCTGCTGCTGCTGCTGCTGCTGCTGCTGCTGCTGCTGCTGCTGCTGCTGCTGCTGCTGCTGCTGCTGCTGCTGCTGCTGCTGCTGCTGCTGCTGCTGCTGCTGCTGCTGCTGCTGCTGCTGCTGCTGCTGCTGCTGCTGCTGCTGCTGCTGCTGCTGCTGCTGCTGCTGCTGCTGCTGCTGCTGCTGCTGCTGCTGCTGCTGCTGCTGCTGCTGCTGCTGCTGCTGCTGCTGCTGCTGCTGCTGCTGCTGCTGCTGCTGCTGCTGCTGCTGCTGCTGCTGCTGCTGCTGCTGCTGCTGCTGCTGCTGCTGCTGCTGCTGCTGCTGCTGCTGCTGCTGCTGCTGCTGCTGCTGCTGCTGCTGCTGCTGCTGCTGCTGCTGCTGCTGCTGCTGCTGCTGCTGCTGCTGCTGCTGCTGCTGCTGCTGCTGCTGCTGCTGCTGCTGCTGCTGCTGCTGCTGCTGCTGCTGCTGCTGCTGCTGCTGCTGCTGCTGCTGCTGCTGCTGCTGCTGCTGCTGCTGCTGCTGCTGCTGCTGCTGCTGCTGCTGCTGCTGCTGCTGCTGCTGCTGCTGCTGCTGCTGCTGCTGCTGCTGCTGCTGCTGCTGCTGCTGCTGCTGCTGCTGCTGCTGCTGCTGCTGCTGCTGCTGCTGCTGCTGCTGCTGCTGCTGCTGCTGCTGCTGCTGCTGCTGCTGCTGCTGCTGCTGCTGCTGCTGCTGCTGCTGCTGCTGCTGCTGCTGCTGCTGCTGCTGCTGCTGCTGCTGCTGCTGCTGCTGCTGCTGCTGCTGCTGCTGCTGCTGCTGCTGCTGCTGCTGCTGCTGCTGCTGCTGCTGCTGCTGCTGCTGCTGCTGCTGCTGCTGCTGCTGCTGCTGCTGCTGCTGCTGCTGCTGCTGCTGCTGCTGCTGCTGCTGCTGCTGCTGCTGCTGCTGCTGCTGCTGCTGCTGCTGCTGCTGCTGCTGCTGCTGCTGCTGCTGCTGCTGCTGCTGCTGCTGCTGCTGCTGCTGCTGCTGCTGCTGCTGCTGCTGCTGCTGCTGCTGCTGCTGCTGCTGCTGCTGCTGCTGCTGCTGCTGCTGCTGCTGCTGCTGCTGCTGCTGCTGCTGCTGCTGCTGCTGCTGCTGCTGCTGCTGCTGCTGCTGCTGCTGCTGCTGCTGCTGCTGCTGCTGCTGCTGCTGCTGCTGCTGCTGCTGCTGCTGCTGCTGCTGCTGCTGCTGCTGCTGCTGCTGCTGCTGCTGCTGCTGCTGCTGCTGCTGCTGCTGCTGCTGCTGCTGCTGCTGCTGCTGCTGCTGCTGCTGCTGCTGCTGCTGCTGCTGCTGCTGCTGCTGCTGCTGCTGCTGCTGCTGCTGCTGCTGCTGCTGCTGCTGCTGCTGCTGCTGCTGCTGCTGCTGCTGCTGCTGCTGCTGCTGCTGCTGCTGCTGCTGCTGCTGCTGCTGCTGCTGCTGCTGCTGCTGCTGCTGCTGCTGCTGCTGCTGCTGCTGCTGCTGCTGCTGCTGCTGCTGCTGCTGCTGCTGCTGCTGCTGCTGCTGCTGCTGCTGCTGCTGCTGCTGCTGCTGCTGCTGCTGCTGCTGCTGCTGCTGCTGCTGCTGCTGCTGCTGCTGCTGCTGCTGCTGCTGCTGCTGCTGCTGCTGCTGCTGCTGCTGCTGCTGCTGCTGCTGCTGCTGCTGCTGCTGCTGCTGCTGCTGCTGCTGCTGCTGCTGCTGCTGCTGCTGCTGCTGCTGCTGCTGCTGCTGCTGCTGCTGCTGCTGCTGCTGCTGCTGCTGCTGCTGCTGCTGCTGCTGCTGCTGCTGCTGCTGCTGCTGCTGCTGCTGCTGCTGCTGCTGCTGCTGCTGCTGCTGCTGCTGCTGCTGCTGCTGCTGCTGCTGCTGCTGCTGCTGCTGCTGCTGCTGCTGCTGCTGCTGCTGCTGCTGCTGCTGCTGCTGCTGCTGCTGCTGCTGCTGCTGCTGCTGCTGCTGCTGCTGCTGCTGCTGCTGCTGCTGCTGCTGCTGCTGCTGCTGCTGCTGCTGCTGCTGCTGCTGCTGCTGCTGCTGCTGCTGCTGCTGCTGCTGCTGCTGCCTGCTGCTGCGCTGCTGCTGCTGCTGCTGCTGCTACT
>OX632362.1:19487400-19498133 GCA_951751655.1 Ophion costatus | reverse complement strand
TTTCGGTCGTGCGCCAGCGCGCGTACATTTTCAGCGTCTATTCATTTTCATGGAGATGTATAATTAATCGCGGGAGAAGGAAAACTCGTCTCGTTCCGAGCTTCGGGATGCTATATGCTCGCCGCTTGTGTTTACGTCTATGACTCGCCGGTGTACGCTCTCGCACAATCACTACTGCTCATATATATATATATATATATATATATATATATATATATATATATATATGTATATATATGTATATATATAATACATATATATAATACATATATATATATATATATATATATATATATATATATATATATATAGAACATATATATATATATATATAACGTACACCTCCCTCCCGCACGTACACAAATAGACACACACACACGCACCACAGATATGTACATGTAGGTTGGTATATGTTCCTCTCCGAGCGGGGCGGACGTTTTTGCAACGTGCCTTATAACCCATCCTCTTAATTCTCGGCAGCAGAGATCAGGGATCTCAGGCGAGCATGCTTACGCTCACGATTCTCTGCCAGTGTTCGTATGAATGTGCCTGTGTAAACACACACACACACACGTACGTATGTATATATGTTTGTACTGCAATGCTTCTTGGTTTCTCTCCTCTCTTTCTCCCCCCCCCCCCTCTCTCTCTCTCTCTCTCTCTCTCTCTCTATCTCGCGGACGCGCGAGTCGACGACACGGGAGCAGTGGCGAGACTCCTGCGCTACGCACCACGGCCAATATAATTCGTAAATCCTCCTCGAAGACCGACGTTTCGTCCCGAAGAAAATAGCGGCCCGGTTTCGCGGGAGCACAACGAGAGGAATGCCGGTGTGGGACTTGCGCGTTGTGTGTCGCTCGTCGCTTATTTATATTGTGTGGCACACACGCACGAAAGCACACACACACACACACACACACACACACACACACACACACACACACACACACACACACACACACACACACACACACACACACACGCGCGCGCGCGCGCGCGCACGCACGCACACACACACACGCGCACACACACACACACGCGCGCGCGCGCGCGCGCGCACGCGCAGCGACCATGGGATTTTTAAGGGCCCTGCGCGTGGATTTCACAACTGAGAAAAATACGATGCCTAATCGTTTTTCAAGTCTTCTTTCAAAACAAATCATAGCGTATTTATGTAACGAGCAGTATTCTCCAGAAGAAAAATTGGTCGTTATGTGAAAAGATAAAAAGTCGCTACTCCATTTTGAGCGTAGCGGAATTAAGACACCCAGATTCCTAATACAAGACACTCCTGAATAACTTGATTCGCGCATCTTGTCGTCGGAAAAGAAAAGTGGCCAAATTCATTTCGGAGTGGATGAATGAAATTCAATTGCACTTCAACAAAAAGTGTTTTATGGTACAGGCGTTTCGTGTTCGAAATTCGAAAATCTTGTTTCTGCTGAACTCGAAATGGAGTTTAAATTTTTTCGCTGAATGTTTGTTTAACTTTTCTTCCAGCGCATTATCAGTCGCTAGTAAAAAAACGCAAAATTTTTGTTCGAGAAGACGTTTTTAAGAGCTATTTAGTATCATATTTTTCTAGATAAGAAATTCTAGGCGCCGGACACTTGGAATACACATAGCCGCTTTGTAATTGTCACGCTGCATGTGTACATGCGCGCGCACGTGTGCGTGCCGGTGGTACAGTCATGTATAGCAAAGACGATAATAATAATAATAATAATAATAACAACAACAACAACAGCAGCAACAGCAATAACAAGTTTTTTTTCGGTTTCTGAGAGTATTACGCCCTTGCTCGTTACACGTGGATACGCGACTCAGCAGGCAGACGCACGCACGCGCGCACAAAATGCACACGTGTAAACGCGCGTATCTGAAGCTTGATGCAAAACGCGGGTCGCCTTGCGCGTATGTGTTCTTTCTCTCTCTGTCTCTCTCTTGCTCTCTTCTTCTCCCCCCCTCTCTCTTGCTCAATCTCTTGGTCGCTCTACAGGGATATATAGTTGGTAAGATATTTGGTCAATATGTACGAGCGATATCGTATTTCTTTGCATATCTATGCAGCTCTTGAACCAGCATTCTTGTCGATTTGTATGTACCCTCAATACTGTCGATTTATTAGTTGATTTTGCATATTTGTTATACGCGCGCGCGCACACACACCCACACACACACACACACACACACACACACACACACACACACACACACACACACACACACACACACACACACACACACACACACACTTTTTTGACTAAGTGTTGTTTCGAAAAATTAAAAACAAAAGTCAGGATGTCTTTTAGAGTCGATGGAATCAGATTTAAAAAAAATCGAAGTGGCAGGGGTCAGGGAAAAAGTCCACCGGATTCACCTGGAATTCCTCATATATATATACTTCCGAACGTTGAATAAGTTCTCGCTGTTTTCCAACAGATGGCGTTACCAGAACTGCGTGCGTGTAGTTTAAGATGGTAACGCATCTTTAAGAAGTTACATGGGTTTCGAAGCAAAAAAGCCTATTTTCTCTATTTAAAAAAAATATAATGTATAAATAGTGTTTTATTCAACATGGTAAGCACATAAAAAGGCAACATTTTAACAATATATTTTTTTTAAATCATCCAAAAATTGGGGATATCCAACCGGTGGGACCTGGTTTCCGGAGACCGCTCAAAATAGAAGTGCGTCCTTGTGGTAGTCAGGATAACTCATGATAACTTTATCTGAAATGAAAGAACGAAATTTTTTCTGTCAGTCGATAAGTATAGCTCGTGATGAGGCGAAGGATTTTTCAAAAATTAGAAAATTAAATTTTTGGCCGAGTTGCATGCAAAATAGTTCAATTTTTGGTACAATTTACACTACGTATAGTGTTGTAAAATTAGTTGTATAATCGAAAGAAAAAAAACCTTCGTTCAATCACTAGTCAATGCTATTTCGAAGAAGTGTGCGAAATTTCAATAAGAACGGTGCATTAGTTATTGACATCGTGTCCACTGACTTCAAAAATAGTGTTTTGAGACAAACGTGATATACCTGCGTCGCTCCCGGCCGGTCTTTCCCAACGGGGGGAATTTTCAAAGGCTCTCTCTCGCTCTCTCGCTCTGTCTCCCTCTCTCTCTCTGTCTCTCGCCCCATCTCTCCCTCTTGCCTTGCGCTAAGCGTATGAAAATTGCATAGCCTCGAGAATTCCAACTCGTACCACATACCGATAACGAAACGAATTGCAATTTGTATTTGTTCAACGCGAAATCACGTGTATATTAGCGCGCGAGAGAGATGGCGCGAGAGAGAGAGAGAGAGAGAGAGAGAGAGAGAGAGAGAGAGAGAGAGAGAAGAAATCGGCCACGGTCATATTGACTCGTGGCAAACTCTCATGGCGATAGAAAGAGACTAGAGAGGGGGAGAGAGAGAGGGAAGCAAAGAAAAACGTGCGATTAACATCGAATTTGGACGAAACACGCGCGAGAACAAAGAGAGGAGAAGAACAGAGCAAGGGAGATAGATAGAGAGCGAGAGAGAAAGAGAGGGAGAGACCTGCTTAAATATTCCGTTGACTCAGACACGCGATGCGTGATAATCGTAATCTCTATACACCCCCCACCCCTCCCCCCCGTGCCGTATCTCTTTCTCAATGGAACACGGTAAATTAGGGTGTGATATAATGAGTTTTTGTCATATCAGTCTTCTTTTTTTTTCTCACTTCGAATTTTGTCTCGTATCGTTTTAATTCCTTATCCACGTGGATGCGCCTCACCAGACAATTATTTTATCTGTCGTCGAACGAAAAAAAGAGGATGAGAGAGGGAGGGAGAGAGAGAGAGAGAGAGAGAGAGAGAGAGAGAGAGAGAGAGAGAGAGAGAGAGAGAACGAAATAGAGCAAACTTTGTCCAGTCGCATGAAAGACCGTCCCAAGCTTCGGATTTTGCATCAGGAAATCAATCACGGTGTTTATACAGGGTGAGGCACTAGCTGTTGCCACCTTGAATATCTCTGTAATTATCGACGTCACAAAAACATGTTTGATACAAAAGTTGTACCGTACGAAAGGGGTCATCAAATGCGACAATTTTTTTTATCTCAGTGGAGGCGCTGTCGCACAGTAAAGGTCACCGCCACTTATTTAAATGGGACGGTACATTTTTCTTTCAACTATCTTGTAGAGCATCGAAAACTGCATAAAAAACATTTAGGGGTCAAAGTCGTTCAAGGTCATTTAAGATCAACAAGTGACATGAACTTAATTTTTATGTGAAATTACCTTTACAAGAACACCAATTTCCGTTTCTTCGTTAGTAACTCGCTTTTGTCGGTTACTTTGCCGACGGGTTAAGGATCCAGTTGCCCTCAGTTTAGTGTACAAAATTTGAAATGTACGGAGTGCAGGATGAGAACGTTTAGGAAATCTTTCAGCGTATAAGTCTCTAGCTCTCACTGCATTTTTCTGACATTCTCCGTAAGTTAGAAGCATATCAGTTTGCTCTTCAAAAGAATACATCATTTACATTCGCTTGATTCACTAATACTCACCATTCTTACTATCATTATCTTGGGTTTGTTTGGGCAAAACATTGTACAATGTTCCGTGTACATTGTAGGTTTGGTGCCGTTGTTTACATACAAGACAATGGCAAGACTTCGGCGATAAGTGCCGAAGTGATAAGAAATTCGTGATGAGGAGATTGCAATACTGCATTGATTCCAATGGCAATCACTTTGAACATCTACTGTGAATAAAGGTAATTTCACATAAAAATAAAGTTCATGTCACTTTTTGATCTTAAATGATCTTGAACGACTTTGACCCCTGAACGTTTTTTATGCAGTTTTCGATGCTCTAAAGATAGTTGAAAAAAAATGTACCGTCCCAGTTAAAAAAGTGGAGTTGACCTTTACTGTGCGACAGCGCCTCCACTGAGATAAAAAAAATGGTCGCATTTGATGAACCCTTTCGTATGGTACAACTTTTGTTTCAAACATTTTTTTGTGACGTCGATAATTACAGAGATATTCGAGGTGGCAACAGTTAGTGCCTCACCCTGTGTGTGTGTGTGTGTGTGTGTGTATATATATATATATACAGGGTGAGGCACATAAAGTGTTACAGAGCAATAGCACGCAAACTATTGATCATATCCAAAAATATTTCAGAAAAAAGTTTCAGTGTTCGAGAAGGCCGTCATACGGGACCATCCTATTTGTTTTTTTCGGAGGAAGCGCTGAAGCTACGTCAAGGTTAACTCCACTTTTCTAAATGGAACCATGTATTTTTTTTCGATGACTTGGCGTGACTAGAATGACCGTGTATTGTAGGTCGCTGAATTCGTTTTAAGAGGGAATGATACCTTATCGCGGTCGGTATGGTAGAACGATTATAGATTCCCACGAATCTCTGAAACGGCTCTTCAGATCCCGTCGAAACTTTGCGAAACGACGTCAAATAGATAGATGAATGGCTCTCTTCTTCTCAAATTTTCTGATTTTGAGAAAAAGAATGTAGATTGGCTTATGATAACCCAATCTACATTTTTTTTCTCAAATTCGGAAAATTTGACGAGAAGACAGCCGTTCGTCTATCTATTCGACGTCGTTTGGCAAAGTTTCGACGGGCTCTGAAGAGCCGTTTCAGAGATTCGTGGGAATCTATAATCGTTCTACCATACCGACCGCGATAAGGTATCATTTCCTCTTAAAATCCGTAATAATGTCATCGAAACAAATACATGGTTCCATTTGAAAAAGTGGAGTTGACCTTGACGTAGCTTCAGCGCTTCCACCGATAAAAAGAATAGGGTGGCCCAGTATGACAGCCTTCTCGAACACTGAAACTTTCGTCTGAATTATTTTTGGACATGATCAATGATTTGAGTGCTATTGCTCTGTAACACTTTATGTGCCTCACCCTGTGTATATATACAAGGTGCGCAACTAAGTTGCCGGGTTTTTTGAGCCAATAAAAAATCGAAAATTTCAAGACAAATACAAAAAATGGTTCAATCGAAGTATTGTCCCTCGCTATTTACACATTTTTGCCATCTTTCTGGCAATACATAAATACCGCGACGATAAAAAGACGCGTCTTTGGACTGAAAGCATTCGTCCAACCAATTTTGTACTGCATCGTAATTGGCCAAGTGCAGCCCACCCAAGCCATGCGCCATCGACCGGAACAAGTGATAGTCTGTATTGGCCAGGTCTGGCGAATACGGCGGGTGCGGTAGCAGATCTCATTTCAGTGTCTTTATGGTGTCCTGGACGATGGAACTGCGATGCCAAGGCGCGTTGTCGTGCTGCAATATCACACGTTCGTGTCTCGTGTCCCATTCTGGCCGTTTTTCGAGCAATGCGTAGTTCAAATTGATTAGTTGTTGTCGGTAGCGATGCCCATTGACAGTTTCGCCCGGTTTCAGCAGTTCATAGTACACGATTCCTTTCTGGTCCCACCAAATGCAGAGCATTGTCTTTTTTCCGAAGCGATTTGGCCGTGCCGTCGTTGTGGACGCTTCGCCAAGTGAAAGCCACAATTTTCTGCGTTTGGGATTCTCGAAATATATCCATTTTTCATCGCCAGTACCAATTCGATGGAAGAAACTCTTTCTGTTCTGCCGCAAAAGCAAAATTTCGGAAGTGGCTTCCCGCAAATGCTGTTTATTTGGCACAAACTGTGTCGCTAGCGCCATCTATGTGTGAAACCCTGGAAGTTAGTTGCGCACCTAGTATATATATACGTGTGTATATACGTGTGTGTGTGTGTGTACATTCGTGCATATGCGTATACTCTATGCACGGTAGCCGTGCGAGGATCGTGTCGGACGAGAAAAGGGTCATGCGGGTGGGGTGCGCCTCCAAAGCGCAAGGGAGAGGGCATCAATGAACGGGAGTACGCGCGGAAGCGAGAAAGACTGGAGCGTTGCGCGCGCGGCTGAGGCGGGGGAACGGCGGTGCGAGCGAGAAGGACGGATTCATGAATGAACGGTGCGCGACGAAGATAGACATAATGAGTGGGATAAATATAGAAGAGTATTTATATATATATATATATATATATATATGTGTGTGTGTGTGTGTATATATACAGGCCGTCGGAACGAGACGAAAACTTTGTCTCTCTCTCTCTCTCTCTCTGTCTCTCTCTCACTCACTCACTCACTCACTCACTCACTCACTCACTCACTCACTTTACTTACCCGCGGTTCTATATATAATCGATATATGCACACACACACACACACACACACGCGCGCGCGCGCGCGCGCACGCGCGCACGCACGCACGCACGCACGCACGCACGCACACGCACATGGAGGAAAAATATGTACATTCAGTCGTTCCGTGCCAACTCGACCGACGTGTGTCGAGCGTTTCGCGATCTTGTTTTTTCAACTCGCTCCCTTTCTTTTTTTTTGCGAGGCGCGAACACTCTTGGCCGCTTCCGTTTTTGTTTGTTCGTTACGACAGAGCAAATTTTCACTCTAATTAGATGGAAGATGACGGTGACGTTTGCATCGTTTGAACAAAAAATTCACGTTTGCTTTTTATTCCATTTTGCTTGTCATTTTAAATCTGTTATTTGCAGATTTAGGTGACACAGCCCTGATATAAAGGACACGTATTTTTTTTTATCGGCGGAAAAACGGTTTCAAGGG
Source organism: Ophion costatus (assembly GCA_951751655.1). Lineage (NCBI taxonomy): Eukaryota > Metazoa > Arthropoda > Insecta > Hymenoptera > Ichneumonidae > Ophion > Ophion costatus. Next base: position 19,490,478 of record OX632362.1, on the reverse strand, counting down.
GTGAAACGCACCCTCGAGAATCGTGGTGTTTTTCGTTTTTCGCCGATAACGTTATCGTTCTCATCTCCAATGTATAGTACGCGAAAATACAAACATCGTTGCGATTTGAAATTTTTTTTTATTTCTCGTGCCGTCACAATGTTGTCGACGAAAAACGCAAAACATTCCCATTTTTGGGGGTGCGTTTCACCTCTTAAAACCGTTTTATCGCCGATAAAAGAAAATACGTGTCTCTTAGTTTTTGATACGCTTCCACATAAAAAAGTTTCAACAAAATCGGAGGAGGACACCAAAGGGATGTTCCTTGTTGGTGGTCTGGTAACCTGATCAAAATTGGGCATTGGGGAAGAAAAATGTTCGTTGCATTCCAACGATGCAAACTTCAACATTATCGATCTTGGCGATTTGCTGCAACTTTTGAATTCTCTACGTTCGGATGGGCACCGCGATCTCAGTATAAATTCGATTGGATAACTGGATTAAAGCAGCATTGTTGTTTTCGAGGTCATTTTTAGGATGGAATTACTAGAAAAAAAAAACGTTGATGCACATGGTTATTCATTCTTGAAGAATATGCACACATTGAAAATTCGAAAAAACGAAACATATTCTCGAACTGTATTAGCGGTGCGATGTTGGGTACCGAATACAGCGAAAAAATTCGACATTTACATGCTAACCTTTGATGATAAATTCTTCCTATTTTTAAAATAATTCTACGACTTATAGGATCAAAAATAGAACAATTCTTTCGACTCAATTCTGCTACAAACGTTGAAAAAAAATCTTCCGAAGATGTACTGCAAAAGAGAGCACAATCGGCTGATTGGTCATCGATATATCGAGGTTACCGAGGTTTGAAAAGCATCGTTTCGAGAAAAACACGATGAAAGTTGGTGCTCCCCGAACGTACTCATTATCGTAGAATCGATACGGGGTGAAAACTCTTCAATGCTATTCATCATGAAGACTAGAGTAAAGGAGCCCGCACGCAAGGTTGGAGAAGTGGTCTACAAAAGTGACGAACGTTGCCACATTGCGGCCGCATGGCGGCGCCACCAATGCATGGATATCGCTAGCGGCATGGGGGCTATATGGAAACAGTCAATAACAAGCGGGGTCGCAATTTAAGATATAACATTTTCAACAAGAGTGTATTAGTCTTCGCGTGGTAAAAATAGCGTAGTCGGTAGCGCTCGACTCTCATTGACACGTCCAGGGTTTCGAATCTGATCGATTTCTTTTTTTTTTTCAATTAAGGATCAAATGATTGCTCCGCTGTAATAATATCATCAAAATATATATAGCGGGTGGAAAACACTATTAGCCTTACACACACACACACATATAGTTTATAATTTATTGTTGTAGCATTGATGCCTGTGTTAAAATTATTAAGGGCGGGGTAAAGTTAATTGGGCGAAAAAAAGGCATGTTTTTAAGATTTTTTTTTGGCGTAACGAATAGTGTTCGTTTATTGAAATATTTACATATAATAAAGTAACATTTGAACAACATTCTCCTAAATTTGCATTGCAAAATATTCAAAATTGAGCGAGTGAAAATTAGACCCCGGAGGCGCCTCGAAAAAAAGTTGGTTTGCGGTGTGCACCACAACTCGCAACAGAATCCTCTGAAACAAAAAAATCAAAATGCATTTGTTAACGGAGATGTTTCTCGAGGTAATGACGGGAGGATTTTCTTTTTTTCGATTATTCGTAGCACTTGGGAGCCAAAAACCCGATTTTCGCTAAAAAAAATCGGTTAATTTGTTGTTGAAAAATTAGTAATTATTAAAAAAAAAAAACAAAAAAGCTCTCGAAAATACCTGGTGAATTATGTGAGGAAGTACTGTGCAAAATTTCAAAGCGATTGGTCCAGTAGATTTTGAGTTATCGTGCACACGGACTTCAAATATGACAAGTCACAGAAAAACGGTTTGAAAAACGCAGAAGAGTTCGGTCGCTTAGTGCTCATTGCACATAAGTTTGAGAACACTTCTCGATTGCATAAACATCTGAGAAAATGCATGCATATTAAAGGTACTCAAAAGATTAATTTTGCATAATAATAATTCCAAAATGTTATTAACAAAATGATGAAAAAAAAAAATTAGTCAACAAATTTCCCCGCAACCCAATTTTTTTTCGTGATTCGTTCATTTTTCTGAATACCTACGAATTTTTTCATATTTTTCAATTATCTTTGAATTTTTAGAAATTTAAAATAAAACTCGATAATTTTCTTATACTCACTCAAAGTCGTCGATGCCAGGTCCGTAGAGCAAAAGGCTTCCATCAAGATGATCGAGAGCATCTTTTTAGCAACACTAATGTGTATACTAATATACACCACTAATGTGTATACTAATATACACCATGCCTTGAATATACATAACGGGACCGGAACCGGCCCGTTTATCAAGAAATTTATTCAGGGTCGAAAAATACAATAGCGCGCCGCGCAGCTGCCGCCCAGGTATAAAACCCGGCATGGAGCAATAGACGCTCAAATACTCATAACTTCGTCAATTTTACTCCGATCGACTTGAAATTTTAACACAATATTCTTGATATATTATGCATTCATTTAAAAAATGGAAAAAAAATTTTAATACTGTACCCCGCCCTTAAGGCCTTAGGCCTTAGGAATTTAACAATTTTTTTCGTGTAAAATTGTGATTCACTCATAAAATTAATTATACATCTATTTAGTATCAATATCAAGCTGTTAGAATTTTTTTTTTCGATTTACAAAATGGCCGGCTACTAATATTTTCTTTTGTTATCTTTTTTTTTAGGCGCTCCGCGGCGTGACATTTAGCATCCAGAATTTTCGACCTATATGCATTAGAAGAGCTGTGTACCAAATTTCATTGAAAAATATTAACAATTGAAGAAGTTATAAAGAATCTCATGAAGGACCTTTGAAAACGAGGGACTCAACGCTGTAGTTGATTCTGGCCACCCGGTACATCTGAATAAGCAGAAAGATTTTTTTTTCTCAAAATTGATAATATTGGCTAAGACGACCGAGATTTTTTTGTTTTCGTGTTTCAAGCATCAAAAAAAAATATTT
>OX632362.1:19472400-19482400 GCA_951751655.1 Ophion costatus | reverse complement strand
TATGTCGTGATTTCTTCAACGGGGTATCCCTCTCTGGAAGCCGAATTTGAAGGGTCAGAATCATGATTTTTTTTTCTAGTCACACATTGGTTGGAATAAATTAATTTTAACCCAGCATGTTGTGCACGCGTTTGTGGTTACGATGTAATGTTTTCGGAAGAAAATCTTTCAAAGTGTTCGTGGTGCTGCAGTTAGCGTTGCAGTTCTCCAGCGGCGAGGCCCGAAACGGCGGCATGTCTACCAGGCTCAAATGTAATCTGAAACGAAAACAAACAAATTTTTCTCCAAATATATCCAACTGGCTATGGGTTCACGATCCACTTTTTGACATTTCGAAAAATTCGAACAATGACAGCGTCTCCAAAGAAAACCTCATTTTTCGCTCGAAAAACAGCATGCTGAAGTCATTGTTATTGACAAATGATTCATCCAATAAAAAAATACGATCGTGAACCGAAAATGACTACTGTTTGAATGCTAACTGTGCAAATTCAAGTCAATAGTGTGACAATTGCTCAAGATATCAATCCCGCCGCGTCGAGATATGCAGTTTCGAGATAATCGCGTTCAAAATTTCGGTACATACTTTCAACGATCTTATGAAATATTGTCGTCTTACCGCTACTCAGCGATTCCGGCACCATATACCCGAGTGGAAAACATAACTCATCACCGCCTAGCCACAAGCTAGTCAAGTTATGTTTCAAATCGCCATTAGCTAGCTGTTTTAGCCATTCACTACCCAGCCTTGTAACGCTTTGGTCCTCTAGTGACTGGACACAAAAAATTATATGCTGACTAGATAGAAAGAAATATCTCACGGCTGCATAATATTTCTAGCCTAGCCATCACCTACTTTTCTTCAGCTAATGACTGGGAATAAAAAATTAGGTGACGACTAGATACAAAAATTGAATATTCGTATTAAGTCACTATCACGCTGAGAGCGTTAAAAGCTGTGCCATAGCTAGGTAAAACGGCTAGCCAGTGGTGATTAAGAATATTTATTTCCGGCTAGACGCTGATGAGTTTTGCTTTTCGTTCGGAAAGGTATAAAATTGTATCCCAGCTACTAACCAGTTGAAGTTAGAGAACGGCTAGATATAGCTAGAATTTTGTTCGTACGTTGTTTACATCGCTGCACAGTATTTCGATGAGCTTCGTGATGTACTAATTACAAGTACGGTATTGTTGCTGTAAATAAATTAAACATATTAATTTCGAATTATGTTAATAACGATTACGTGTAAGGTGGTTTCGTTCCCGGGACTCTGGATTGGGGGATTGCGACGTTGTCCACTGAGCCAATCCTACTTTGTTAACTAAGTGGAATTTTGACCATAACGCAGCGCCATCAACAACCACAATCGGCTAGATAGTGACTAGCCAAAGAACCCATAATATCGGCTAGTTCATGGCGTGGTAGCCACGGGAATTTTTGTTTGCATTCGCAACAATATTTGTGCTCCAAGTTAGCTAACCTGCCGTGAGCTGATCGTTAGACGGTACTACATGTATTTCACATAACCTTACTTTGTCGTTCGTAACTACCCGAGCGGAAATTGCGCTAGCCTGTCTGAGTTACATGCTAGTAACTGGTTCGCCCAATTGATATCATACGAAGTACCTAGTGGCTGCCTCACTGTGAGCTAGTAATATTGTGAACATTTTGTAACCTAGCCCTGGTCTAGCCACTGCCTAAGCGATCGTTACTGCAGATGTCGCTGTATTACCATAAACGTGCCACCTAGTGATTCGAACGTGATGAACTAGCCAACGCTAGTTACGAACGACAAAGTAAGGTTATGTGAAATACATGTAGTACCGTCTAACGATCAGCTCACGGCAGGTTAGCTAACTTGAGGCGCAGATGTTGTTGCGAATACAAAAAAAATTTCCGTGGCTACCTCGCCATGATCTAGCCGATACTATGTAAGGGCGGCTATTGGGTCTTTGGCTAGTCACTATCTAGCCGATTGTGGTTGTAGATGTCGCTGCGTTATGGTCGAAATTCCATCTAGTGTCTACGTCACACCTACCCCGCCAACTCGAGTTATAGATGGCGTTACGAATAGGAAACAAAATGCAGTTGGGTACATCACCGTGAATTAGACAAGCCTCCGTAATGGCGGCTATGTGTTCCTTGGCTAGTCGCCGTTCCGCCGATCGTGGTTATACATGTCCCTGCATTATGATCAAAATTCCACGCAGCTCCTACTTCGTACCTGCCGAGCGAACCCGAGATAGAGATAGCATTACGAACAAAAAAAAACGAAGAGAACAGCACGCGCTAGCGATCGCTACAATTTTTTCACTTCCTTACTGACGATACATTTACGTCGTTATAACATTATAGCTTATATAATGCCAAAACTATTAATTTGCCACTAGCCAAAATAAGTACACAAATTTAATTTGAGGTTATGTAACTCTTCACGCATATCGCTTTCAATAAGAAAGAAATTATCATGTTAATTCGATAATGTTATTTGCATACATTGTCACTACGCCTACTTCTTAATAACCCAACTTTGTGCGTTGCCACATACGAGTATGTACCCGATGCGAAATATCATAATTAAGAAAGTAGGATTGGCTCAGTGGACAACGTCGCCATCCCCCAATCCAGAGTCCCAGGATCGAAACCACCTCACACGTAAGCGTTATTAATATAATTCAAAATTAATATGTTTAATTTATTTACATCAAATATACCCTATTTGTAATTAGTGCATCACGAAGCTCATCGAAATACTGTGCAGTGATGTATACAACGTTAATAGAAAAATTCAATTTTTGTATCTAGCCGTCACCTAATTTTTTATTCCCAGTCACTAGCTGAAGAAAAGTAAGTCATGGCTAGGTCGGAAATATTATGCAGCCGTGAGATATTTCTTTCTATCTAGTCAGCATATATTTTTTTGTATTCAGTCACTGGAGGACCAAAGCGTTACAAGGCTGGGTAGTCAATAGCTAAAACGGCTAGCTAATGGCGACTCGAAACATAAATTTACTAGCTTGTGGCTAGGTGGTGATGAGTTACGTTTTTCACTCGGGTAGCGTTGGCTAATTCATCACGTTCGAGTCAAATAGGTGCCACGCTTATGGTAATTCTATGACATCTGCAGTCACGATCGCTTTGGCAGTGGCTAGACCAGGGCTAGGTTACAAAAGGTTCTCAATATTACTAGCTCACAATGAGGCAGCCACTAGGTAGTTTGTATGATATCAATTGGGCGAACCAGTTACTGGCATGTAACTCAGACAGGCTAGCGCAATCTTTGCTCGGGTAAGGTTCCTTCCTCATAATCGAGATCGTGTTACACACCTGATCTATGCAATCTGCGAGCACTTCGGGCCTCTTTTGAGTGTCTTGTGCTTTGATATCCGCTTTCGTTTCACGCGAATCATCCGGACTAGAAATTGACTTTGGGTTTTTGTACAGTTCTTTGCTGGGTCAACCCAATTCCGTGTTGGGTCATTATCGGGCTTCCCTATCAGGTTCTTATAGGGTGTGTAACGATCCTCTGGGGTTTTGATTCATTTTCAAATCACATATTCATTTTTTTTATTAAAAATAGAGGAACTAAAGAATACGAAATAAATTGCTGAGTACGAACACAAAGCATAACAAAAAATAAAACGTCTCTACGCTTATCAAAGTATATATGTGAAAAACTTGATAAAAAATTATGTTCCGAATAAAAATGAAAAAAAATCGGAATAAAAAAATAATTAAAGTTCTATAATGAAAAAGAAAATCTCATAAGATCCACTTATTATTGCAGTATCTATCAAAAATCTATTTGTATATCTATTTATTATTGCGCAGTATAAGGTTTATATGTTCACCTATGACTCATGTGGTTACCCCTAAATGAACATTGTTGGGACCTTACATCATTACCATATCCAAACCCCGGATGGGATAACCCTGTTGAAACGTTATAAGGACGTTATCGGTACTTCCCATCGCAGGGTTGCCCGAATACTATCTTTATCAGGACCTTGAGAGGCATTTCCCATTCAGGGTTCACCTGAAAAGGTCCTTATGCCGTATAGGGTTGTCCCTATGAAAATTTCTAGTCGAGATCCTTAACTTTGCACACTGTTCCACTGAAATAGGTGTAACTTCGTCAATTTTTAGAATTCCAGGGTGCGGTCGGTCTTGAAATATTCTTGAAAGGCTACACTATAACAATATGCACAGAAAACCTTTTTTTCTTCTTCAAGTTTCCAGAGAGAAATACCCCTCAATTCGAGCGGTTTGATCATTCGGTGCGCGAATCAAGAAATGAAAAAGTCCCGAGATAATCTTGGCAGAGCTATTTGCGTCTTTTCGACGTTCACTGTGCGTTTCCATCGAAATGATGTCAGAGGTCTTACTATACTCCGCGAAGCAAAAAAAAAAGAAAAAAAACCGATGAATCTTAGGGAGGCTCGAGCGAGATTGATGAATGTCAAGGATGTTTTATTTTTTTCGACGCAGCCTCCCATAAAAGGTTCAATACGTGAAGCTGCATCGATTTCGCAACTAAAGACTTTGAAATCCTAGCGATTCAGCACGGTTCCCTTACATGGAATATCGTGGATTCAGCAGCAATTCATAATTGTCACTGCCATTCTCGTTGCGCTCGTCGACAATAAAATGTCCAACTCAATTCGCCATTCGTTAACTTGAAAAATCACTATAAACCGTCGAGATTGTCATTTTACTTTGTCGCGAAAATGATCGTAAATGGAAACTTCGAAGTGGAACGTTTTCCGGACGTGTCTACGACGGAAATTTAAAAAAAAACGCCATCGTTCAAGATTGATCGGTAAAACGTTGGATCTTCGTCCTTACCATCGACGGGTCAGGCCGAAGTGTCGGAAAAGAAAAAAATGCATCGTTGATTCACTGCTCGACGCTGAATTCGTTTACTTCAAATAGCAAGGTCGATCGAGAAAAAAAAACGTTACTGTTGAATTTTTTTTCGCCTACTTTTTTTCCCTGTCGAACTCGGCGTTAACGCTAAAATTATTTCGATTTTCGAGCCTCGATTCGTCGTTCGCCCGTTAATACGTCAACAGGAAGAAAATTGTGGGGTTGCAAAATCGCATTAGCAGTTGATTAAAGTTTATGACGACGACTCGTGCTTCTTGCATACATAAATACACGCATACATAAATACTCGTTGTTTTTTACCGTTGGCGTACGACCTTAAATATTGATTCTAGGAGAATAATAGGTAGAGACCAAAATTGTCAAGAATTTAATTCTCTACAAGTTTGTTTATGTTTGTTTATGCCCTAAAGTAAAAAATGAACGAGATAATTATATAGTCACTTCTTTCAGGTTTCATTCGAAAAATGTCGACGGTAGAGGAAAAACTGCAATGACCAAAGTTGTAAAGCACTCGATTTCCTACAAGTTTAGTCATTACCATTTTTACTTAAAAATTGTAAATTGCCGAGTTATGCAACAAAAACTATTTCCCATTAAATTTAAGATGACGATATTAACGGACCGCAAGCCCAGCCCAGAATGAAGCTAGTTATTGAGGTAGGAAAAATTAAATAATTAAAGATTTTTCTTCTTTTTAGTGTTGTAGTACTTTGAAAAATTTTAAGATTTTTTTTCAAAATAGTTCATGGAGAAAAGCATCTTTTTTGCAGAGGACATTTTTTCGTACGACGAGAAGATCACTACGATACGATGATTTGAAATTTTATCACGTGTCAAATCTTATCTCCAAGTTAGCCGAGTTAGCGAGCCGATGAAAATCTAAAAAAAATGCCACGTACTCAAAATATATGACGCAAAAACATCACCAACTTTGAAAAAGATTGAAGAAGGTCAGGCTTTTAGAGGGTTCCAAAACACTTAGAATAAATACCTCATGTCATAAATTATTACTGTTATGGATGTTTATTACCTGAAAAATGTGCGAAACATTTGGGAGGGAATAGTTTTTAATAATTGATTTGTCTAAAAAAAATATCTCATAATAATAAAACAATGCACAGCTTCGGAACAACGAATCGAGCCACTCTGAAAAAAATAGGTGTTACTGTACACACTTCAGAGTATTTTCTGGAATTTTTTGAGAAAAATCAAAAGTGACATACCGACCGAAAAAAATATTTTTGTATAATTTGGTGAAAATGCGCATTTTTTAAACTCGAAGAATTCAAAACAAATTTTTTTCACAAAGTTCATGTAAAATTGCAACTTTTTTGTCTTAAGGCGTTACCCCCACTTGTAGCGCAAAAAAAGGCCTTTTTCATGAATTTTTTTAAAGAAAACTACAAAACTTTTTTAATCGATCAATATACCATCTTAAAGAACACATCTTGAAGAACTTTCAGTAATTTTTTTATTGAAAAATATTACATTGTTTAGTGGCAAATGGCCGTCATTGAAATAATGTTTTTATATACACGGTTTGTGGTGACCAACATTGCAGCGAAGTGGATCATCTGAAAAAAAAATGCGGATGGATTTATTCAAATATAAGTATAAACTAGTCTTTAATCGAAGGATTTTAAAAAATATTCATTTTTCACAAAATGGCGGACAGTCAAAGTTAATGGTTCGATTTTAACGAAAAAAAAAATCGAACGATTAAAGACTACATTTTTATGTATTAAATAAGCCTGCAAAATTTCAAGAAGATCGGTTCATTAGTGTTCGAGTAATCTTGATCACCGACTTCAGAAATACCATTTTGAGAAAAACGCGTCTAAAGTTTCAATTTCAGTTTACACGAAGAACGGGTTCTTCTCTTTCACCGCTCATATCTCAGTCAATTTTGTTCGGATCGACTTGAAATTTTCAGGACATATTCTCAGATACTTATACTTCAAAAAATGCAATAAAAAAAATCGATTTTTTCAAAATCGCAAGTGGGGGTAACCCCTTAAACATTTTTTTGTTAAATCAAATGCTCACGAGATATAATAGTTTTTTTGAGACTTTTGAAATTTTGAAAAACTCGAGAAAATGCGATCCAAAAATTTTGAATGAATTTACACTGCATTTTTTCATATAATTAAATAATTTGACAAAATTTCAATTTTTTTGAGAGTGGACAACTTTTCACGCCTCATATATATATATATATATATAAAATGTGATGCACGATTGAATTCCGAGCCAACTCACGAACGGCGCAACTCTGCCACGACAAAATGATGCACGCGTATAATCCGACGTAATAATCCGCACCACTGACGTAAATTATTCTTCAACTATTGTCGCGTTGCTGGTGTCTTTCTTTTTTTCTTGCTATTTATAAATATATGTATTACATTGAAAGAGTATATATACGATGTCCCTGAGCGCTCTATAAATCATTCCGTCACCGTTCATTTTACGATCGCGCACAAAAAGCCGCCGTAAACCGTTCGTTTCAATAACACTTGGGCATAAAGAAATAGCAATAAGAAAAAAAAACTCAACGTCGATCATCATAATTACTGAAAAGCGCATCGTTTTTCACGCCGCAAATATACTTTATTAAAAATGCAATTTACATTTATTAGAGATGCAATAAAATCGTTGGGTTAAATAGCCTGTTGATGAATAATTGATTCCAACGATCGTCGCTGCTGCAGATCGAAAGAAATATGATTGTACGCAAATTACACTGCCCGTCGATCGTTAATGTATCACGATACAATTGACAATTTTCAATTTATATCCGACCTTGACATCTTCGATCGATCTTTCTTTTTTTGTTCCTCGTTGTTGACGATCGTACTCCGCCGCTGTCGAATCGACGAGTACCTACAATACGATGTTCCATAATGCAGTTTTTCCAACTTTGTCGAATCTTTACGCGATGGTTGCTATTCCGAAGGGTCAAAATGGAGAAACAAAATGGGAAGAAATACTTGTTGGTTTTCTTGTTTTTTTTTCACCCGTTATTTTGAATTTGGCACATGCAAAATGAAAATTATAAATGGCAACGCTGAAAAGCTCAAAATATATCGATACGTTGAATGGATGAGGTGCAGTATATTTGTGGATGTTCAACCGACGGTTCTGCATGAGCTATTTTCTTGAACCTTGGTGTAAAAAAATGGTTGATTTGCAATATTTCCTTTTTTTTTTATAAAAGTATCGGGATAACGAGGTCGGGTTTTTACACATAATTCGTACATAGCTTTGACAAGTTTGAGTTCTTTAATCGAGAAATATTGATCAACTTTCTACTACTTGGGCGACGCCGAATAACATTTTTTCAAATGTACTTTTAGTATAATCATAAAACTTTCGTATGATGGATACTTTTTTGGATTTTTGGAAAATCCGTAAATGGCAACTTGTAGAAAATGATTACGATTTTCGATGGAAAAAAACAACTTTAATAATTTGTTATTAACAAATGGATAGCGTGGCTGTTACGAAATTGGAAAACTCAGGGAATTTCTTCCCTTCCGGAATAGTCAGGGAATTTCGAAAATCCTCTGGAGCTTTTCCAGAATTTACTTTTTGCAAGAATTACGAAAAACGAAACCGACTTGAAAAATAAAACTGAAAAATATAAAAATAAATGTTTTTGTATATTTTCCTATATGTATATTATTCGTCATTGGGGGGGGGGGGGGGGGGGTCGGCCTGGCGTTACGGTCTACGTACGTGGCAGGGGGGGGGCGAGGTTTGCGTTACGTTACAATTTTAGAACTGCCGAAAATAGCAAAAGTTCTGCAAGTTTTTAAAAGTTTTAAACTCATCGCTCACAATAGACGGAGTGCAAGCTCTAATTATTTTGAGAAGTATAATAAAAATGATGAACCGTCATATCACCCGCGACTTGATACTTTAATGTAAGTATCAATATTCTAGAAAAAAAACAACTTTATATCAAGAAAAACGCAACGAAAACTTTGATCGTGATTTTCTCGAAACTACTATTTTCGACCTTGTCTCAGCGAATACTCAAAAACTTGTCAACTGATTTTCAATTTTTTAAAAACATCTTTGTAATCACAGTGACTAAGGTTGTACGTAGCCGATTTTTTAAATTTTGATCATTACTATTTTTAAAGATTGCTTGAGTACACAAAAGGGCCTTGAAGATAGAAAAAAGATGTCCAAATCGTCGGCATTTTGTAAAACAAACCAAAATAAAAGAACGGCTACGCATAACAATAGCTACAATTGTATAGATATCGATAAATTGTTGACTTTTTATTTACAGATAACTTTTTATAAAGATATGGATGGGACAATGAAGAGATATTTTTTCCGTCGCCAAATCAGGGTTAATTTTTTTTTTATCATAAAAATTGGTATAAAACTAGATGAATATGTACTTCATAAAATGAGTATAAACCCGATCCTTACGGTTTTCCGTAAGAATCCGTAACGGAATAGCAGGGGGGGTCAGGTCAGGCGTTACGGTTCTGTTACGTGGGGGGTGGGGGGGGGGGGTCAAATTGGGAAATTTTGCGTTACGTAATTTATGTACGCTCCCGGATGTGTAAAAAAATATGTCATTGCCAAACATTGAAGGTCTCAACAATTGAAAACCAACTTACTCTTAAACTCTATACATTTGCATTCGATGTGTCGATACACAACCGCACAATTACTATTTTATATAAGAGTTTATATTTATTTTTTACTTATTGGCACCGCCATACAAAATTCTGTTTACAATAAGGAACTGATTCTGTATTTCCTTTTGATATATATATATATATATATATATATATATATATATATATATTTTTTTTTAATTTTCAGTGTAAATTTTTTTCGAGTATCCGTTTTTTCTTCATTCTTAATATTAATATTTAACATTTTGATATATTTGGGCTTTAAAAAAATCACGTTCTTCATTTGACCCCAATCTTTCTGAAATATTTGCAAAACGTGTGTAGTAACCCTGGAAGTCAGGGATTTTCTGAGTCAATAATGCGTTACAATTTTGGATAGGCATATCGATAAATCACCCGATAGAGAAAGTTATAAATTATGCTCTGCCCAAATTCGAAAGGAATGGGATTT
>OX632362.1:19422289-19472200 GCA_951751655.1 Ophion costatus | reverse complement strand
AACGTTATTCAGAGCGCGACTATTGCGGCTCGTATACCTCGCTGTAGTAATCCCCGTCTGTTTTGTCACCCGATAACGTGCCTCGGTGTACGGCGAGGACGTGACGAAGGAGGAGCAAAGAGAGAGAAAACTACGCACAAAAACTTTCAATACTCTCGCCGGCAGGGAGGGGGGAGCATCCGCTAACGAAAAGCCAGCCAAGACCTCTCCTTATACACTACTCGTGTGCCCACGTCCCTCATTCTTATTCCTCGTCGACTGCATATAACTAAAACGTTAACTCTTTCCCGCACCCACACACACATACGCACGAAGAAAATTCTTCGCAGCATTCAAAATTTTCCGTAGAAAAATCGTCAATCGAACATTAATGTTCCTCCTATTCTTTTTCTTCTTTGTTTATCAATTTTCTCAACTATATTTCTAAATTATATAATTATAAAATATATATTTAAAAAATTGATATAATTATCATTTTTTCCGCTTCCTTTCGCGTTCTCAGCAATCGCAGTATCGTGCCTAGGGCTTGGACTATCAGAACTTTTTCTATTACCTGTATTATTTTTATATCAACGAGCCCAAATCGAAAAGCCCTCACTACGGATTAATGTGGAACTTCGCGTACCTACGTATTTTGACTCGCTGATGACGAATATGATAGTGAAAATAACCGTACATTTGATTTTCAAGGTCAAAACTCACAAAAACCGATTTTTTAAAGTTTGATCTATTTTGTGAAACATATGTTGATCTTAGAGAAAAATGTTTCATATAAAAGTTGTAGCCTATAAAAAGATTGATATTTTATGTCCTATACAGTTTTCGTCTAAAACCATTCTGGTTCGAGAAAAATGGGATAATGCTGCATTAGGCACATTTTTCTAAACTCGATTAGTTTCGTACAAACTCCATTAGTTTCGATATTATCCGTTTACGCACTTAACTGCGGGAACGTTGTTTCGCTTTGTGTGGGTTCGTATAATAAACTTGGTAAAGTTTGGGTTGATGAAATAAAATACGAAAAAGCAAAAAAAAAACAAATGCTCTGTAAAGACTGAACTCCGACCCACCCGCCGTAAAGTGCGTTAGTAGATAATGTCGAAACTAATTGAGTTTAGCAAAGGATACGTATTGAAGCATTATCCCATTTTTCTCGAATCAGAATGGTTTTAGACAAAACTTGTATAGAACATTAAAGATCGATCTTTTTGTGGGCTACGACTTTTATACAAAGCATTTTTCTCTCAGATCAAGATTTATTAAAGTAAAATAGAAAAAACTTTTCAAAAATGAGTTCTTGTGAGTTTTGACCTTGAGAATCAAATTTGGGGGGATTTTCACTATTATATTCGTGATCAGCGAGTCAAAATACGCGGGCACACGAAATTTCAAATGAATAGGCGGTATGGGCTTTTCGGAACTTTGTCAAAAATGACGAAAGTTGTAGAAATAATTAGCGTTAGCTAAGTGAAACCACAGTATTTATTAGAAATCACCATTTTCTTGAGTTGTTCATTTTTTTCACATTGAATTCTTTATTTATTATACATTTCTAAACATACTCTGCTCCGTTCTTAAATATATTCAACCCAACACAAAATAAATAAACAAACAAGCAAACAAAACTAGGAACTTTGGCCCCAATGAAAAAAGCACAAAATCGTTCGACCCCTATATTAGGTTTATTTGGGTTTTTCGAAAAATCCGAAATTATTTTCAACAATTTTTCGCTCGTAAAAAAATGCATAATGAAAAATTCAGCTTCCGCCGACGGAATATCATAATTCACAACCCATCGAATGAGAAAATAGCAAAAGAAAAAGTTCGTAAAAGTCACTCATCCAATGAATTACCAACGAAAAACCACCCTAAAGTAACTTAAACGGAAATAACAACAATACCAACGATATTGTTATTCGAAATATCGTTATCATTCGAGTCGACCGTCGCTTTTTTCGATATCGAATTTTCGCTCCGATATCGCGGCATTTCGATATCATCGAAAACCGGTGTCGCGCATAACGAGTGGCCGGTGTAAGCGATGAAAATAATTTCCCGCGAAACGGTACGCAGCCGTTGCGTTCGCGAACGGAAATTGAACTTCCGTTTCCAAGCGGAAGTGCTGCTCGAGCGCTGAGAAAGAAGGAGAACGGGACGAAGAGGGGAAAAAACGCAAAGAAAACAAAGAGAGAAGAAAAAACGCACGCCTGTATCTATCTCGACGTTGTATCTCTTTTACGACGAGAGGCGTCACAAAGGCGCGAGCTTGTTGCGCGAATAATGCGTACGCCGGGTCGCGAGTTGTTTGAATTTCCCGCTTAAAGCGCATGGCGCCGTCGTTCAATCGGCATTGCGCGTTCACCCTCGGGAGTAAGAACCAGCAGCGTGGATCGTACGTGCATATATGCATATATGCATGTGTGTGTGTGTGTACACGCGTACGCACACATGCACACGCGGAGACCGACGCGAGCAGGAAGCCTAGGCCGAGAGAGAAACACACACACACTCACTCACACACACACACACAACACACAAAAAAGCGGCGGGTAATGTTTTCATTCAGCTCGGAAACTTCAATGATAGCATCCATCCATTCATAAAAAGCCCGCAGGCGGACCCGGTGAGCATCGGGGTTCGTGCCAGTTCCGCTAGATGGCTGCACTCCCGTCACCGGAATCTTCTCTCTCGCTCTCTCCTGTCTCGGCGGATCTACCCCCCCCCCGGCCGCGAGCCTCGCCGCTTCGCTCCTTGCCCCACCCGTACGGCGGCCGAGCCCCCCCCCTCCCGGGACACCACATCCCGTCGTACGAGACTCGGCAGAACACGCCGATTCAGTCGTTCGCCGGCGGCCGCTACGCCCGTATCGATTTTTTCACCCCTCGCCCCACCCCCCTCCTCGTTTTTTCTTCACCTTTCATTCAACTTTACCCGCCAGTTTCTTTTCGTTTTTTCGTTCGTTCACGTCGCAACCTCGCAATTGTGTGTGCGCGCGTGTTTTTTGTTGTTGTTGTTCTTCGTTGTTTTATCGAACGAGAAACGTGGTCTCTCGCTTGATTCCACGATTTCTCCGGTTTACGTTTTTTTGGCGATTTGTTTTTTCGTCCGTTGCCGTTCCGAGGTAAAATTTTATCGTTCGGTCGTTCCTCCGCTCGCGTGGTGAGCCCCCAATGTGCAAGTTTTCCCCGAGCAACGTGCCACGAAAGCCTACACCGGAAATATACACAGGATATACGCGTGGTGGGTGTGTGTGCGCGCGTGCCGATGACGTGAGTGTGCGAAAGCTTCGCGTGTCGCAATTTGACGCGGTTACGCAGCGAAAACAAACACGTGGGTGCGGAAAAAGAGGGAGGGGGAGAAAGAAACAAGATTTTCGACGAGTTTGAAAGTCTCCTTTCGATAAGTTGAAAATTTTCGATAGGAAATTTTCGACAGGTCGAAAATAGGCACGGGAGGGAAGGCGAAAAAAGAGACTGCTGAGTTCGTTCGGGGGGACGGATACGAGGACGCCTGCCGTTGAGAGGATTCGTAATTACCGACGAAAAAAAAAAAAAAAAAAAACGTCGAAAAACGGGGGGACGAAAAAAAAAGGCGGAAAAGCCCTTACGGCGCGTACTGTCGGGATTACGGAGCGCGCGGTACGTGAAACTTGGTTCGAAGGGGGAATCTCCTCGGGGCAGTGCTGGATACGGACGCGAGGACTGCCGTGGGAAGCCGACGTCCTACGGGTAGGCCTTGCTCACTCACAGTCACTTCCTTGCGTTTTGTTTGTTTGTTTTTCTTCGGCAAATTTCGTTATTTTTTAATTTTTTTTTTAAATTTATTTTTCCAACTCTTCACTCCCTGGGAGATTTGAGACGGAAAATACATCGGAATGTGCGCGTTTGTACGAGGGGCCCCGTATGATACAATCGTAACGGCCGATTACGAGACCGAGAAATCTCGACGCGCGCGCCCGGAGGTCATCGGACCATTTATTTCCGTATATATTTCGTTTCGCCCAGATCCTCATTCGTCGCCCCCGTCCCTTCCGCCAATGTGGGGACCTATGCGCGCCGATGTGAGACAAGCGTGCCGACATTCGTCTTGCCCCGACAAATTCAACGATTCATTTTCGGCTTTTTTTGTTGTTGGCTCCGGGTGTTAGTCAAATTGCCCTTGTCTTTGCCATTCTTCACTCGCTATTGTTTCGTCGTGACTTTGAAGCCCGCCCCTCGTTGAGGTGCAAATGTTCTGTTTGGTTGATTTTCGATTTTCTCTTTTCGGGGATTTTTCGAGATACGGAAGTGACGCAAATATCTTTTTTCGGGACTCTTATTTGGCGATAGCGAATATGCGAAATATGTTTTTGGAGAATGGGTGAGAACACGCGGAGAACATCATCGATCGATGAGATTGAAGTTTCGCATCGTTGGAATGCAACGAAAATTCTTTTTTATTTTCGTTTTTTGTTCCATTTTCATTGTTATCGAAAATTATTTTGATAGATTCAGGTTGTGGGGCTCTGATAAGGATCTTAGACGAGTTCACGGTAGCTTTTGATTGCCAGAAGAAAAGTTGGCTATTGAAAAAAAAAAAAGAAATATTTTCGTTGCCTCCCAACGACGCAAACTTCAAGATCATATCGATTGGCGGGAAACCAATTTCTTCGTGGTATCGAAGTTTGCATGGTCGGGATGCAACGTAATGACAGTCTTTCGCAACGCAAAATTTTTTTTCGGGCGTTAATCGATCACTTGAGATATTTATATAAAAGATGTTACACTTAATAAATACACTTTCGAAATACATTGAAAAAAAAGTGTATTCATTTAAGTCACTAGTTATAGACGAAAATGACAGTTAAAAAAATGTCGTGAAAGCATTGTGGGTCTGCGCTGTTGATGAAATCTCGGAGATGGATCATCCGAAACAAAAAAATCAAGAGGTTTTAGATTCAGTATGGTAATGGCTATAGCGCATATCGTACGATTTTTGACATGTGCAGAAATAACAAAATGGCGGACATTTTCCGAAAAAACAAAAAAAAACGTTTATTTCACCGTTTTTTGCAAGAAAAATATTGAGTATCAGAATTTGAAAAAATCCTTGATAGACGCCATTAAGTTGTGAAGAACGAGTGGTTAAAATTTCATAAGGATCGGTTCAGTAGCGACGAAGATTTTATCAACATGCCGTCGAAAAACGTTGTTTCGAGAAAAACGAGTTTAAAGTTTGTTTGGGTTGCATGGATACTTACATTTTTTTAAAATGTATTTCGAAAGTGTATTTATTAAGGGGCCAGTCCACTTTGGAGCCACGAAAAAAAGGCTATTTTCGCCATTTTTTTTTTTTTGAGAATTTTATAAAAGATATTAATATAAAAGTTGTTGGGCTTGATAAATAAAGTCTTGAAATACATTTAAAAAATAATTTTTATTAATTTTTATTCACTTTAAGTGCAAAAACTATAGTTTGACGCAACGCCTCAAAAATAGGGGCGCTAGGTAGCTCCATCACAACGCGGCAATGGCTTGTTTGAAACAAAAAAATCAAAGTCCATTAGATTCAGTATGACGCCAGCTACAAAATGGCCCTCGGATATGAAGTTGTATCAAAAAATAAAAAAATGGCAGATGAAAAACGGAAAAAGTAAAAATTGTAATTTTTATTTTGCCTATTTCGGCTATGAAAATCAATCGAACTTTTCTACGTTTTTTTTTTCATTACGGATGTACGAAAACAAGTTGCAAAAGAAAGGATTTCGAATGGTAATAAAAATGAGGGAATAACAACAACAACAAAACATCGTTGCGTTCCAACGATGCAGAACTTGAACGTCGTAATCAAAGTACATACGAAGTCGAAAAATATTGGCTATTTTGTGTCATCGTAACGCACGAACTGAGAGCAAAGACAAACGAAAAGGTTTGCGCCAAAATTCGTTACAAAATCGACTCTACCGCAAAACGTCGAAAGACACGTCTCACTCGTTTTTTTTTACACTTTTCGTCCGTGCCAAACCGTCGGCAACTGTCGAACGGAACACCCTCGTGAATTCTCGGGTCTCGAGACACGTACGTGTCAAACTGCGAATAATCGCCGTGTACCTTTAAATATATATGCACGGCGGGAAAAAAAATGTGCGATCTCGATGTTTTTTCTCTTTCTTTCTTATTTATCGTGTCTTTCTCCTCGTTGAAAATTTATTATGAGATCGGTTATAAATAATGCACGGGGCGCGGATTTCTCGTGTAGCAGATCCGGAGACAGGCGCGCGCGATGCACGTCCCCGCTCTGTTCGAGAGCGCGGATTTTTTTCTGCGATTTTTTTTTTTTCAAGCACGAGCGAGCAATCTGTCGAAGCGTGCGATGCACCTTTTCAAAGGAGGAATTAACGAACGGTCGAGCGCGGGGAGGCGAGCATTACCGCGTTCATCCGTGACATACCGTTGCATCGCCCTCGATAAAATCATTCGAGAGAAATTTATAAAGCGCAGCCTCCACCTCATCCGCCTTCGCCTCATCGTGTGTGCAAGAACGTGAAAGATAATAAAAAAAAGGTTGAAAGAGAGAGAGAGAGAGAGAGAGAGAGAGAGAGAGAGAGAGAGAGAGAGAGAGAGAGAGAGAGAGAGAGAGAGAGAGAGAGAGAGAGAGAGAAGGGCGAAAAAAATTCAATAGCGAACGATCTAAAGATAGATGGTGTTTGGAAAAGTAATTACGTTCGCGGGTGCGATTATCATTGTGGATCACGACACTATATCGAGCTCAAATACGTTGTTGGAGTGCAACGGAAATGTAATAAACATTTTATTTTTCATATTTTCATTATTATAGATCTTTTTTTTTGCAGATTTATATCGTAGATCGCTAAATAAATATCTTTAAAAATGGCCGAAGAATCTTTGTAAGCAAAATCTGCCAAAATGTATTAAGGCGAGAAATCCCTTTAGGAGCGTGAAAAATATGTATTTTTCGGGAATTTTTTTAGAGGGGATAAAATAAACCGATCATTTTCAAATTTGGACATGAGTTTATTATATCTGTCAAGTTGAATTTTTGTTTCGTTTTCGGGATGACCAACAAAATGGCGGCGTTATTAAGGGTCTTCGGACGCCTGTTTTCCGCGACATCGGAAAGTGCTGCAGTTGTCACTCTTTTTCTGTTTATCTGAAAAAGATTTAATAAGTGGCATTCGTTTACTGACATAGTAAGGGGAAGGATGTAGCCAAAAAATGATGAAGCGGCAAAATTGAAAATTTGGGAGCGTTTTTACTCCAGATTTCGAATTTTCGACCATTTTTCGACATATCTGACCCCAAAAAAGTTATTTGTTTACACGCTACCTTTCAAACTTTAGGTACATCCTTCCGATAATACTACTGAGAGTAACCTCCTAACATTTCATCCAATTGGTCGATAACTTTTTGAGCTACAACACGAGCAGTGTTTGAAAAAGTAGTTTCGAGATAATCGCGTTTAAAGTTTCAACATGTGAAAACTATCAATTGTAGTGACACCCCGCGCTCTAGACTATATGCGATAACTCCGCAAATATCCAATATTTCGAGTTTTCCTTTGGTCAGTATATTCTTTGGGTATTATACTTTCGAAATATGTATTGAAAAAAATCGATTTTTTGAAAATTCTAAAGGGATTTCTCGCCTTAAGGACGTACGTAGGTTTAGCTTAAGGTTTAGCTTAGAAGCTACAAAGAGCATATTTTCTCTATTTAACAAAATATATATATATTATTTTATTCGAAATGTTAAGCACATAAAAAGGCGACATTTCAACAATATTTTTGAAAAATTCATCCAAAAATTTGGGAAATTCAGCCGGTGAGACCTGGTTTTCGGAGACCCGTCAAAGAAACTTTCCTCGTCGTGGTCAGGATAACTCGTGATAGCTTTATCTGAAATAAAAAACCGAATTTTTTCTGTTAGTAAATAAGTATAGCGCGGGATTGGACGAAGGATTTGAAAAAAATTCAAATTTGAATTTATGGCAGAATTGTATGCAAAATAGTTCAATTTTTGGTACAATTTACACTATGTATAGCCTCGTGAAATTAGATGTAATCGAAAAAAATCCTTCGTTCAATCACTAGGCAATCCTATTTTGAAGAAGCGTGCAAATTTTCAATGAGATCGATGCATTAGTTTGAAAAATCGTGTCCACCGACATCAAAAATAGTGTTTTGAGAAAAATGCGATATAACTGCGTCGCTCCCGGCCGATCTTTCCCAACTGGGGGATTCCCAAAGGCTCTCTCTTTGTCTCCTCGACTTTTACTCCGATTGACCTGAAACTTTGGGAGACTATTCTAGACATATTGTACTATTAGGTAATAAAATTAAAGAAAAGGATATTTTGAAGTTTTCAGGCCCACGTAACCCCAAAAATACGTGTGGTTGAAGTTTGCGTCGTTGCAATGCAACGAAAATAATTCGCTCTTAATTGATCAAATTTCTTTTTCCCCATTTTATCGACGAAAATGCCTCGACAATGTTTCAAATTGCTCATTCAGAAATGGATTATTTGAATATGCAAAGAAGATTTTGTAGAATGGTGAAAATAAGAACATAAAAATATGAAGACGAATTTTCGTTGCATTGCAGCCATGCAAACTTCAACACCATTCAAATATTGCATAAGTGCCAATAACTATTATACCAAGAATCGGTCGAAACAAAAATTGAAACAATTTTGAAAAGTTATTTTTCGTTGCACCCCGACGATGCAAACTTCAACGTCATGATTATTTTCAATAAAAACCGACCGCAGGGCTGTTAAGGATGTTGAGTCCCTATGAAACATGTTAATGTTAATTGTTCAATAAATAGCTTCTTAATCGTCATGAAATTTTTACACGACCTCCTGAATACTTCATGTAAAAACACACCAAATTTTCAGAATTCTATCATCATTACTTCAACCTCCTTAAGGGTTGAAATAAAAAATGATAAGAAAATTCTGAAAATTTGGTATGTTTTTGTATGAAGTATTTAAGAGATCGTGTTAAAATTTCACGACGATTAGGAAGCTCGTTATTAAAAAATTAACATTTTGTTAAGAACAATTTTTAAAAGAAATAAAAAAAAATTATCAATAAACTTCGTTTTGTTTACGTTGCTTTCAGTATACTGTAGATATTATAAAATTGAGAGGTCAAAGAAAAAACTTATTGCAAAGTTACATCAGTTTCCATAAAACAACATTTAATTTGTGAATGTTGATTGTTCAATAACGAGCTTCCTAATTGTCGTGAAATTTTTACACGACCTCTGAACTAATTCATACAAAAACATACCAAATTTTCAGAATTTTATCATCATTTGCGATTTGGGACTCAACATCCTTAATGGCAGGCGAATGAAGTACTTCCAGGTGAAATGGACCCAATGTGTCAAAATCGTGGCCAAATATGAGTGTGCCAACGGCGGGTTTAAGTTTCACTAGCAGTTCTATCGTTGTAATCGAAAGTTTAGCTTCAATCTGCGATTCTTGCCCCATATGTTGAAGCTTCCTACTCAATTTGAATTGCCTCCAGCGTTGAACGACTGTTCGTCATTTTCACGGTATCCTAATCCTTTAAGAAATGTTATAATCCTTTAAATCAATTTTAAGGGTTTTTTAAGAGTTCTATATATGCACGCATACACACAGTGGCAATTGCGATTCCATGGCATTCGATGTCGTACCTGATATTTTTAGCTGTTTCGAGGAAAATCCTTAAAAATTGTCAGAATCTTTGCTGTTCAGGATCTTTGATGGCAAGAGCGTTAAAATCACCTTTTGTATATATATATATATATATATAAAAGGGTGTGCGTGCGTGTGAGAGTGAGTGAGTGAGTGAGTGAGTGAGTGAGTGAGTGAGTGAGTGAGTGAGTGAGTGAGTGAGTGAGTGAGTGAGTGAGTGAGTGAGTGAGTGAGTGAGTGAGTGAGTGAGTGAGTGAGTGTGTGTGTGTGTGTGTGTGTGTGTGTGTGTGTGTGTGTGTGTGTGTGTGTGTGTGTGTGTGTGTGTGCGTGCGTGCGTGCGTGCGTGCGTGCGTGCGTGCGTGCGTGTGTGTGTGTGTGTGTGTGTGTGTGTGTGTGTGTGTGTGTGTGTGTGTGTGTGTGTGTGTGTGTGTGTGTGTGTAAACACGGGGCATGTTTCGCGTATCGCTCAAAGAATTTTGCAATTTATTGTCGTCGAGCTTGTATTATATTAGCAAAAATGCTCTGACCTGTGGCAATCGGACGAAGATGGTCGCGACGATGCGATTTATCGCAAACGCGCGAGAGGCGTCTCGTCGTATTACGCGTAGAGTTCCTCGCCCCCTCGCCGAGTACTCTTTTTGCCCTCATCACTTCCTTTCCTCCCTGCCTCCCACTCTCTCGCTCTTTCTCTCTCTCTCTCTCTCTCTCTCTCTCTCTCTCCCCCCCCCCCCTACCCCTCTCTCTCTCTTTCTTCTTACCGCAGTTACCGCACGTTCGGCCAAACTCAATGATTTATTTACCGCTTGCGAGACTCGAGTCTCTTGGCATTGGGCGCGCGCGCGGTAATGTCGTTATTCTTTTTTTAATAGTCTGATAGAATGCTCCTCATTCATACGGGTTGAGCCGTTCGTGTGCTGTGTACGTACTAAATACGAGAAAAACACGGTTTATTTGGGGAATCGACGAAACAAAAATATCATTGTCTACTGCAAGGTCTCTCTCTCTCTCTCTCTCTCTCTCTTTCTCTTTCTCTCGGGAAGCAAAAAAATAAGTGATTGAAAAATAGGCTCTTGGGGCTCGTATTTCCACGTACAAAAAATGTTCACAAGGCAGCTCCAAATAATCTTGTGACATTTATATCGGAATGATTCTCCACTTTTGCGGAAATGAAGATTGATGGGAAATGGTTAATAATAGGAAGACAAGAAATGGAAATAAAAAGCCGCGATATATATATATACACATACATACAGTGAGTAAAAAAAAGTATTTGTACATCTCACACGAAACTGTTGTTCATTTATTAAAACTTCGTAAAGCATTTCATTTTTTTCGACGGATAATTTGAAAAAGACGACGTGTACAAATACTTTTTTTACCACACACTTTTATGCACACCCACACAATAGTGTATAACATTAAAATATGTTCATATAAGATTCTCTAAGAATTGTATCTTATAATTTTATGAGATTTATACGAATTTTATAAGATCGAATATATATATACACATAAGGTACATAACATTATAAGATGAACGCAATGAAAATTAATTGGTTTAGCCCCTCTGAAATTTTGAGTACCAACTTCAGCTACCAAAAATCCTCGCCTATTTCTTACGATATTGTTTGTATAAAATGTATTTTTGTATTTGTATATTTTTTGTAAAAAAAAAAAAGAAATTCGCGACAAATGATAAAAGTAGTGCAATGAGGATATAAATAAAAATTTCCCGTTGCCTTCGAAAACGTGGCGAATTTTAACACATCATGAGATCACGAAAGGGCAAGAAGCTCATCGAAAGAGAAACTTGTTACTGACGCGATTCACTCGTGGATCATATTTACGAATCACCTTGCTCGAAGGTGTGAAAGATATAAAATCTATACGTATAAAAAAGACGCACATATATACGACGCACAGCCCTAACCGCTGAAGTTAGAAACATGAAATTTGGACGATCTCGAAGCTTGCATCGTTGAAACGCAATGGAAATTCGTGGTTTTTCATCGATGAAGTTTCTTTTCGGCCGATTTAGGCTATCAAAGTAAATCAAACGTTTATCCGGTTTTTTATAAGGGATGCACGAACTCGAGTGGCACGAAAAAGGTTTTGAATGGCAATGGAAATGTCGAAGTGACGAAAAAAATCGTTGCATTCCAACGATGACAATTTCAACGTCGTCAATTTTTAAGATATGCTCCTTAGCACATGTTGAGGTGCACTGAGACCGGATTTATCGAAAATCAACTCTAAAGGTGATGAAATGGGGTGTAAAAGATGCTTTGGAAAATTGTATTCCTTGCATGTGTCAATGCGGCCGAAGCCATGGGCGGAAGCTTGTAGAAAATAAAGGTAGAATACACACGTGTATACGCGTGTCCCAATGAATTCGCATGTGTGTATGCGCGTATAGCTTAAGGATGTTGAGTCCCAAATCGCAAATGATGATAAAATTCTGAAAATTTGGTATGTTTTTGTATGAAGTATTTCAGAGGTCGCGTAAAAATTTCACGACAATTAGGAAGCTCGTTATTGATCAATTAACATTCACAAATTCAATGTTGTTTTATGGAAACTGATGTAACTTTGCAATAAGTTTTTTTTTGACCTCTCAATTTTATAATATCTACAATATACTGAAAGCAACGGAAACAAAACGAAGTTTGTTGATAAATTTTTTTTAATTTCTTTTAAAAATTGTTCTTAACAAAATGTTAATTTTTTAATAACGAGCTTCCTAATCGTCGTGAAATTTTAACACGACCTCTTAAATACTTCATACAAAAACATACCAGATTTTCAGAATTTTCTTATCATTTTTTATTTCAACCCTTAAGGAGGTTGAAGTAATGATGATAGAATTCTGAAAATTTGGTATGTTTTTACATGAAGTATTCAGGTGGTCGTGGTAAAAATTTCATGACGATTAAGAAGCTATTTATTGAACAATTAACATTAACATGTTTCATAGGGACTCAACATCCTTAACAATGAAAAATATCGATTTACAGGGACACCTAAATCCGCGGAGTGTATCGATCGAGTGAGATACTGTAGCGGGGAATGAAAGCGCAGATTATCTCTGTTGAGCGAAGCTTCAACCTTGGTCATTAATCAGACATAAAATAGGTGTTACACACCTACATATATATATAAAGCCTCTTTTATTAAACGATTAATCTCGTACGCGCTCGCGCCCAACACAAAAAAGAAGGGTGCGCCTCTATTTCATTCCAGATTCTGAATCTCCATCTCTTTCTACCTCTCTCTCTTTCTCTCTTTGTCGCGTTCGATGAATACACTAATGCGAATACACCATACGAGAAGAAAGCACGTTGCGCCGGTAATACTGGGGGATTCCGCGAACTGTCTCTACATCTTACAACAACTTTTACTACCCACGTTCTTTCTCATTTCCCCATACTATTTACGATTAGCAGCCACGTTATTATTCAAATTGGACGGAATGGAGAAAAAAATGCTTATTTACTCGTGTATTCATTATTATCGGCGGCGCGTGTGCGCGTGTGTACGGCCTTTTCGAAAAGATTTCAAGTGGTTCTTCTCGTGTGGTTTTGTGCGGGAGACCATCGATGAAGGCGGGCATAAAGGAAAAGGAACCGAACGAGAAAGGGACAGAGGGATGTTTTTTGTTTGTTTGTTTCGAAAGAATTTTGAATGAAGTCTCGTTGAGCGGTCGAAAAAAAATGGGCGGATGTTCGCAGTGGGCGCACACACACACACACAGCTCACACACGCGCACACACACCCACAGCACAGCACAACGGGAACAAGCTCGCATGGTGGGTTCTTCGAGAGCTGTGGGCGCTATACGAGGCTCTTGAATCGCCCACTCGCCCGAGCGCCCACGCTCTCCACGACGGAGACGACGCCGCCGACGACGACGGCGACGACGTCGAGTCGGCCCGCGAGAAGGCCTACTTTCATCGGCGGTTTCCTCTTGGCGTCCGCTGGATGCCTCTCTCTCTCTCTCTCTCTCTCTCTCTCTCTCTCTCTCTCTCTCTCTCTCTCTCTCTCTCTCTCTCTCTCTTACTCACTCCCCCCCCTGGGCACTTTTCTTTTCTCTTTTATACACACTCTCCTTCTGTATCTATCTATCATCCTCGCCGTTTTTCGCCTCCGGCAAATCTTCGCTACCTCGTGATCAACTTCGCGCGAGATATACAGGGGAAAATCCTTCATGAGAAATTCACTCGCTCGAGTATGCGGTATCAAAGATTAGAAAACGTATGGAGGTATAGACACATCGCTCGGTCTCTCGGAGCTTTCTTGCGCTGGAGGGAGAGTGAGAGGTAGAGAGGATAGGCAGGCCTATCCTCCACGTGGCTACTCGTCTTCGGGAGTGGCCAAGAATTTTTAACACGGCACGTGTCTACTACGAAGAAGCTCCCAGCCAAGTACACGCTGACTGCATATATGCAGGGTGTTTGGCACATGGATCGACTTATTTTTTCTGGGGGATCGGGGGGTGGGCTTATTTGCCAATTTTTTTCACCCTTAGACCCTGTGTCCTAAGTGTCACGGTAATTGAGATATGATTTTTTTTTTGTTTCTTTACATACCCGAAATTTCGCCTTAAGGATGTTGAGTCCCTATGAAACATGTTAATGTTAATTGTTCAATAAATAGCTTCTTAATCGTCGTGAAATTTTTACACGACCTTTGAAATACTTCATACAAAAACATACCAAATTTTCAGAATTTTATCAGCATTTGCGATTTGGGACTCAACATCCTTAAAATCGTCATAACTTTTTTATTTGTGGTTGTCATAGCACGAAATAACGTTTGTCGTATTCCGGTATGTATGATTTGTTATGGACAGATCATTATTTAATACAATTGGTTCCAAGAAAGTGACTTTTGAGCTTCCAGTCTTAAAAGTGTGTAAATTTACACACTTTTGGCAACTCCGGCACCAGTACTGGGTCTTGACTTGGCCATTATGACGTTCGCACATGGAAATGTATGCAAAAATTTCAACTCCTACATCCGTTATGAAAGAACTTATTCTCTTTACTTTGACCACATAATGAATGATTTCTATGACATGCAAGGAAGTTGGGAAGGTTGGGAAGGGTATAAACTAGAGAACTTTGGGAAATAATAACTTATTTATGATAAACATATATTGCAGAATACAACAACAGTTGTTTCGTGCTATTATAACCACAAACAAAAAAGTTGTGATGATCTAAATGCGAAATTTCGGGTAATTAAAAAAAACGAAACAAAAACATATCTTAATTACTGTGACACTTAGGGCATAGGTTCTCAGGGTGGAAAAAGTCGTCAATGAACCCCCCCCCCCCCAATCTCCCAAAAATTTGTACCATTGGAATTGAAGTTTGCATCATTGGAGTGCAATGAAGAACAATCTTTTCGAATGGGTCAAATTTTATATTTTCGCTGCTTTTAACTACGAAAATGTTCTTATTGTTTCCTTAAGATGAGAAATGAAATCTCGATATCGACAGTCGAAGTCTAGAAAAAAAATTTCATATCGTATCAATAATAAAGAAATAAGAGAACGAAAAAGGAATTTCCGTTGCTTTCCAACGAGGCGAACTCGAACTTACCTATATCCGTGCAATGTTGGCTATCAACGCAACTATGATGTTGAAGTTTGCATCGTTGGAATGCCACGAAAATTAATTATTTGTAATCGTTACTTTTTTGGCCGATTTAGCCGGTAATTATCACTGCAAGGTTTTAACGTATTTTTATTGGAGATTCGCACCTTAATTTGCTGAAAATGCTTTCGATAATGACAAAAATGAAGAGATGAAAAATGTATACAAAAGATCGTTGCATTGCAACGATGCATACTTCAACGTCATGCGCAACCGGCGATTGCGTATGATACAGTCCTTATCAGTTCAGTTAGAACAATGGTTAGATTTTTGGAGTCCGGATGGTCCTTAATATGATCTCTATATAAATTACTTGCATTCATCCGAAGTTGGTTTAAAAGATTTTGGGACTCACACAATGTTGAATTCGAGGACAATGCAAAGTAAACGGCGCGGGGCGTGCTTTATTTTGAGTGTAGGAGTTTTACTTCTCTTTAAAATATAGATAGTTATATATCCTATATATATTTTATAGTTATAACATAGAGTTATATATATATATATATATATATATATATATATATATATATATATATATATATATATATATATATATATTTATATAGTTATATATATATATACCTCTGAAGATTAAAATGATAAAAATATTCTCAAAAAAATATAATTAATTCGAAAAGAAATAGAAGGAAAAATGGGCCCACGCTGAGACTAGTCTTAAAAGTCATAGAATGGGTCACTCTATTTTAGAAACTTTTTTGAAAAAAAATAAAAAAGGCATCTTCTAAAACAATAGTTTTCACTTTAAAAGCAAAAAAAACGTTGACATAGATAATTGATCATTTTTTCATACTTTTCAACAAAGCTATGCTTCAAAGTGAAAAAAAATGATATAATGACATTTGTCGATATCTCAATTAGTTCAGGAGTTATCAGCGTTTAAACGCTTCCATAACTTCCGAAATCGACATTATTTGGAAAATTATAACTCCCAAAAGAAAAGAGATAAAAATCTAAAAATTGGTGTGGGTATTCCTTTCGTACAATTTTACGAGAAAAAAAAATCAGAAAAACATAAATTGGTCAGGGTCCCATATATCAGATGATTAACTATACTATATCGATATTGTAAAGTCTTTCACAGTAGTTAATAGTTATTTCAGGGATACTAGATAAAAAAAAAACACACTACCAAAACGGCATGATTAGATAGACGCTTATAGTTATGTCAACCATATTATGATTGCGGTAGCAATAAGCTATATGAATTTTAGTATGCCCACTTTTACCATGGGCGTTTTTTTATATTATAAATACTATGGACATTTTTCTCAGTGCAAGTTTGTACTATTTACATGGTTGACATTATCACTTGTTGAGTACAAACTGTTCCAAGATCTTACGAAAAGTGACTATACGAACAACATTTTGGTAATCTTATAGTGAAGACGTAAATCATTTGTCAATAAAGTAGAGACAACTGTGGCACGCTATGATCGATATAGATATATTCGCCCATTCATTTGTCAGTTTTTAGAATCCGATATTTCGAAAACTATTGGGCCGCGCCAAAAATCCATTAAAGCAGTGACATATAATATAAAAAAAGCAATCTGTGCAAAAATCCACCTATATCACATTGGTAACACATTCGCTATTCCGAATTGCAGCTGGAATTACTTTTATCCGTTATGTCAAATCTACGATCGAAATAACATAAGTACCCGGTAGTATAGTGTCAGCGTGCCTGAATATAGATCGGTAGGTCGTAGGTTCGAATCTCCATGTAGGTGAAATATTTTCTTCGATAGGAATCATTTCAGGAGGCGGGGAATAACAAATCATGATAAACAATCATGCAGGTAGTACTCTCAATTGAAAAATGTTGATTTTTTGAGTTTATGAAATATCATATACATTTAGTAGACATACCATTCAATATGGTAAAAACCACTATTTTTTCATAGTGTAAGGGATCATCCATTTTATGAAAACCTACTATGTTATATAGCATTGACAATGAACGTATGCTTGACAGATTGTTAGTTGCGGTTACCATATGATCATAGTTAACACAACTGCTAAAATATCATACGCAGTACTATATTTTCGGCAGTAACCATGACTATAAAATATTATTGTCCCCTCAGGGTAATATAAAATATGGTTGCGTTATGGTTAAGGTTGCTATACATTTCTCTCTGTACACACACAAAAATGAAGTTGTCCAATATCGTCGAACATACGACCCTGATATAACATTATCAAATGCGCTTCTACGTTTTCTCAGCGATCTGTCGGTCCTATAACCCATTGATATGTGTATACAGCAAGGTGCTGGGAAAACGACGGAGCCAGCTGGTTCGAGAATGAAAAAAAAATCCATCGAAAAGATTATGCAGAAATTGCCACTGTTCAGAGCGCGCGAACCTCGTTCAAATTTCCGCCTGAATGATAATCGGGCTCGTGCACGTTCTCGCAAATGAGCGCACAAGCTGCGATTCGCGGTTCGAAACGAGGGTACTGACCTTCGAAAAAGTGTTGCTGGTACGTGTACGTGTATAGGTGGATTCGTCATACGTGAATTGATTCGACGCGGTGCTGGTAATCATTGTTACTCGGTTACTTTGATTCCTCCTAGGGGAAGCTTCGGTTTTGGGGAAAAAAAGAAAAATTACGATTCCTTTAAAAGAGTCATGAAAATGTTTCGAATTTTCGAAAAATTATACTTGGAAAAAGTGCAAGGATGTGTGTGAACGCTGAAAAATTAAAATCGGAATAACTCGCGAATGGCGGGAGCTGGCGAGATTAAATTTTTTGCACTATAAGCACAGATAAGATTAAAGTTTCCGTCGTTGGTATGTAATGAAAATTCATCTTTTCGTATTGATCGCGTTTTTTGTAAAAGATTTTAGCCATACAAATGTCTCAACGATTTCTGAAGATGCTTCGTAAGATATCTACGAATGAAATCTGCAGATAAATATTTGTTACGACAATAAAAACAAGAAAATGAAAATACTAGAAGTAATATCTATGTCAGTGGGATCTTTTCGAATTTGCCCAAATTCCGTTTTGCAGATTTGAACAGCGCGGATTTCGATTGAAGTTTCGATTCTTGGTATGCAATGAAAATCAAACTTTTCGTGTTGCCCGAATTTGTTTTTGTAGATTTCAGCCATACAAATGCTTTAACCATTACTTAAGATGCTCAGTTAGATCGAAAAGTGCGGGCAAAGTTAAAAAAATGGGGAAATTTAAATATGAAAAAGAGGTTTCGTTGAACTCCAATGATGCAAACTTATACCCATTCGCACAGTGTCTTGTCATAGTTCTATATCATATCTACCGAAATCGATGCAGCCATTTCGGTTTTATAGAATTGCGAATTGGAACAAAATTCATGGGCTTGAAGTTTGCTTCGTTGGAATCAACGATGTCTTTTTACTTTCTTATTTTTAATTGGTATCGAAAATCATATTTTGTATATTAGGGTTGTAGATCGCTAAATTAAGAGGCCAAAAGATGATGGAGGGATTTTTATATCTTAAATATGTTAAATATGTTAAATAAAATTCGGGAAATTCAGAAAAAATATTTCGTTGCATTCCAACGATGCAAACTTCGACATCATCAAAATACCATGCTGAATTTTTCATCGTTGGAACCCAACGATTAATTTTTCTCACTTTATTTACATTCCCATCCAAAATCCTTCTGCGGTATTAAGTTTACCCCATTGCACCTCTCAGAGAATCGTCCTCAAAACGTTTCACTCATCTACGTAGCTTGAATCTGTCAAAATGAATTTGGGCAATGTGGAGAAATGAATTTCCATTGCACTCTAACGATGCATACTTTACCATCACCTAATAAGGGACCTATATAAGCCGATTCAAAAACAGACCTGCTCATTCGGACCACTTTTTGGTATTAGCATTTGGTATTATTCTCATTATTATTAGTTTTTGTTTATATTCTTATTATTAGTTTTTTAAATGATTTTAATAATTATAACTATTAATAATTCGTATTATTAGATGTTTATGGCAACTGGCACAAACCGGGTTATTTCATTACGTTGATCTCGTTGGAGTGCAACGAAAATCTTTCTAATCGCTTAACTTTTTTGGCCGATCGAATTTGGTTTATAAAAATTTACTCAAACGTTTTTACATAATACGATTAGAAATGTATAACCTCAATTTTGAAAGAACGCTTGGATAATGCTTAAAATAGACAGATGAAAGATGAACACATAAAACAAAATCGTTTCATTCGGACGACGCAAACTTCACGTCGTGCTATTTCGACGTCCAGATACGCGAGATATACGAAACTTCCTTCCGTAGCCTGACGAATATCACTGTGCTAAGCGGAAATGTCTGAATTCCGTGACTAACGAATACCTCTGAACCGTGTTTCGTCAAGCATTTTCGAGTCGCCACGCAGCGAGTGGATAACAAGAAAAAAGACACGTTAAAATATACAAATAAGATATGGTATTACGGGGTCTTCTCACTTTAGACGCTGAAAAAAAGGCTATTATCATGAATTTTTTGATAGGTTTATATTATAGATATTGATATAAAAGTTGTTACACTTAATAAATACGCTTTCGAAATACATTTTTTTTCAAATTTCATTTATTTGAGTCACTTTTTATAGACGAAAATGGTAGTTAAAAAATATCCTTCAAAAATTGTAGAACTGCACTGTTGATGAAATCTCGGAGATGGATCATACGAAACGAAAGAATCAAACGGTTTTAGTTTCAGTATGTTAATGGCTATAGCGCATATCATACGATTTTCGGTATATGCAAAAATAACCAAATGGTGGACATTTTTCTAAAATACAAAAAAACGTGTTTTTTTCACCGTTTTTTGGCAACAATAAAAAATTAGAAAAAATAAAAAATTTTTAAATCCTTTATATGCGCTGTAGCTATAATTGTAAAGAATATGTGGGTAAAATTTCATAAGGATCGGTTCAGTAGGTTCGAAGATTTTATCAACAAGCCGTCAAAAAATGTTGTTTCGAGAAAAACGCGTTTAAAGTTTGTTTGGGTTGCATAAACACAAAAACAATTTTTTAATGTCTTTCCAAGGTCTATTTATTAAGGCCTTAGGCCACAGTAAAGTGTATAAAATCATGTGCGAATTTAACAATTTTATTTCGTTTGCAAAAGTGATTCACTCATAAAATTAATTACACATCTATTTAGTACGATTATCAAGCTGTTAGAAAAAATATATATTTTTTTTTCGATGTACAAAACGGCCGACTACTAATATTTTCTTTTGTTATATTTTTTTTAGGCGCTCCGCGGCGTGACATTTAGCATCCGCAATTTTTGATCTAGAACAAAAAACAAAAATTCTCATCAAGCTACATTAGAATACCTAGAGTAGTACGTACGGAATTTAAAAAATATTGTTTTATTCAAAAGTTTTAGGTATTTGAACTTAATAAATGAATTTTCAGTGAAAAATTTCGTTATAACTACTCATAAACTGCTCATAAAATGAAAACTTTTCGATTAATCAGAAATTCCCTACGTACTTCGCATCGAAATTCAATTAGGAACATAACTTTTAAATTTGAAGTAAATCGAGTGAAAATTGTTGAAGTTATTTGCCACGCCAATAGGAAAAAAGCTGTTTCGAGAAGTTTCGGGTAGTCGGCTATTTTATACATCGAAAAAAAAAAATTTCTTCTAACAGCTTGATATTCGTACTAAATAGATGTGTAATTAATTTTATGAGTGAATCACTTTTTCATACGAAACAAAAATTGTTAAATTCGCACATGATTTTATACCTGTTACTGTACCCTAAGGCCTTAAGTGTAACAACTTTTATATCAATATCTATAATATAAACCTACCAAAAAAATGCATGAAGATAGCTCGAAAACAAGAATATAAGTAGAATAAGAATATAAGAAGAATATAATAAGAGTAGAATAATAATCTCGATAAGACATTTTTTTTAGGGGAAAAGAGTTTTTTAGAGGAAACAATCGTTTGTGAAAAAGTGTTTTTTCCGTTTCCCTTTCATTGGCTAGCTTTAATGACCAACAGATATATGTAGGCGAGGGAAAAATGGAAATAGCAACTGGAGTGCGGAAAAATAGGGGGGGGGGGGGAAATCAGACAAAGAGGAAACGTAGAGATATACGATGTACCTGCGGTGGGCTCGCTCTCCGCGGAGAGTCCACGGAGCAGTACAATGAGTGAGGCGAGTCCCCGGAACGGGACCCGGGAGAGGGAGAGAGAGAGAGAGAGAGAGAGAGAGAGAGAGAGAGAGAGAGAGAGAGAGAGAGAGAGAGAGAGAGAGAGAGAGAGAGAGAGAGAGAGAGAGAGAGAGAGAGAGAGAGAGAGAGAGAGAGAGAGTGACCGAGGGAGGGGCGGGAGCAAGGGAAATAAAAAGCCTCCTCTCTTATACACATCGTGCCTTTCCTCGGTCGCATCTGCCCGAATTCCCGAGAAGTCTCATTCACGGACCCAGAACGAAACGCTCCGGTGCACGCCGCCCGGATACTCGTGACTTTACCTGCTGCTACGAATTCCCCTTCCTCCCTCTCGCATCACCGTTTCTTATTCTGATTCTTCTTCTCGAGACCTCAGAGCTCGTTGCCAAAAAAAAAAGAAAGGCCGACAACAAGAGACGAAAAATCACTGCTGCCCGTGCCCCTTGCTGACGCGTGCGTTTGGCCATTGGGGAAGTGGGGGGGGGGGGGCGACAGAAGGAGAGAGAGAAAAGAAACGAGGGCTTTTACCTGCTGGCAGCTGCTTCGGCGGAATTGCGAAAATCCCTCATCGCAAGAAACATACGCGTGCGAAAACGTGTAGCCTCCTTTCGCGACAAATTTCGCATAGAATTTGTCAAAGCTCCAAATTATAGAGGTTGCTACAATACACTCTAAACCCGGCGATTTCACTTGGCCCGTACGTAACAAGGAAAATACGACGATCCGGAAATCCGCATCGTTGGAATGCCAGGGTTGTTGCGCATATGGAAAACAGGGAAAACTCAGGGAATTTCTTTCCTCCCGGAATAATCAGGGTAAAGTCAGGGAATTTTAGAAATTCTCTGGAATTTTCTCACAATTTACTTTTTGAAAGAGATACGAAAAATGAAATCGACTTGACGAAAAACCTGAACGATATAGAAATAAATATTCTTGTATACTTTTAATATTAATGTTATTCTTCATTGTACACAAAATAAAGTTATGTCAGTGCCAAACATTGAGGATTTAAAGAAAATGAAAAATGATTTGGTGTAAAGCTACATTTGTAAATTAAAGAAAATTAAACGTGAAGCTACAAAAATACATTTGCATTCGATCTGTCGATACACAGCCACATCATTATCATTATAGATAAGTATTTATATTTATTTTTTGTTTATTTTCACCGGCGTACAAACCTTTGTTTACAATGAATAACAGATTCTGTATTTGCTTTTAACGTCTCTTTTTTTACTTTATAATGTTTAAAATATGTGTCGAATTTCAGTTAAAAAAAATAAATATCAATGTTATCAAATTTCCATATATTTGGTCTTAAAAAATTATGTCATCCAGCTCAACATAATTCTTCGATAGAAGGATCGAGTTGAGAATTTCCTTTGTTCATCAAATCGATTAAAAATGTCGTTTTTTTTCCACATAAGTCAGTCTGCTATTTTTACGTATATCATTTTCCCTTATAGTTTGTAACGTTTGCAAAGACTAATATCTCTCTAACTGAAGAATGTAAGTTTGATGAAAAGAAAGTGTTCTTTATTTGACCCTAATCTGGCTAGTCTGGAAAATCTGGCATTTTTGCGAAACCTGTATGGAAAACCTGGAAAAGTCGGGGAATTTCTGAGTCAATAATACGTAACAACCCTGAATGCAATGAAATTTTTTTGCTTCTTTTTTTTTTAGATTGCCGAAGCATTTTTTCGGCGGATTTGGCCTACACAGATCACTCGAACGTTTTTCAGGCGGTCCTTGTTAATAAAAATCTACAACGTGAATTGGCAGGAAAATCTAGTCGATAATAATAAAAGTATAAGAAGAAAAGCGAATTTTCGTTGCACTCCGACGAACGACAAACGTCAAGAACGTGAAATGTTTTTTTTCTGGTAGATTTCGTCTGCAAAAATCATCTGAGCATTTTTTGGGATCCCCTCGTTATAAATCTACAGCCTCAATCGGACGGAAGAGATTTTGGAAATGAAAAAAAGAGAAAATTCGTTGCATCCCAACCGACGATTCTGACGCTTGCATCGTTGGAATGCAACGAAAGTGATTGCGTTTTATTTCCCAAATTTTCTTTGCGAGTTTGAGCTATGAAAATCACTCAACCATTTTTTTCAGGATTCTCGTTTACCGATCTACAATAAATTTGCAAAGTATGATTTTGGATAATAATGATAATGAGAAATTGGAAAGAATTGTCGTTGCATTCCAACGATGCAAACTTCAGGGCCTTTCAATGGACTCGGAAAATTTTGGGAGTGGCCAATATACAGCGAATTTTGAAAATGCGAGTTTGAAGAAGAAGAAAAAAACAAGATGAGCGGAAAAAGAAGATTTCGATTCAGAGACTTTCGCGTAGGCGCGCGGTGGAACATTGAAGACATTTGCGCTACGCGTATTTCAATGAGCCACGTTGCGTATCACGGACGCGTAGGCAGACCCGAACGGTGCGCGCTTTATTAACGCGTCCAGAGTGCGTTAGCGAGTATATAATTGTGCGTCTGTCGTTGGGTATGCGTGTCTCAATGTTGGACACAGCTGAACTCGTGTTCGGACAATAATAGAGTACGCGCTCCAACGAAAATAGCGTACGCCATGGTAAAAATAGATTCAGGGAGGTTTCCACTCTGTTGGGCCCAAAAAATGTTCGATTTTTCACCAATTTTTTATGCGAAAAATATTGAATGTAGAATGCTGAAATTTGGCACGCTTACTGAGCGGTCTCTATTGAACATGGTTATATTTTTTTAAGTTTGACAAAACATGATACCCGGAATGGGAGGAGCCACGTACGTCGGTGCGCCGGCGATGATAATCTTCGCTTGCCGAGTCCTGAACAGGTGATCCGAGCGAAAATTCAAACATTTTTTCACCTCGTACAATATTGTGCATAAGTCGAACTCGAAACAAGAAAAAAATCGAAAAATACATTTATATGTAAAAGATTATTTTTTGAAAACATGCTTTTATTGAATGTACTTGTAAGTAAAAAATATTTTTTTTACCGAGTCACTTATATGTGACTATAAATAAAAGCTCGGGGCGCTCATCTTTTCCAATGTTTAATAAATTTGATCAATACAGCTTCGTTAACTCTATTTAATTTGGCGCAATAGTAATTAGAGAAAAAAATATTATCGCACGGTTTTATTCAGTTTCCACATTTTTATTTAAGAAATCTAAGGTTGTTCTACAGTAAATTAAATACAGTTGATATGTTAATGGATTTATGTCAATTAAAGATTATGTCTAAATTTTGAACGCCCCGAACTTTTATTTATAGTCACATATAGGCGACTTAGTGAAAAAAAAATTATTTTCGACTATTTAGTAATTAAATAAAAGCTTGTTTAAAAAAAAAAAATTTCATACATAAATTATTTTCTATTTTTTAGTCTTTAATTGATATTACTAGTTAGTTGTTACTAGTAGTTTACTAGTGTACGAGTTTGTACGTTAGGACCATGGAATGCTTGTAAAAAATAACAAAGGATGTAATTGGGATTGAACTTACGACTAATTGCTGCATATAACCTTTTCACTCTTATACTTATTAAACACATATGAAAGCATAAAAAAACATTTATTATAATTTTCATACAAAATGGCGACTGTAGAGCCCATTTTGAAAAACGTGTTTTTTTACAAATAGCTTCATGGGAGGGCGGTTTTCTCGTAAAGTATAAGACCTGGAACAAAAACCAAAAAATATTATAATCTATATATCATTAGCTATTATCGCGAACTACGTGGGGATTCGTTGTTTTTATCAAATTTTGAAAAAGTGGCGTAATTTGAAAGAAATAAATCGATTTTTTTTCCAAAAAAGCAGTATATTGTTTATAAAAAAAGATTACATTTAATCAAAAAACGGTCACGTACTCCGATAGAGAACGTTATTGTGAAGCTACCCACAGCTAACCCAAACAAACCAAGAATTGATTGACATGTCCCTGTGTGAAGTACTTGTGGATGCAGCAATCTTCGTTTTTAGTGTACGAAACCTTCTCAACGGGGTACATACCTCCGCCGAGCCGAAAATCGGCGCTTTTCGAGATTTTTTTTTAAAAGGATAGTTCGTAAAAGTTACGGAGAATTATCCATCATACATTATTTATTGGTATTCGGTCTACTCTACTCTACTCCTCTATTTATTTTGGATTATGTGAAATATGAAATTGAGCTTTTGTTATCAAATATACTTTTATACCATTACCGGAGCTAGTTTTTAATTCATAGTAAATTTCTACAATGGTGGAGCTTAAAAACGGAAAAAAAATAATTAAAGTAACTCCGTTAATACTTATGTATAAAGGTCGATTCAATAATAAAAAAAAGTCATTTTTAAATGCAAACTGGTAAAAGGGAGTTATGGAAGTCAGTATCCGGACGTCATAAAAGGGAAATAGACGTTTAAAAATCACCGCGCAGTTGCATGACGCGATTTTGCATCGTTGGGACGCAATTGAAATGGACATTTTTCAGCTGCATCTATTTTTTTCGCCATACCGAGGCTACAAAAATCACTCCAATCTTCTCATTTTTTACGACTTCGACGATCTACCTACCTTAATTGAAATCGCGATCTTGCGCACATTTATTTCTCGGCATATTGACATTACGAACGTCACTCGAACATTCTTTTCACGACTCTCACAGTCGTCCCACAACCCGAATATTAACCAAAAAAATCTGTCAACTTTAATCTCATAAATATTGCGTTAAAATTTGCATCGTTGGAATTCAACGAAAATGCTATTTCGAGCTGCTCAAACTTTTCATTGCAGATTTTAGCTTCAAAGAACCTCCAACTAATTTTGGAGACGCTTTTTCGAAGAAATACGTTCGAAAAGTGGAAGAGAAAAATCGCATATAGTAATTAAAAAAAAAAAAACGTACGAAATAAAAAAAAAGACTGTACATTGAATTATTCCAACGAAGAAGCCCCGAGCGTGATTTATTGATTGAAGCCTCGGTCGTGGGACTTGGCAAATGACGGAGAGACGGAGAGCCACATATCGTTTACCAGTGCTCTAGGATGTGGAGTCCTCTGGCGCGCGGCCAATGTTCAGCAAGAACAAACAAAACGATGCACGTCTACACTGAGAGAAAAGTGCGCGGTATTTACAGCGAAAGCGCGTGGTAAAAGAGAGTATAATCGAATTCCCTATAGTTTATTGTCAACGCAATCATAACATTGCTAACACAACAATAAGCGGAAAGTATAGGTAAACATGCGACTTTGGTGGCGTGTTTGACTATCTAGTATCTCCGAAATTACTATACACTATTGTAAAAGACTTTACAATATCGATATGGTTAATTCAGCTATATCACAAAGTCGGCGCACAGATACTAATGCTGCACTGAGAGCAAAGTATAATACATGGTATTTATGAAAGACGCCCACGTCAAAAGAGAGGATAGTAAAATCTTGCATAGTTTAATGGCACCGTAATCATAATATCGTTAACACAACTATAAGCGAAAAATATATCTAAACATGCAACTTTGGTGGCGTGGACGACTATCTATTATGCCGGAAAAAACTACTAACTATTGTAAAAATATTAACTGAATTAACTATATCGATATTGTAAAGTCTTTCACAGTAGTTAATAGTTATTTCAAGGATACTAGATAAACAACACGCTACCAAAACGGCATGATTAGATAGACGCTTATAGTTGTGTTAACCGTATTATGATTGCGGTAGCAATAAGCTATATGAATTTTACTATGCCCACTTTTAACATGGGCGTTTTTTTTAATATTATAAATACTATGGACATTTTTCTCAGTGCAAGTTTGTACTATTTATATGGTTGGCAGTAACACTTGTTGAGTATAAACTGTTACAAGATCTTACGGAAAGTGACTGTACGAACAAGGTTATGGTAATCGTATAGTGAAGACGTAAATCATTTGTCAATGAAGTAGAGACGGCGGTGGCACGCTATGATCGATATAGATATATTAGCGCATTCATTTGTCAGTTTTTATAATCCGATATTTCGAAAACGATTGGGTCGCGCCAAAAATCTATTTAAGCAGTGGCATATATTATCAAAAAAGCAATCTGTGCAAAATTCCACCTATATCAGAGGTGACAGCTATTCGGAATTGCAGCTGGAATTACTTTTATCCGTTATGCCACAACTGCGATCGAAATAACACAAGTACCCAGTAGCATAGTGGCAGCGTGTCTGAATATAGATAGGTAGGTCGTAGATTCGAATCTCCATGTAGGTGAAATATTTTCTTCGATAGGAATCATTTCAGGAGGTCAGGGAATAACAAATCATGATAAACAATCATACAGGTAGTACTCTCGATCCAGAATGTTTGAATTTATGAAATATCATATACATTTAGTAGACATACCTTTCAATATGGTAAAAACCGCTATTGTTTGATAGTGTAAGGAATCATCTATTTTATGAAAACCTATTATATTATATAGCATTGACAATCAACGTACGCTTGAAAGATTGTTGGTTACAGTTAACATATGATTATAGTTAACACATCTGCTAAAATATCATAAGCGTTACTATATTTTCGGCAGTATCCATGACAATAAAATATTATTGTCCCGTCAGGGTAATATAAAGTACGGTTGAAGTATCACTGTAAAAAAAGATATGAAATTTACAATACATTTAAGATACAGAGGAATTGAATTTTACGAACTCAGTACATGAAATTAAATTTGAAACACTTGTATCGTAAATTTAAAACAGGAACATGAAGTTCTAACGTGGATATAGAATTTAATAGATGGAACATGGAATTTCAAAGGCAAGTTTGTAAATTTGTGGAAAATGTATTGCATTAACCCGTGTCTTCAATTGAAAATTACCACAGATGTATGATAAATCAACTATAAAAAACAGAGCATTGAAAATACAAAGCAAGTTTGAAATTTATTTACAGCTGCCTGAAAAATATAATATATGTGAAACTGAATTTTACGATACGTACAATGCATGATCACAACAGATTTATTTAAAAGTGCGAAACTGGAATTGAAAAAAGAATTCATAAACGCTGATGAAAATCACATGAAACAAACGTGAAAATTATATTAAATTTACACTACATTTAAGGGACAAAAGAATTGAATTTTACGAGCTCAGTAAATGAAATTGAATTTAAGACACTTGTACCGTAAATTTAAAACAGGAACATGAAATTCTAACGTGGATATAGAATTTAATAGATGCAACATGGAGTTTTCAAGAAAAGTTTGCGAATTTATGGAAAATGTATTGCATCAACCCGTGCCTTAAATTAAAGATTACAACAGTTGTATATTGATTCAAATATGAAAAACAGAGTATTGAAAATACAAAACGCGCGCTCAACCCACCTCGGCCGCTCGCGACGACCGATGGTCGCGCGTAGTTCGCGTAGCGCCCGAGGGACGGCGCCTTGTTCCACACTTTCCCATAACCACTCGCGGCTTCGGTCGGGCTTATAACCCGACCTCCAGCTACGATCGTCCTGAGAAAAACAGACGCGTTTGCAACTCGTGCGCGCGTCGGAGCGTGTCGCAAATCCGTTACCTCTCCATATCCACGCCAGAGTCGCAGTTCTTGAACTCGCCTATCCGGAAGTAAATTATTTTTCCCTTTTTACGCCGCCCGGGGTTGAAGGAAGAAATCTCACAAAAACCACCTATTTTTACCCCTAGCTCCCGTCAAGGAGGATAAATGCAAGTCACATTTTCAGTGGGCTTAATTATCAATTTCTGAAACAAACTTAATACTTAGGATCAGTAATTTTAATACACACCCGTATGTTGATATTAGCAAATGGTTCTTGAATTTAATATACATGGACGTGAACATTTTTTTACACGTGCATTATTTTTCAAACGCACTAGTATATTAATATTACGGAGTTACACTTTTATTTTTAAAATAACCTGCTTTGGATTTTCAAAATGTTATCTGAAATTTCATAAACGGCGTTCGCATAAAAATATCATACACTTTTGTATTAATTTTTATACAGAAGCTTTTTACAGTGTACATTAAAGGTAATACTTTGGTTCTGTGAAATGAATACACACCCGTATGCTGATATTAGCAAATGGTTCTTGAATTTAATATACACTCGTATATTGACCTCAGCAAATGGTTCTTGATTTCAATATACTTGGATGTGATTATTTCTTTACACGTGCATTATTTTTCAAACGCACAAGTATATTAATATTACGGAGCTACACTTTCATTATTCAAATAACCCGTTTTGAATTTTCAACATCGTATCTGAAATTTCATAAGCGGTATCCGCATAAAAACTTCCTACACTCGTGTATTAATTTTTTTACAGTGTATGGTCGGGGCTACCATACATTTTTTTCTATAGAGCTACGAGATACGTTCCGAAGCAAGCGAAAAGAGAAAGAAAAAGCACCGATCGAATGTGAAAGAAACGTAAGGGGGCCGAGAGAAGGGGATGGCAATAATCGAGCGTGCTCGTTGTACCATATGTTGCAGGTGGGGATGAAGCGCGCGTTGCGAGGGCGGGAAGCGGCCGCGGAGAATCCTCCTTTGCTAATGGAACGCCGTCGTCAAGAGGATTACCTCCTCGGGCGGGCTGGGCAGTGCGACAGAACACGCTACAACCATCCTCATCGTCATCGTCATCACCACCACCACCATCATCACCATCGTCATCATCGTCGGCTCTGTTGCCGTCAGCCTCGGCGGGCCTCGCTCACCTCGGCATCGTGGA
This sequence comes from Ophion costatus, assembly GCA_951751655.1. NCBI lineage: Eukaryota > Metazoa > Arthropoda > Insecta > Hymenoptera > Ichneumonidae > Ophion > Ophion costatus. Next base: position 19,441,899 of record OX632362.1, on the reverse strand, counting down.
TAATTCATCATTGGCAAACCCGAAGACGACCGTTCCCCTCGGCAGCGTCGGCAGCCACGCGCAATGGGGAGATCGCCCGGAGATCAATAGGATCGGCCAACGCGATCCCCTCGTCGCGACAGCACCTACAACGGGTGTCGGATCGTTTGGAAATTCGATCGCTCGTCTCGCACCAACGCGCAGCCAACTCCAGGCTGTCGCAGCGACCCACCAAAATCGCCAACAGCCGACGGGATCGCGCAATCGGCCGAACATACATTTCAAAGCGGACCTCGGTCTCGTCCTCGATCCGCGAATCATCCCCGATCACAACGATCAGCCGAATAATCGCGGGCAGCACGAGCGTCTCGAACTGAGAGGCAACCCAACCTCGATGTCGGACAATGCGTTTTCGCCGGCGTCGCGGCCGTCCTCATCCGCCTCGTCATCCGGCACGTGCAACAACCTACCCCGTGTACACGCCAGCGCCAATCAGCAGCACCACCAACAGCAGTCCTACGGGGCCGTCGTCGGCCACGATCACACCAGGCCTTTGCCACCACCGAGATTGTCCGATACGACGAATCCCCGCAACAACGCGTCAACGAGCAACCCCCCGTCGTCCTCGTCGTCGGCAACGAGCCTAAGCGTCGCGTCGCCACCGTTGACCGTTCCACTTGCCCCACTCTCGACGAACTCGAGTTTCCGGAACGTCGCCAACTCCCGAAATTCCACAAACGGCGCTACCAACGGCACCGCTCCTACTAGTAACAACAACAACAACAACAACAACAACAACAACAACAACAACAACAACAACAACAGTAGCAGTAATAGCAGCAACAACAACAACGTCGCCAGTAGCAATATTAGCAACGCGGTGGCCTCCTCGGCGACCGTCACGAGCCGTCTCCCCTCGTCACCGAGGCCGAACCTCGGCGAGGTCACCCTCACAGTGCCGAGGCCCGAGCTCGAGAGGGCCGTCAACGAATACGTCGAGACGCCCTTTCGCCAGGCCAATTGCCCGCTCGCGATCGCCACTCTCGTAACCCCAAACCAAAAGTGCCTCAAGAACGAGAGGAGGCCCCATAATCATCAACATCATCAGCAGCAGCATCATCATCGTCAGCAGCATCATCATCAGCAGCAGCAGCATCATCAGCACCATCTTCATCAACGGGTGAATCATCAACGGCAAACGAACGACAATCAGCGCGGACAACAGTCGCAAGATGAGGAGGAACAGGAGCGGCCCGGCGAGCCGGGCGAATCGAGAAAGAGCCCGACCACGGGGAGGTACCCGGCGATGGCGGCGCATGCGCGCAACCGCGAGAGCCCAGGCAGGGCCACGGCGAGACGCCAGCAGAGTCACTTGTTGCAGTCCTCGTTGTCGCCGGTTGCGAACTCCGGCGTTGGTGCTGGTGGGGGCGTCGGTGGCGGGGCCGTTGTCGGCGCGGTCACCAAGCAGCCGATCTCATTCACCAAGGAACCCTCGAGCGTACTCGGCGCGAGCTCGATCGGCCCCGTGGCCGGCCTCGTTGGACGTCTCAACGATCCAAATTTGTCGATAATGTGCGACTTTTGCGGGCGATGCCGTTGCGAATCGTGTCGGCAGCCGGCGCCGTTGCCCAGTCGCTGGCTATGCGACAACTCGTGCTTCTGCTCGGCCGAGACAGCCCTCGATTACGCGTCGTGCCTGTGTTGCGTGAAAGGGCTGTTTTATCATTGCGCCGACAGCGGGAGCGGCACCGATTCCGAGGCCGGAGGCAATTGCGCCGACGAGCCGTGCTCGTGCACCGGACCACGGAGATACGCCAGATGGGCATGCCTCGGGGCCCTCACTCTCGTTCTACCCTGCCTACTATGCTACTGGCCCCTCAAAGGATGCGTGAGCGTTTGCGAGATGTGCTACGCGAGACACGCGGCCCAGGGATGCCACTGTGATCCCAACGCGCACGGCCGGCATCACAACGGGCCGAATCCACCGAGCGCCGTGGCCCGGGACTCGAGGGACCCCGAGAAGAGACTACTCGATCCCGTCACGCCCGAACTATGAGACAACGGCCCGAGGGCCGATTCACACGGACCAAGCATCCCCGAGAACGAACAACGGCCCACCGTCGTCGCCGTCGTCACTTGAACGTTCGGCCCAACTCGGGACTTTTTCGTCTTCGTTGCTTTACCGCGGTTGTGCTCTTTGTTTTTGTTTTTGTTTTTGTCTCTCTTCGCTCGGCCTTTTCGGACACCCGCTTTCGCGCGGTCGGCCAAGCCTCGAGCTCGCCGCGCGCGCGCGCGCCAAACAATCGAGTGCGCGCTGTGAGTGAGAGGAAAAGAAGAATCGCTACGGGGGAACGACCGGCAACGTGGGAGAAAACAAACTCGAGGAACGAAACGTCGGAGGGGCCGGGGAGAATCCTTCGGTGGACAAGTGTCACGCGGACTATTCGTTTTCGATGTAGGGACAGATGTACACGTAGGAGCGCGAGGCTGATGTTTACATCGTTGAAACGCAACGAAAACGATTTGTTTTTATTTTGCACACTTCCTATGGGAGATTTGAGCTACGAAAATCGGGCAAGCCGTTTTTCGGATCGTTATTTAGCGATGTAATATATTTTCGCAATGGATGATTGCAGATGGCAATGGATACAAGCGAGAAGAATTTTTTCGTTGCGTTCCAACGATGCAAACGTCAGCCCTGTCATGGGAGCCGGAAAAAATAAACGCTCACTTTTGGGCATTTCTTTACGAGGAAAACTATTTGAAATTTCGGATTGACGTTTTAATTATCCAAAAGTATATACGTTCGAATATACGTTTGATCTTCTTTATTTAAGGATGTTGAGCCCCGGATCGCGAATGATAATAAAATTTTAAAAATTTGGCACGTTTTCGTATGAAGTATTTCAGAGGTCGCGTAAAAATTTCACGACAATTAGGAAACTCGTTATTGAACAATTCACAAACGAAATGTTGTCTTATGGAAACTGATGTAACTTTGCAATAAGTTTTTTTTCTTTGACCTCTCAATTTTGTAATATCTACAATATACCGAAAGCAACGGAGACAAAATGAAGTTTATTGATAGCTTTTTTTTTTATTTCTTCTAAAAATTGTTCTTAACAAAATGTTAATTTTTTAATAACGAGCTTCCTAATCGTCGCGAAATTTTAACACGAACTCTTTCGAATTTTCAGAATTTTCTTATCATTTTTTGTTTCAACCCCTAAGGAGGTTGAAGTAACGATGATAGAATTCGGAAAATTTGGTATGTTTTTACATGAAGTATTCAGGAGGTCGTGTAAAAATTTCACGACGATTAAGAAGCTAATAATTGAACAATTAACATCAACATGCTCCATAGGGACTCAACATCCTTAAAAATATCAAAAATATACAAGGATATTGTACGATCGTTGGAGCTTCGAAGAACAATCGGTACGCAAAATTTCTCGAAAACCAACCAACCGATTGCCTTGAGATTCTTTGTGGTTATTCTATACACCGTTATCTAGTACTTGTCATAGCCGATTTTGGAAATATCGATTTATGACAAAATGGCGGACGTTTGAACACAAATAGTGATTTTTGGGCCAAAAATTAGTTATTATTTTGCCTATAAAACAAAAACTGAGTAACGGAAGAAAAAAATCCTACGACAAGTACTAGATAATGGTGTATAGAATAACCACGAAAAACCTCGAGGCAATCGGTTCGTTGGTTTTCGAGAAATTTTGGATAGCGATTTTTTTACGACGCTCCAACCGTCATACAATATGTTTGTATATTTTTTATATTTTTAAATAAATAAAATTAAACATATTTTTCAATGTATATACTTTTAGATAAGTAAAAACCCCAATCCGAAATTTCAAATGGTTTTCCTTGAAAAAATTCACAAAAATTACCTTTTTCCGGTTCCTCGGTGTATATCTGCCCACAAACGAAGAGAGAGAGAGAGAGAGAGAGAGAGAGAGAGAGAGAGAGAGAGAGAGAGAGAGAGAGAGAGAGAGAGAGAGAGAGAGAGAGAGAGAGAGAGAGAGAGAGAGAGAGAGAGAGAGAGAGAGAGAGAGAGAGAGAGAGAGAGAGAGAGAGAGAGAGAGAGAGAGAGAGAGAGAGAGTGAGAGAGAGAGAGAGAGAAAAGTCATATTCGAAGGTAAAACAGCAAAGTGCTACCTTAGTACAAGCGTTGCATTTAAGACGTTTCGATGATGATAACGATGGCGAATGACGGCGAGGATGACGAGTACGAGGCCCTCGGTGTGATGGCGATAACCGAATATCGCTATTGCGCGATATCGTCGTAACCAAAAAAAAGTGACGATTACCGATTATCAAGCTGATAATGTTGATGGCGAATGTCGATTGTGCGATTGCGACGAGTATGATGATCGATTACGAACACGATGATCATGTATGACGTCACCGTAACCAAAAAAAAAAAAAAATGACGAGGCACGACGTCGATTTCAATCGACGATGATTATGATGACGATTATTATTATTTTATTATTATTATCATTATTATTATTATTGTGGCAACGTTGTTGGTTACGATGATGACGATTACGACTATCATTGCGATTAATACGATGACGATGTCAACCATAGTTATGATCACAATGAATATGACGACGATGTCGACTATGCTTATTATTATTATTATTATTATTATTATTATTATTATTATTATTATTATTTTATGGATGATGTTGATGGTAATGATTGTGCAAATGGTCCAGTTGCGTCGATGACGACGCTAACGAATGCGACAACGTTGCGAGATGGTCGTAACCGAAAAAAGAGAGAGAGAGAGAGAGAGAGAGAGAGAGAGAGAGAGAGAGAGAGAGAGAGAGAGAGAGAGAGAGAGAACAACAAAAAATAATGAAGATAACGATGCGGTTACGACGGGAACGATGTCGATTATGTTTACGTTTACTACGATGGTGATGACGATCGTGAAAATACTGGCCGATGATGACCGTAATTCACGACAGAAATTATGATTACGATGATCGTCACGATGATGATGACGTTACGATTGTGCGGATGATGATGACGTTACGATTGTGCGGATGATGTTTACTGCGAGGGTGACGATGACAATGACGACGACGACGATGTGTTGACAATGACGATTCGTTCGAAGAGGAACGTTCAACGTTCGAAGGAACTTCAATGCCGAACCGAAAGTGTTTTTATTTATTATCGTACACGCGAGCTCGCGCCGCATTTTCACGAAGAAGAAGAAGAAGAAGAAGGAGAAGGAAAATAGAAACGCCCGCTCGTGTACAATACGCACATAAACGCACGCACACATATGTATGGACACGAGTACACGAGAGGCAGTGACATTACGTATGCCAATATATAAACGTTAATAGTAACACGCGTTACACGCGAGTGCACGAAGGAAACAACAACAACAAAAACACGTATATCGACCATTAAAGAAACAATACGAGAAAAAAAAATGAAAGAAAAAACACCTACGCGTAGATAGCTCTATATATGATACATATAAAAATACTATATAAAGCAAAAACTAAATATATATTGTATATTACATTTGTATAAAAAAAAAAAGAAACAAAACTTTTCTACAGTTAATTTATTCGTGGGCGTAACGCGCGAGCACACATGGGACACAGGACAAGACGAGTTTGTAATTTAATAAACGAGAAAAAAAAGCGGATCGGGAGAAACGGAACGAAAAAATCAACGTGGGGCTACTCGAGGTTGGGTGACGTTTGGAGATGGGCAAAAGTGCTTTTTTTCCCCCTCGCGCACAGAGTCGAGAGAACCGCTGAAAAAAAGTGCATCGTTCGACGGAGCACGTCGATCGACGCCGATTCGTCGAGACTTGGGAGTGAAAAACTTTTTTAACGCCGAATTATTTTGACGCTAAATTATCAGTATTCGTCGGGCTTGTTTTTCTCTTACTTCGGCAAGTCTTGGCTGAAGAAAAATGAAGTTGGCGCGAATCTTCGACGAATGTTGAAACTTGCATTGGCCGGAAGAGAAATCGAATTTCGCGGTTGTCTCACGCGCGACGGAGTTAATCGACTTTGCACATCTCCGGGCGAATGCGAAATGCTCGAGCTGTGGGACTTTTTGGCGATGGAGGTATAAAGACAGCGAGGGAGGGCGCGTGAGAGGGATGGAGAAAAACCATTGTCATATACTCAACGAAACTATGAAAATAAATTCCAAATCTTCCGCACTTCACTCTACTCGAAATGGAGTACAGTGCACGTGACGGAAGTAATCGTTCCGATGGGGAACGATGATTCGAACGGAAACCTCGCTCTTTTCCATCTCATGGAAGTTCCACATGCTTTGCTTTTAATCGTCAATAGTTCGCGAGCAGACAAATTCTGATTAACATACAAAATTTTGCTTTTTTCTTCGTTGAGAAATCATCTTTACCATAGAATATGATTGTTCGGGCTGTGAAGAAAAACGACCGATTGAAATTATTGCCAATGGTACGTAAGATCGTACGACGATGGAAAGGGTGTTGATACATTTGCGATAATGGCTTTCGGTATTTTCTTTTTCATATTACTCGCAGTTATGACGATTTTTTTACGTGAATTTTTGTCACATCCGCAACCTCGAGAAGTCAAAGGAAGAAACGAGCTGGAATGTTGAAGAGGGCAGAGAGAGAGAGAGAAGCACATGAGCACATCGAGAAAATTCTCAGTTCGAGATAAAAGTCTATCGCGTCAGAATTTTCGTTTAATTCAATCAAAGTGTGTTTCGTTTCAATTGAATTTTCTAAAATTCGAGAAATCGGAATTCAATACACTCGTTGAAACGAATAATTGTTCTAGTTGCGACAAGAGATACAGCGAGAGACAACGATTTCGTCACCGGCGAGCGAAAGAGAGGGAGAAGGGGAAGAAAGTTTGAAAAAACATGATTATGAGAATGTCGGTGTTGTGCGATGAACGTAACGAAAGAGAGGGAGAGGAAAAGAAGCAGACCGAGAGAAAGAGAGACAGCGTCGAATGTTTTGACTTTATTAATTTTCTTTCCAGTATTATCTAGTCTTGTGAACGTTTTGTCAACGTGGATAATGATATAGGCTTTTCCGTGGTGGCCAAGGAGAATTTTCCGAAGGGCGGGGCACGCGTGGGATCGGCACGGTCAAGTGGCCACGTGAAAAACAAAACAAAAAAGAACGAAAATAAGGGGGAAAGCATACACGAGAACGAGAGCCCGTGCAAGTTTAGAGAGCGTTAGTTTTCTTTTTACACAGCGTAATCGCCATTCTATATAATGTTATATGGAGTGAAAACGAGAAAGAGAGAGAGCGAGAGAGATCCCATTTGCGTGCATGTGTATGTGCGTATCTATAGGTGAGCGCAAGTCCTGTTGAAGAGATGTGGAAATGTGTCCTCGAGAAGAGAACAAGAAGTAACTACATACGGCGAGAGAGCAAGAGAGAAAGAGAAATATATCCCGTTCTAATCGTATTCGAACTTCCAACGATTTATTATTCTTCGATAAATATATTTAAAAAGAACAATAATAAGAGACGATGAGGAAAAAGTATAAAACAAATACTTGCAAATTCATATATACATATATATTCGACTCATTTGTATCGAGTGCTCTCACTACGTATTTATATGAACCTTCTAATTTAATAAATTATTCGGAACTAGGGGACTTTAATCGAGCCTCTAACGAATTCAACGGATCGAACGCGGAGGAACTTTGAGAGAGAGAGAAAGAGAGAGTAAGAGCAAAACTCAATCGAAAATACCAAGTTTGTTTTTTGGGAAAGGGAGAATGCACGTTGAGGCCGGACACCACTGTGACGGGCCAAAAACACAATTTTTGTCCTATTTTTGTTGTTGTCGACTAGATTATTTATTTGGGATTTGGCAAAAGGGTATGTTGTTCAGCATACATTGAACTTATTCCATATGAATTTTTATGTGAAAAAATTAATAATTACCAACTTTATTGAGACATAGTGAAGCCTCTTCAAAAAAAGTGACCCAACTCGATCGATAACTTGACAATGGTTGGTCTAAAAAATGAAGATAAGTTTTATAATATACGTGTAACTGTAGCTCTCGTTGTAACTAGCCGTTTTTCGCAGAAGATAATTACATTTCAGAAAATGACGGGTGTTGGTGAAAAAAATAAAAAAGTGTAATTTCGGCAACATTTTCACTCATATTCGGGGGCTTGAAAAAAAGATGACCTAGAAAGAAAAACCGGCAACGTAGACTGATAGCTAACTGCAATGAAGGAAATATTGGTGTTCTTTTTTTTCGAATTGAAAATCGAACGATTATAGCCAGAGTTACGATTACGGCCGGGTCGAGAAGAGTCGTTTCGCGAAAAAAGCGATCGAAAGTTTTGCTCATAGGTGAATCGTTGCGCTGCTCACTAAATCGTCCGTAACTCGATCAATTTTCAATATCTTAATTTGAATTTTTTTCACATACTCTCCGATGTATGTCCGCTTGGAAAAAATGCAAAAAAAAAACGATTTTTCGCCCCGCCACAGTGGCGTCCAGCCTTGAAGTAATAAAATTTAAAAATGAGTTAAGATCTTTCTCGTATTTCTCTTTCTCTCTTTCCCTCCTACGTTCTCGCTTCCCTTGCTTGCTACTGCGACGGTCGGAGCAATGCGTGTGCACATACGCACGCGGACACACACGCATGTGCATGTATATATGTCCGTATGTGCGTGTATCGAATGAAAAACAAGCGGAAAATCGCCGAATTAACGAGTGAAAAAAAAAGGAAGGTGGAAAGAATTCAATGGCGTAAACGAACGCAAGGAAATTATGCGCTGTATGTGGACACACGGCGCGCACATACACAAGCACACGCCCGTTGATGTATAAAGTAAAACACTAGCTAGGTAGCGAGAGAGCGCGCGCGCGTGTGTGTGTGTGTGTGTGTGTGTGTGTGTGTGTGTGAGAGAGAGAGAGAGAGAGAGAGAGAGAGAGAGAGAGAGAGAGAGAGAGCAAAATGAGGAAGCGAGAAAGAGCGTCCAATCGTAAATTCGCCGCCTCTATATTGTGTATATGTAATAAACGCGTGCGGTACATACAGCGGCGAGGAGGGCGATCGACGCGAAACATTGACCGTCGTCGAAATCCCGCACATGCACGCGCGCCCGAGGGACGTCTTCGAGAGTGCGCGGCGAATCACAAACATCCGTACAATATTTCCTACCACCCCCACCCCCCCCCCCACTTTGACACTCTCCTAAATTATAACGGGCATGCGAGAATGATAATCGAGAGATATGCGCGCGCGAGAACTCGTCGAACGAACGGAAAAATTGAATTTTGTAAAGTTGTGTGCGCGCGTGGGTGTGCATGTACGTGTGTATGTTCGAAAATGAATTTGAAAAATCAACCCCTTCACGTTTACGTTTAGCCTACACGCTCTGTATATGTCTTGTAAATAAATATTTGAAAAAATACAACGTAAGTGTATCGCAATTGTTACTATTTATTCCCCCGTATCCCCGGCGAGTAACGAGGAGTCCGGATGCTTGATGGATTTTTTTTTTCGAGTAAGGTAAGGTGGGCTCGATACACGGAGAAAACAGGGGCCTGGAAGTTTAGAATTAATACTATGCTTCTAAAAAAAGTATCATTAAATATCAAAAAGTATTGAATGGAAGATAAGAATTGTAATTATGGTGTAGTAATAATGAAGAAATTTAAATTTTAACTTACGATATGGCACGTAAACTGATACGAATAATACATTTTATTCGGCATATTATGATTTTTTTGTAGTATTCAAAAAATATTTTGCCCACGTGATTGGAACAATTAGTTTCCAGTATTCTACAAAAAGTACGGTATAAAGAGTCACATTTTACTAACAACTTCGTAATATTTTTCGCTATACGCCGAAGATTAAGGCGTTACCCCCACTTGTAGCGCAAAAAAAGGCCTTTTTCATGAATTTTTTTAAAGAAAACTACAAAACTTTTTTAATCGATCAATATACCATCTTAAAGAACACATCTTGAAGAACTCTCAGTAATTTTTTTATTGAAAAATATTACATTGTTTAGTGGCAAATGGCCGTCAATGAAATAATGTTTTTATATACACGGTTTGCGGTGACCAACATTGCGGCGAAGTGGATCATCTGAAAAAAAAATGCGGATGGATTTAGTCAAATATAAGTATAAACTAGTCTTTAATCGAAGGATTTTAAAAAATATTCATTTTTCACAAAATGGCGGACAGTCAAAGTTAATGGTTCGATTTTAACGAAAAAAAACGGCCGTTTTTTGGCTATAAAACGGCCATTTTTTTCGAAAAAAAAAGCGAACGATTAAAGACTACATTTTTATGTATTAAATAAGCCTGCAAAATTTCAAGAAGATCGGTTCATTAGTGTTCGAGTAATCTTGGTCACCGACTTCAGAAATGCCATTTTGAGAAAAACGCGTTTAAAGTTTCAATTTCAGTTCTTCAATTTACGGATTCTTCTCTTTCAACGCTCATATCTCAGTCAATTTTGTTCGGATCGACTTGAAATTTTCAGGACATATTCTCAGATACTTATACTTCAAAAAAATGCAATAAAAAAATCGATTTTTTCAAAATCGCAAGTGGGGTAACCCCTTAATGCTATGCGTATAGTGAAATCTATGCATACACGAAGATTCATTCTATACGTATAGTAAAATCCATATGAAAATATAACGTGTAATAAAGGTTGGTATTTTACAAAGCAGGCATTATTTGTACTATACAGCATATAGGACTCGCGCCTATGCGAGAATAGTTTCAAATGTAATATGCACGCATCATTTTTACTATACGGTGTGAAAGTCATGTTTACACTTCTGTAACAACAAGTCGTAGAATTCCGAACTGGCAGTAAACTGCTATACTTTTCTAGCACTGAATATTAGAATTCTGGCAACCAGTGTTAGAATTTGAGGTCGTATTTTTCTCCGTGTAGAAACACGGGCCAAGTGAAACATGTTGAATAACTCGAAGACGGTTAGTGACAGCAGGGCGGCCCCGTGGAGGGAAGGGGCTGCTTTGTATCGGAATCTGTCGCTCAAGGAGCGTCGCCCCACGAACGCGTCGATGATTTTCATGAGGGTGCATCGCTTTTTCGACATGAACAGTAAGTTTTTTTTTACTATTGGTATCTTGCGTATCGCTCCGAAACTATCGTTCCTACCTCAGCGTTGCTTGCAATCGTTATTACTATGAATATCCTAGTTGAGTTTATTGTGGCCAGTACCTAGCTACAACATTTAGGTTTTTTGCTGTTTGTTAAATTATTTGAAGCGAGGGTCTGAGGACAGTCGAAACAAACGGTTCGGTGGCAACTGAAACGTGTTTCTATCGACGCTGAACAAACATTCCATACGCAAGCAAGTCTTCCAAATCTTGTTTTACTTTTTAGATGCCGCGAAATCTTTCGAAAAGTAAAATATTATTATAGAACCTTAATATACCTTCAGTGATCCTCAAACTGGAATGAAAATCAATAAAACTGATTATTTCGATAAAAAGTATATTTTATTCCCGACAAACATACTTTATCACTTCATACACACATCATTAACAGTACCTGGGTTTAGCAGGAACATTAGTTCGATCAGCTGAAAACACTATTTCAACTAATCCCAGGCACTGTTTCGGTTGACCCCGACACAGCGTCAAATGAAACGTTTTCCGAGGGTTTCCAAATAGCTTGTAAGGTAAATGTCCCAATTATTGAACAGCTAAGGATCTGGGGGATTGAATTCGGTGAGAAAAAATATAAAATAAAGAAAAAAACCATCGCTTTCATGTTCAAATGATACTTTGATATTTTTACTTTCGAAAAATCACCCTTTAACTTATTTTCAAATGATTTCCAATGAAAAAAAAGAATAATAATGTGAAGCATGCAAATGTCCCAATTATTGAACACTGGAACTGCCTATGTCCCTAATATTAAACAGGCATGTCCCAGTTATTGAACACTCGAGAATTCTTTTTCCGTTCTGAAAATATTAGTTTGGGTACAATATTAAGAAATAAAAGCAAAATCAAACACTTAAATAATCTTTCATTAATCATGTAAAAATACAAAAATATATATTTAGTCCCTTTTGACAGCTTTTTGGTTCATTCGCATTTGGTTTATTTTTGCTTTTCAACTCGAACTTTATTTTATTTTTCTTTTCAGCTTCCTCGTTTTTATGTTCTGTTTTTGTTTGATTTTGCCGCAGCTTTCTTGTTTTTCGACTACAGCTTGATTTTCTTTTTATTTACCGCTCTGCATATAGTGCGGTTTGTACAACTTCCGCACTATATGCAGAGCGACGTCTTTTTGTCGCCATGTTTATGCAGTTTTATGAGAAAATTTTGTCCCTGAAATATCGGAGAGCGAAAAATATTTAACATTACATTCGTATTTTTAGGTTACGTTTAGGTTATATTCTCTTTTTACTTTTCTTTTTATGTTTATTGCACGAAAATACAAATAAAAAATATATTTGACGATCTTAGAGTTATTATTGAAAGAATAAAGGTAAGTTTATTCAGGAACTTACGGTTTTTGTTTGAATAAATCCGATTCACACGATCTGTCACACGTTTTTTTAACAAATAATTAATTAAATTTTTTTTTAAAATTGTTATTTGTGAGAAATTTTCTGAGGAACCTGAAACGCCTTTACTTTTTGAGATGTGACAGTTTTTGAATTTTTTATGCACTTACGCATGAAGCAGCGCGTCTTAGCAAAAACGATAAGCAGTTACCACGAGACGGCAAATCGGGTCACCGTTGCTGATTAAATAATTTTTTTCACTATTAATTAAAGTTTTTTTGCACAAGTAAGGTAACATTTCGATAGCTAAAAGTTCCATATATGTAATGAAATTTTTATAAATAAGTAAATGCATGCAGGTGATTGAGAAATAATAAAAATACAAGATAGTGTTCAATAATTGGGACATTTACCTCACCCGAGTTAACGGCACATAAGAAGCAAAATCAATAATGTTATCAGATAGCCGGATAATCTAGCTATAATTAAAGCTCATTGCCAAACAGATAGAGTATTAAATGAAGTCACACTAACCGATTTTCTCAAAAACGTTTCAATTGACCCCAGCCTACCCTACGCGGGACTCGATGAAATAAATTTCAAAACATCGAAGACGTTGACGGTGACAGAAGACACATTCTGACGCTGGCGTATTGGTCGGTCGTAATGTCATAATTTTTTGGGGAGTTTCGAGCATTTTGGTGAATTTTCGTTAATCGAAAAGTATTATTTTTCACCTTTAGGGATGAGATTATTTTATTGGCAATTATGCCAGTGCCGGATGTGATTGGGTTGGAAAGATTCTCTCGGGGATCGGACACGATGGAAAGCCTCGTATCCGGGGTGTCGCCCGGCGTGGATATATACACCATGGCGAGAAAGAGAGAGAAAGAGAGAGAGAGAGAGAGAGAGAGAGAGAGAGAGAGATAGCGCACAGATTTAACGAGGACAGATGTTGGATCATGGTCGATTAATGGATTTACGACGCTCGTTTAACGTCCGCCCTTCTTGAGGCACACTCACTCAAGAGAGGCAGAGAGAGAGAAAGAGAGAGAGAGAGAGAGAGAGAGAGAGAGAGGCTAGTTCTCATACGGGTATACTGGCCGGGACGACGTATAGTGAATGAAATAATGTACACACATCTCTGTGACCGTACTCTCGGGAGTCCACAGACAGCAATAAGGAACACGCAGGGTCGCTTTGCACACAAGAGAGAGAGAGAGAGAGAGAGAGTGCTACACTCGGCTAATTAACATCGTGAACGAGGATTCCCCTTTTCCCATGAGGCTTCTTTTCTCGTGCACGCACAACTGCGCAACATGCTTCGAAAGAATTACGAGAAAAAAAAAGAAGCAACACGAAGATATCCCGCGCGTTGAAAAGATTCGAGAATCGTCCGCGCTGCTAACTGAAAATAAATCTCCAACGGTGCGCTCGCTCGGCTCTCTCTTGAAACCCGCCCCGATCAGCCTTTTCCTCATCGACGAACCTCTTCCCCCAAACTCATCGAATCGACGAGCAAGCGCCATCGCCGTAAATGCGAACGTTCGCAAGAGCCCGTCTGAAACAAGCCAACTCGTGTTTTCATTAAATTTCTGCGTAACAGAACAATGAAGAAAATGAATCATAAATTGACCCGCCGCGGATTCGATCGCGAGATACCTGATATCGATTGAAAAAAAAACGTCCGCGCGTCGTTCGTCTCGAACGCGAGAATCACCGCCCGGACGATTGAACTTCGAGATCGCGAGCTCGAGATTCCGTCCGTAGATTCGGGCCAATCCTCGTTGTAATCGGATTGCGGGGTGCGAAAAAAACACGGTTGAATGGACGCAAACGTACGTTGCACTACCGTGCGTATATATACGAGATATTCCACGCCATTTCAGCTAGATCATGACCCCGACCATTTTTGGTCTTCCTGATTTTTTTATTGTTGTAAAATTGTACCCAACGAAAGGAATATCCACGCCCACGATGAGACTAGTCTTAAAAATCATAAAACGCGTCACTCTATTTCAGAGATTTTTTTGAAATAATTAAAAAAAGGCGATCATCTTTAAAAAATATAGTTTTCACTTTAGAAGTCAAAAAAACCTTGACGTTGATAATTGATATCTTTTTCATATTTTTTAACGAAAATATTATTCAAAATGAAAAAAATTATATAGTGCCATTCGTCTTTATCTCGATTAGTTCGGGAGTTGTCAGCGGTTAACACGTTTCCAAAACACCTGAAACCTACATATTTTGGAAAATTATAACTCCTAAAAGAGAAGAGATAAAAATAAAAAATTGGTGTGGATATCCCTTTCATGGGGTTCGATTTTACAAAAAAAAAAAATCAGGAAAACCAAAAATGGTCGGGGTCACAGGCTAGCTGCAACAGCGTGGAATATCCTATATATATATGTAGGGACACGGGAGTAACGAACGAGCGAGAAATTGTTCGTGCCGCGTATAAAAATTGCACACACGAGAGATGCATTTCTGCGTGCTGCGAAGCGACGAGCGCACGCCGAGGTGCGGCGGAGCTCCTATCGCGATATAATCCCGTACGGAGAGACGAGAGCATGAGAGCGGATGTGACGTGGGGCGTCCGTCCGTACTATGCTCCACGTCGGTAGAAGGAGCGCGAGAGAGTATGCGAGAGGTATATACGTGCTGGCGTTGCGGTACAGCAGCGAGCGTATAATGGAAAGAGAGAGGGCGAGAGAGAGGGCGAGAGAGAGAGAGAGTGAGAGAGAGAGAGAGAGAGAAAGATCGACACGTCGAGTGTAGCGAGCAACGAGAGGGACTCTACGAGTGAGAGAGGGAGTCCCGAGAACTTGACATTAGAGCGAGTGCGTTGGAATAAACCAACGGCAAATGCGGTGTACGGTGTGTGTGTGTGTGTGTGTGTGTGTGTGTGTGTGTGTGTGTGTGTGTGTGTGTGTGTGTGTGTGTGTGTGTGTGTGTGTGTGTGTGTGTGTGTGTGTGTGTGTGTGTGTGTGTGTGTGTGTGTGTGTGTGTGTGTGTGTGTGTGTGTGTGTGTGTGTGTGTGTGCGTGCGTGCGTGCGTGCGTGTGTGCGTGTGTGTGTGTGTTTGTGTGTGCGCACGCGTGTGTGTGCGCACGCGTGTGTGTGCGCACGCGTGTGTGTGCGTGTGTGTGTGCGTAATACAAACGCTCCTATGCCTAACTACACGAGGAGAAGAGCGTAACCGATGTGTACGATCAGCTCGAACCGAAGAGAAAAATCAAAGTGGCAGGGGAACAGAGGCAGAGACAGAGAGACAGAGAGAGAGAGAGAGAGAGAGAGAGAGAGAGAGAGAGAGAACGAGAGAGAGCGAGAGAGTGGGACCACCGGAAATGCCAGTTAGGCGAGCGGGCCGCATCCGCCCGAGACGAAAATGGATCTAATGCTCGTTCTGCGCGCAGTCTCCCTTTTATAGAACGCGTGTTTATCGTCCTCGTCATCACATACGTATACGTATCCACGTATAAGAACCGCGTACGGATGGAAATACGAGGTCGACGAAAGAAAGAGACAGAGAGAGAGAGAGAGAGGGTGAGAGAAAGAGAAAGGAGAGACAGAGGAACAAGATCCGGTGTATGAATCGAATAGATTGACATATTCGAATCATTACCCCGATTAGAAATTGACGTTTGGTTTTTATAGTTCATTGCTGGCGTCAACCCAATTCCTTGTTGGGTCATTATCGGGCACCCTATCAGGTTCTTATAGGGTCTTCTATAGGGTTTTCTTTGTGTTCTGTCAGATTTTGCCACGGGTAAGCCCAATTTTTCGCTGGGTTCTTATCGGGCTACCCTAACCGATCCTACTATTAACCCACTGAAATCAGTAGGGCTGCATGGATTTGGGGTGGGAATTTTTTAGAACGTTATAAAAATGGGAAAAATCGCGAATGAGTTGGTAGAAAAATAATCTACCCTTCATTGATTGAATTCACAATTGATCGTTTTTGTTTGGCTTTATTTATTTATGCTTACATGTAAGCAAGAACACTTTTGATTAATTTTAAAATCACATATTCATTTTTTGATTAAAGATAGAGGAACTAAAGAATACACAATAAACTGCTGAGTACGGACATAAAGCATAACAAAAAATAAAATGTCTCTACGCTTATCAAAATATATATGTGAAAAACTTGATGAAAAATTAAGGTACGAATAAAAATGAAAAAAATTCCGAATAAAAAAATAAGAAAAGTTCTACAATGAAAAAAAAAATCTCATAAGATCCACTTATTATTGCAGTATCTATAAAAAATGTATTTGTATATCTATTTATTATTGCGAAGTATAAGGTTTATATGTTCACCAATGACTCCTGTAGTTACCCCTAAGTAAACATTGTTGGGACCTTACATCATTATCTTATCCAAACCCCCGATGGGATAACCCTGTTAAAACGTTATAAGGACGTTATCGGTACTTCCCATCGCAGGATTGTCCCAATACTATCTTTATCAGGACCTTGAGAGGCATTCCCTATTTAGGGTTCACCTGAAAAGGTCCTTAGGCCGTATAGGGTTGTTCCCTATGAAAATTTCCAGGCAGGACAGTCGCACACAAATAAGGATGTATGAAAAAAAATCGTCGCTTATTTCTTCAAACAATATTATTGGGTACAGAAAAAGATTGCGGCATATTGAGGCTCTCGGTTTCGATCGCTGAATACTTGTCTTGAAAAATGTCTGAAAATTTGCTACTTACGTTGGAACTCGAATGTTAGAAATATTAGTGAGTATTTTTCCAAACGGGTTTGATTTAGCTAGAAAGTTTCTTCTCAAATCTCGATATGACTATTATTGCCGAAATTACAGGCTTGCGGAAAATCCATTTTTTATTTTATTTTTAACACGATTGTGTGCAATTTTCGCATAGCTGGATTTTGTTTATACATAGCGATAGCGAAATGAAAAAAAATCGAAGCCTCGAAAGTCAGCGTGGAGAATATTCAACTTGATTTCACAAATAATAATTGTCATTGAGTAATCGAAGTTTGAACCGAACGAGAAAATTTTTCGTGTCGAAATCAAATGGGAAAATAATTGTACAACTTTAGCACGTGATTGGGTTGCTGGAATTTCGCATGCGTTTTTTTAACTAGAGATAGCACAAGTTAACAAAAAAAATTCTCAATCCTGGTAAAATTCAGATGATTTTTTGACAAGCGACTACTGGTGAGATCTATACCAACCTATATTTCAAGTTACTATACAAGCTTTTCAAATGAATTTTAGTCTCATTGTTTTTATTTATTATTGTTTACTGTTAAAAGTTAATTCAGTGATATGTCAACAGTAGTAGAGCGAAGACGAGCTTGTTCGAACTACTCCATTACATTTGTTATATATGGGGAGAGCCCGTGTAGAAATGGGTCCCGCATAGAGCTAGCCGCGGTCTATTTTTTCCCATTACTTGCTAGTGGCTGGCAGTGAAACTAGCCCGCCGCTAGCTTTGTATGTAACACATGGAAATCTAACGCCTAGCCAGATGTTCTAGCTCGGTGCTAGATAGCTCTTAGATAGACGCTAGCTGGAAAGAAAGCTATTTTATAATTCGACGCTGGATAGGGTACGCTGTTTAGGGTTAGATAGAAAATTAAAAGAAATCTGATCACTTTGGAAAAATAACAAATTTTATTAAATATTATAAATATCGAGTATTAATACACGTAAGAAGTAAGATAAGTAGGTTAGAAATTATTATAATTAATAATATCACATTTGAAGTAATTTTTTTTTGTTAAATATTTATCGCTTTTTTAATGGACACGCGATCGCGTTTGAATTTTTTTTGTTATTGTTGTACTGATTATTACTTCATTGTTTATTGTATTGTTGATTACTTTTTTTATGGAACATACCTTTTTAATCGCTGAGCGCTTTTTTTACGGTGCGTGATCGCGCCATATTGTATCTCGAAGGCTTTCGCTTAATTTTTTTTTCAACGAAAAGTTTGTTTAGGTTTCGAAAACGAAAAATTAATTTTAGTCAATAATTATTGACTAAATATAATTATAATTTATGATAATATTCAAGTTAAATTACTCGGCACATCGAGAAAAGGTAACGCATAAAAAAAATCATCTTAATTTTTGTTAGCAAATTTTTTAAAACCAATATATGCATAATATGTCGATATAATTTTATCACTGCATATCAATGTTTTGTATCTTTCAAAAATAGTTGGATTATTAATCTTTTTTTGCAAATGAATTAATTTTTATCAAAAATTGCACTTACCATTGATATCTTGATTTTGCAAACGTTTTGCGATCGCATCGTTTATATCGGCTTTTATAGCTCGGTATTTACGGACTCTATCTCGACTGGATTTTTTCTCCCGCTTTTCGTCCATAATTTTTAATAATTACTTGCCATGCACTGAGACCGGGAACTCGATGTATCGAAAGAAAATCTGTTTTCTCCTTCTAGCGGCTAAGTAAAAGTAACACTGCGAGAAAACATACGAGGAAAACTACTTTACCGTCATCTAGCGACGAGGTACCCAAAGCTAGCTAGCACAAACTTGCCAACCACAACCTAGCGCCTCGCGAGTTATGCTACCTAGATCAATCTAGACAGCGGCTAGGGTCAAAGTAGTTTATGTCGAGTGAATTTCTACACGGGAGTATGTTATTAGTAGTAGAAAAACGATTACAGATTTCGTGAAAGGGGTTTTTTTTCTTCACTTTCCCATCTCGCACAAAAGTCACGGAAGATAGGTATCAGGGAAGATGGCATACGCACACATGATAGTTGATTACGTTTGGAGTTCGATGCGCGACTACCTCGACAATTTCTTCCCAAAAAAGTCACGAAAAAGCTTACTCAATGTAAAAGTATGACTTTTGCTCAATGTAAAAGTAAAACAACTTGAATTTTTCGATAAAATTCGATTTTATTGAAAAATTGTATATTTCCGTGTAGTTACGTGAAATATCAATATTAAGTGTCAAAGAGAATCAGCATGGAGATAAGATGTAGTAAAAATATTCAGTTTTCCGGCACCAAATCGACGGTTGAGCTTTTTTTTGCCACAACCCCATATATAGAGTAT
>OX632362.1:19177289-19414789 GCA_951751655.1 Ophion costatus | reverse complement strand
TTTCTTTTGTCTCTTATGCCATATCTGTGCATCAACATGCCAAAAGTACTCGGTAGCGCAGTGGCAGCGTGCGTAGGATAGGCAGAAGATAGGCAGTTACCCGACTAGAAATTAACGTTGGGTTTTTGTACAGTTCATTACTGAGTCAACCTAATTCCTTGTTGGGTCATTATCGGGCTTTCCTATCAGGTTCTTATAGGGTGTGTAACAATCTCCTAGGGGTTCCTTTGGGTTCTATCAGGTTTTGCCTCGGGTAAGCCCAATTTTTTGTTGGGTTCTTATCGGGTTACCCTAACCGGTCCTACCATTAACCCACTGAAATCAGTAGCGTTACATGGATTTGGGTTGGGAATTTTTTAGAACGTTATGAAAATGGGAAAAATCGGGAATGAGTTGGTAGAAACATAACCTACCCTTCATTGATTGAATTCACAATACATGTAAGCAAGAACACTTTTGATTAATTTTTAAATCACATATTCATTTTTTGATTAAAGATAGAGGAACTAAAGAATACAAAATAAATTGCTGAGTACGGACACAAAGCATAACAAAAAATAAAATGTCTCTACGCTTATCAAAATATATATGTGAAAAACTTGATGAAAAATTAAGTTCCGAATAAAAATGAAAAAAATTCCGAATAAAAAAATAAGAAAAGTTCTACAATGAAAGAAAAAAACTCATAAGATCCACTTATTATTGCAGGATCTATCAAAAATGTATTTGTACATCTATTTATTATTGCGAAGTATAAAGCTTATATGTTCACCTATGACTCCTGTAGTTACCCCTAAATAAACATTGTTGGGACCTTACATCATAACCTTATCCAAACCCCCGATGGGATAACTCTGTTAAACCGTTATATGGACGTTATCGGTACTTCTCATCGCAGAGTTGTCCCAATACTACCTTTATCAGGACCTTGAGAGGCATTCCCTATTGAGGGTGCACCTGAAAAGGTTCTTATGCCGTATAGGGTTGTCCCTATGAAAATCCCTAGTCGGGTAGGTTCGATTCCGATTAGGCGAAATATTTTCTGCGAAATGAATCATTACAGGAGGCCAGGGAATGGCGAATAATAATTTAAAAAAATCATCGAGGTAGAACTCTCAGTTGCGTATTTTATTTTATTATAAGTCCATGAAATATCCCACGCATTTAGGAAATGGGCATTGACGCCTTGTACTAACACTTGAATAACACACCAAACACGCATATAGCAGGTTGTATCTTCTACTATGGTACACTATAAACATCGTTGAAAATCACACGCAACTTTTTTATTCAATGTAGGGGAGACCGGGGCAAAATGGTATAGCGGGGCAAAACGGCACTGGGGCATAATGGGATCGGGGCAAAATGGGACAGAGAGGAGTGGAATATCAAATTGGGGCAAAATGGGACACACAAAAATGAAGTGTCGCAGCCCGCTGAATTTGGGGCAAAATGGGATGACAGGAAAATTCATGCTTCGGCTCTATGAAAGAGCTGTTGAAACATAATCTAATCTAAATGGTGCTTGTGGTTTGTTTCAGTCCACATATACGCAGATAATACGGACTGACCGATATATTTGTCGACACATATCCGTCGATTTCATGGGGAGCGGCGGTCCTAGTTTCATAAAACAATTTACGTAAAAATTGACAAGAGTTAGATTTTCATCAATGGCTTGAAAATCAGTATCAGTAACGTGCAGTTGGCAGAAAATAAATTTAAAAAAAACAAAGAAAGATAAAAACAAAAAAAAAACAAAAAAACTGCACGCGTCAAATTATAAAAATTACTTGATTATTTAAATAATTAATAACGACAAAGAAATTGTACCAATCGAATAAGAAGGCTCAAATAACAATTTACGTCAAGTTTGGTACAGTTCTGACCGCAGAATCAAAAGTAATTGTTTAACAAACTTTAATAACAAATTAAAAATTAGTCTTTTTTTGAATGTTGAAGTACTTAAATTTATTGGATTCAACGAATCCTGACGAGCCGAGCACGAACTGTTGTTGTAAAGTCAAAAATAATAATAATTGTTTAAGCGATTGAGTTAACAAATAAAAATTGTCGTCTTCTTTAATGTTAAATTACTACGATTAATCAATCTCCGATTTTTCCTGTCCCATTTTGCCCCAGTCCCGTTTTGCCCCAATGACGTATTTTCCAGCAGTGTTGATTTTCACTATTCCATTTTGCCCCAAACCCGTTTTGCCCCGGTCCCATTTTGCCCCGGTCCCATTATGCCCCCCTATACCATTTTGCCCCGGTCTCCCCTATATATATTTCAGTTTACTGTTAGAATCTTGAGGACGTACATTTTTGATAGTATCAGGGAATATCAATTTCATAAAAGCCTACTGTATTATGTAGCCTCGAAGAATAAACATATGTTTGTAAAATTGGTGGTTGCGGTTACCATATGTGCATAATTCATGCAACTGTTCAAATATCAATAAGCAGTACTATACTTTTAGCAGTAACCATGGCTATAACATACTATGGCCCCTCAGGGAAATATAAAATATAGTTAAAATATGGTTGAGAACACCGTACATTTCTCTTAGTGCACTAATGAACACGTATTGAGATGCAACCCCCAACAGGTTGGCGTATGCCTGAAATCAAAAACCTTTCCTTTTTTGGAAAATAAATGGCTCTTAAAAAATGCAGTTCAAGAGGGCACATGCTTCCAGCACGTAAAACAAAAAAGGATTTTTTTTGTGCTGCTGATTATTGTCTTCTGTGTCTTTGCGTTAAAAAATTATCCGAAGTCGCAACTAGAGACGGTGTTTTGTGGGTAAATATAGCCGCGACTGCGAAGGGATTGGCTGACGCCGAGGTAGGTTTGAAATTTTTTTTTAAACCGTATAAGCTACTGTGACGTCTGGAAAATCAGGGTTATTTAAACAAATTTATTTCGAAGGAATAAGTAAGATGATTGAAAAATTGCTTGGATATTTATTTGTCTGTACATTTACAAAGTTGTATGCCAAATTTCATTAAAAAATATTAAGAACTAAAGAAGTTAGAAGCAATCTCGTGAAGGAACTTTAAACGTGAGGAGTTCAACGTCGTACCTTATTTTGGCCGGCCGGTTGATCTGAAACAAAGTTTTTTCTTAAAATAGATAATATTGTCTAAGACTTGACCGAGCTTTTTTTTACCGTGCTTCAATGATAAAAAAATGCCTTTTTTCGATTTGTCGAGAAAAAAATCACCATTATTGTCAATAATTAATGAAAACAAAAATGTTAAGAAGAAAAACTTCAGTAAAAACTCACCTACTGTTGCACTGAAAAAGTGTAGCAAATTTCAAGTCAATCCGTTCATTATATGTCGAGAAATCGTCTACATCATTCTGAAAAACATAGTTTCGAGAAAAACGGGTTTAAAGTTTTACTAGCCATTTTATCGTTGTAATCATAAGTTTACCTCCAATCTGTGATTCCTGCACCATATATGGACGTTCCTCTCAAATTTGAGTTGCCTCGAGCGACGAACGAGTTTTTAAAATTTTCAGTCACCTAACTCTTTGAACTAAATTGTTTGGCCCTCCTTTATTTGCCCGATAACTTGAGCAGTTTTTCGTATTTTTGATGACCTTGGTTTTCAACCTTCAAAAACAGATTCTCCATAGTTTGTCGTCCATTTTTTTTCAAATTAATTTTTTCTTCAGATCATATTTTTACAAGCATTCAAAGCGCGTAATTTGACACGAAAAAAGTATTTTGATTTCATAACGTGATGAAATGATTTTGTTGTCGAAATTCAAAAATTCAAATTCAGAAATTAAAAAAAATCGCATCATTTTAACACTTGAACGTTGTATCAAGTGTTAAAATTTGTTTTTCTTTTTTAAACAAAACAAAATGGTGGCGTTAAAAGGTATTCCTTTAGGTGTCTTTTGAAAAACTTCCCAAGTTATAGCTCAAACAGTTATTGAGCGATCTGGCTGAAATTTTGGAAGGTATCTCACTATAACATTATTGGAAGCATATACCTATGAAAATATTTTTTAAAGCTTACAATTTAAAATTAGATAGGCTTTGTAATCAAATTTCTATATTTTTGACCGTTTGCTCGCGATTTTGAGAGGTATCTCACTTTAACATTATTGGAAGCATATACCTATGAAAATATTTTTAGAAAGTATACAATTTAAAATTAAATAGGCTCTGTAATCAAATTTTTATATTTTTGATCGTTTTCTCGTGATTTTTTACCCAAAAAAGTAATTTATTTACGCGATAACCTTAAAACTTTAGATACATCCTTCCAACAATAGTATAGTGAGGAACGTCCAAAAATCTCAGCCAGATCGATCAATGACTTTTTGAGCTAAAATACGAGCAGCTTTCCAAAAGACGCCCAAAGGAATACGTTGTAACGCCGCCACTTCGCTTCGTTTAAGAAAAATATGTTTTCTTCACCACTTGAAAGTCGTAATAAGATAATGTCAAAATTGTAAACTTCTGCGATTATTTTATCACCTTTAACAAAAATTCGTCAAAAATCGCTCGTTTTCACGCGTCTAGAGGAATTTCCTCCCTTGATAAATAATTCTCAAACGACCGAATTAAATACTCACATCGTCAAAGTACCAATAAATAACGCGTGATTGATACTTTTTCGGATTTCTTCTACGTTTCATCCTTGAAGGAAAACCCGGAAAACGCAGATTTTCGGGGCGACCGGAGACACGTAACGCGTTAGCCCACAATTTGCGATGGTAGCTGGGGG
Source organism: Ophion costatus (assembly GCA_951751655.1). NCBI lineage: Eukaryota > Metazoa > Arthropoda > Insecta > Hymenoptera > Ichneumonidae > Ophion > Ophion costatus. The sequence goes on along the minus strand of OX632362.1, from coordinate 19,410,043 downwards.
GGGGGGGGCAAAAGCATAAACGGGTGTTTGCGCCTCACCTGAAAAATGCAAACTAGACAGCTCGAGCTGTGCGGAGTGACGCGCGGGACTGAATCGTGGAAGAGTCCAGCAAAGTTCAACGAGAGCTCGAATACACGGAGGCGCGTATGGCGCGAGACGCACCGAGGTCCACGTATATAGCGCGCGTACGGGTCGCTCGAGTTTGTTCTAAGTTTATGCAACGGTCCGTGACGTCACGTGCGAACACGCAGTCTTCCAAGTTATTCGGTCTCGCGTTGATTCCGCCGCCATACCGCCCTCTCGTCGTCGCGGCTGAGATGAGAGACGTTCCACAGCTCCTGCGAATATTATGGACGAGAGAGAGAGAGAGAGAGAGAGAGAGAGAGAGAGAGAGAGAGAGAGAGAGAGAGAGAGAGGGCAAATACGACGAGAAAAGCCGCGTGAAAGCTCCCACTTTCGACGTGTTTACTTCCACTCGTTGGTGGCTGAAAAGCTACGGAGTTCTCTTCGTCGTCGCGTCTTTCTTGGTGCTCATATTTCGCTCATTCCATACTCCTCCTTGCGCTCGAAATTCCCCTCGGTATCAAGCTTTGCCTCTTAATTAACCTTTTTATCCTCCTTCCACCTTTTTCCCCCCAAAGCATTCGCGCTGCGGTTTTCAGAGTGACAAAAAGAAAAGTCTCACCTCAAAGTGTACAAATGTTTGCGTCACAGACCCACAATTGTCATCCATTCGTGAGATCCCAGTGGGAGAAAAAAGAACCACCTCCGTACCACTACGCATCGTGGACTAGTCCGAGCAAATGTGGCGTATAACGCAGTGTCACTGTTTCAATGCCAGCAATTTTGAAACGGTATACCAAACGCCACGACCTGCGAAAAGCCCACATACCGTACGCGTTCACACTCCACCTCCTCTTTTCCTTAGCGCAAATGTGAATTTGAGAAAATACCGCGCCGAAATCGCGGCCTACTAATTACTCGTTGATAGTCGACGGCGTGTTCCGTCGTCTCTTTTGGTCGGCCCGCGAATATAAGCAGCTCACGCGCTCGAAAATATTCCCAAACGTTCGGAATCGTGGTACCATTCCATATTCAACTCTCGTTTTTTTTCCCGATCGAAAAAGCTGGGCGATCCGTAAAAACGTTGGGTTTTCAGATTTTTGTGGCAATGTATCTGAATCTATTAATTCACCGAATAGATCTAAATCCATTTGTATATCTAAATCTATAGATTCGCCGAATACACCGACACAAAAAATTAAAGGAGCAAAAAAAGTTGACCATTTTTTTCGCGCTTTTTGAAAGGCTGTAATTCGTCAAAAATGGTCGTACAAAAAAAATAAAAAAAGGATTTTGAAGCTTGAAGTTTCTAGTTTTCAGTTCTGACAATGATTTTTTTTTTGAGAATCACTGATTGCGCGGTCGGGATAAATAGCACGACAAAAAAAATTTTACAAATTTTTACGTTTTTCAAAGTTCTGCACGGGTTTCGGAGATTTTTTTCGGACTTAACCAATATCAAAGTCATTGAGTCCATTTAATTCACTTCAATCTTCTTTTTTTTTATCTCCGTACGACCATTTTTCGCTCAGATATCGGCCTTTGAATGAAAAAACGTCCTTTTGTCTTCAGTCATCGATATCTCAGGAACTAATGGTCGTACGGGAATTCGGCCGCTAGTTTTGGAAACGTGAATACATACTTCACAAGCTCGGATTATTATTGTAGTGAAAAAAAAAATTATTTTTGCGATCAGTTTTAAAAAAGTACAAGAAAACGATGTTTTCTTGGTTTTTATAAAATCCACCGCTACTTTGCAAATATTACGATAAACACTAATGTTGATTGACGGTCATTCAGCTCAATATGTCCCCAAGAGCCATGCAAAATCCCAAATGGATCCGTTCATCGGTCTTTCTTGCCCGATTGACCAAAGTTTGAAAAAAAAATGAAAGGAGCAATTTTCCTCCTTCACAGACATCATTTCATGACTATTGGGAGGAAAAAAAACTTTTCATTACTTTTCGTACAATTGGGCATTGAGTACGCATTAAATGTTGGAAAAAACGCTGAAACAACGCTGAGTACGCATTAAATGTTGGAAAAAACGCTGAAACAAAAATTGACTAAACATTTTCGAGAAAAAATTCTTTTGATGAAAAAAAAATTTTGAAATTTTTTTTTTAATAAAAAATCAATTTCGATTTTTTTTAAAATAAAAGAATCAATTCAATCAAATCAACAAAAAAAATCAAATCGAAGCGTACTACCTGGAGGTACGCTTTGGGTAATTCTACGTACGCTTTAGTTCCTGAGATATCGATAAATGAAGACAAAAAGACGTTTTTTCATTCAAAGACCGATATCTTAGCGAAAAATGGTCGTACGGAATTTAAAAAAAAGCAAATTGAAGTGAATTGAATGGGCTCAATGATCTTGACTTAACGTAATTGACGGACTTAACCAATAGGACTTAACCGATAGGTTAAGTCCGAAAAAAATCTCAGAAACCCGTGCACAACTGTGAAAAACGTAAATAGTTGCAAAATTTTTTTTATCGTCATATTTTTTTCGACCGCGCAATCAGTCATTTCACCGGGGCTTGCGCGGCGTATAGTGCTTGGCTACACCCCCGCGGTAAAATTAACTCGGGCGACATCCGTAAATCGATCGCGATTGAGAGAAAGGTGTCAACGGCTCCTGATTCCCCCGTACATAACTGTTCGTCTAAATATTTATGCTGAACCGATTTACGAGCGGTCAGTACCATGTGCTCATAGACGCACACGATATACCGATCCTTTTGCGCTAGAAATTTGATCCGTGTGTGTGTGTGTGTGTGTGTGCGCGCGTGCGTGCGTGCGTGCGCATGCGTGCGTGCATGCGCGTGCATGCGTGTGTGCGCGTGCGTACGTGCGTGCGTGCGTGCGTCGGTGCGCGCGCGCGCGCGCGCGCGCGTGTGTGTGTGTGTGTGTGTGTGTGTGTGGGTGTGTGTTTACACTAAATATAATGCATGATATGTGGGTAATAACCACGACATATAATATCATATATTTATTCTGTGACATTTATGTATATCATATATATATATATACACACTCCAGGCCAAAAGTTTAGGTACACCCCACGAAATTCCGAGCCGCACTAAAAGTTTGATAACTTAGTGTAAAATAAAGATAATCGAATCTTCAATCGTGCTTCATTTTGATTTTTTAGCACTAAAAGTTGCACTACAGTTCGATAACTTAGTGAATAATAGAGATAAGCGGATTTCCAAATCGGCATTTTAAAAAGGACATATCAGGCTTCATTTTGCTTTTTTAGAAAAATAATTGCGATTTTTCTTAGCACCAAAAGTTGCACTAAAAGTTCGATAACTTAGTGACTAATGAAGATAATCGAATTTTCAAGGCGGTATTTTAAAACGGACATATCAGGCTCCATTTTGCTTTTTTAGCAAAAAATTTGCGATTTTTTTAGCCCGCTGCACCGGTTTGGTAATGGCCGTTTTTTTACTTTTTCGGCTGTTTTCAATCGGTTGCACATCTGTTAGAAATTTTTTTGGTTAATTTTTTTTGAATATCTCTGAAACGGTAACCAATACCTTCAATTTCATTTTTTAGAAAATTTTGTGCGATTTTTTTTGAGGGACTTATAATTGTTTTTACCAAAAAACGACCATTTTCAAAAAAGGCAGCGCAACTAAAAAACTTTGAGGTTTAAATAAAATTGTCAGGAAGGAAAAAAGTTGCGTACAATCATGCGGAATCGACTAGATTTTTTTTCAAAATATTCCGTCGCAATTTTTTTTCTTACTATTTTGGGTCGAGCCTCTAATAATTTAAGTAGCTTAAACCCGTAGATTATTGAGTTTGGGCTCAATTATGACGGGAGAAAATCTTCTTATTTGAACATTTTGAGCCTTTTATAATGTTTTCAAACTTTTTTTGCCACATTTTTTTTGGTCGAAATATGAAAAATTGTAAAAAAAACTGGCAAGCGAAAAGAACAATACCCCCCGAGAATATACGTAGTATACACATTTTACTCGAAAAATGTTTTTTTCTTTCTTACAATACATAGAGAGAAGCTAGAACGAAGAAAGTTTACATTTGACACAGAACTGTACCTCGGACTCTAGTGGATTAGAGAGACTCTAGAATAGAGGACTCTGTAGCGGACAGTCCTCTGTCAAATGTAAACAAAGTTAAAGAAACTCAGTAAACTACGAGTTTGAGCCACTTCAATTGTTAGAGGCTCGACCGAAAATAGAGAAAAAAACATTTCGAAGGAAAGGTTTGAAAAAATTCTAGTCGATGCAGCATGATTGTACGCACTTTTTTTCCCTCTTGACAATTTTATTTAAACCTCAAAGTTCTTTCGTTGCGCTGCCTTTTTCGAAAGTGGCCGTTTTTAGGTAAAAACAATCATATCTCCCTCAAAAAAATCGCACGAAATTTTCTAAAGAATGAAATTGAAGCTATTGGTTGCCGTTTCAAGAATATTTCAAACAAAATTCACGAAAAAAATTTCTAGATGATGTGCAACTGATTGAAAACTGCCAAAAAAAAGTCAAAAAACGGCCATTTAAAAACCGGTGCACCGGGCTCAAAAAAATCGCAAAGTTTTTTCTAAAAAAGCAAAATGAAGTCTGATATATCCTTTTTTAAATGCCGCTTTGGAAATTCGATTATCTTTATTTGTCACTAAGTTATCGAACTTTTAGTGCGGCTCGGAATTTCGTCGGTTGTACCCAAACTTTTGGCCTGGAGTATATATATATACATGAGGCATTCCACGCCATTTCACTCGTCCGTGACGCTGAACATGTTGAATTTAAAACATATTTTAATAAAATAGTATTCTATGCTAGGAGTATTTTCACAAATTTTCAAATTTTTTATCGCATGCATTTCAGAAGTTACAATATTTCGAAAAATCTGGATTTCAGAAAGTTCGGAAACGCTCTAACGCCGATATCTCTTAAATTAATGGATATATCGAAAAATGTCTATAGATCGATTTTTTTCTTATTATAATAGTTCACACCATCATATAAAAAGGAAAAAAATTTAAATCATCGTTGTCAACATTTTATCAGCGTGTAAAGTGAAAACTATTTTTTCAAAGATGATTGTCATTTTTTTTCAATTCTCTAAAATAATATGATGAATTATATGAATTATAACGCTAGTCCGATTATGGGCCCATTTTTCCTTGTATTTTTTAAAAATAAATTCAATTTTTTTTCACGACAGTTGTGAGTGTTTCCTATGAATTACTAATAATTTTGATTACTAATAATGCTCGTAAGTAATAATAATTGATCTTATTTACAATTAGTAATTGTAGTGATAATTTTACAATTAGTAGCCGGAACTAACGGGTTGAAAAATTATTGTTCGCTTGCCAAGTGCAGGTGTGATTTTTCTTAGAAATGGTACAAAAACATAAAAAAATATTGCGAATACGATAAATATGATTCCTACGTAACACTCGAAATTTTCGTGAAAAAAATTGAATTTATTTTTTTTTAAATACAAGGAAAATGGGCCCACAATCGGACTAGCGCTAAAATTCATATAATTCATGAAATTATTATACAGAATTCAAAAAAAAATAGCAATTATCTTTTAAAACAATAGTTTTCACTTTACACGCTGAAAATTTTTTGACAACGGCGATTTAAATTTTTTTTTCTTTTTTTATGAAAGTGTGAACTAATATGAAAAAAATCGATCAATAGACATTTTTCGATATATCGATTAATTTAAGAGATATCGGCGTTAGAACGTTTCCGAACTTTCTGAAATCCAGATTTTTCGAAAAATTGTAACTTCTGAAATACATGCGATAAAAACTAACAAATTTGTGAAAATACTCCTTGCATAGCATACCATTTTATTAAAAAAAAATTAAAAACATTAAAAATGGTCAGGGTCACGGCCGAGCGAAGTGGCGAGGAACACTTCATATATACCAGGTGTAGAAGTATGAAACCGGATTTTATTTGTAAAAATTACACGTCTGTTGTTTGAAAATGATAAAAACGAATGGAGACGGCTTTCTGCGTCACATTCAATGGATTCCTGAGTTCTTGTTGACTTTGAATATCATCTTCATCCAATAAGGCTTGCCATTCGTTGTCTGCGAACTTTTTCGGTGGTTTTCTACGCTCTCCGTTTCTCACGTCAAAATCACCACTTATGAATTTTTTGAACCACTCGAAACACTGTGTTTTACCAAGAGCATGTTCACCGTAAGCTTCGACAAGCATTCGATGCGATTCTGCAGCAGTTTTTTTCATATGATAACAGAAAACCAATGCTGTTCGCAAATCGTAGTTCGTAGGCACAAAACTCGACATGTTTAAGGTTATAGAAAAATATACCGGTGTAGGGAACTTGGGTTGTTGTGTGTTGAAAATCTTCGTCAGCTGTTAGAGGGAGATGATGGCGCTGCAGACGCAGTCTTACGCTCCCTAAACTGATGGCTAGCACCATCTATAGGGAAATTCCGGTTTCATACTTCTACACCTGGTGTATATACATATATACAGTGTAAAAAATTTCTGTATAAAAATTAATACACAAGTGTAGGAAGTTTTTATGCGGATACCGCTTATGAAATTTCAGATACGATGTTGAAAATTCAAAACGGGTTATTTGAATAATGAAAGTGTAGCTCCGTAATATTAATATACTTGTGCGTTTGAAAAATAATGCACGTGTAAAGAAATAATCACATCCAAGTATATTGAAATCAAGAACCATTTGCTGATATCAATATACGAGTGTATATTAAATTCAAGAACCATTTGCTAATATCAGCATACGGGTGTGTATTTATTTCACAGAACCAAAGTATTACCTTTAATGTACACTGTAAAAAGCTTCTGTATAAAAATTAATACAAAAGTGTATGATATTTTTATGCGGACGCCGTTTATGAAATTTCAGATAATATTTTGAAAATCCAAAGCAGGTTATTTTAAAAATAAAAGTGTAACTCCGTAATATTAATATACTAGTGCGTTTGAAAAATAATGCACGTGTAAAAAAATGTTCACGTCCATGTATATTAAATTCAAGAACCATTTGCTAATATCAACATACGGGTGTGTATTAAAATTACTGATCCTAAGTATTAAGTTTGTTTCAGAAATTGATAATTAAGTCCACTGAAAATGTGACTGGTATTTATCCTCCTTGACGGGAGCTAGGGGTAAAGATAGGTGGTTTTTGTGAGATTTCTTCCTTCAACACCGGGCGGCGTAAAATGGGAAAAATAATTTACTTCCGGATAGGCGAGTTCAAGAACTGCGACTCTGGCGTGGATATGTAGAGGTAACGGATTTGCGACACTCTCCGACGCGTGCACGAGTTGCAAACGCGTCTGTTTTTCCTAGGACGATCGTAGCTGGTGGTCGGGTTATATGCCCGACCGAAGTCGCGAGTGGCTATGGGAAAGTGTGGAACAAGGCGCCGTCCCTCGGGCGCTACGCGAACTACGCGCGACCATCGGTCGTCGCGAGCGGCCGAGGTGGGTTGAGCGCGTTTTGTATTTGCAATACTCTGTTTTTTTTTTTTTTTTTTGGTTTTTTTCCTTAGGTACACGCTTTTCGCGTTTGTTACCTATTCTTTCCCATCATTATGGCCGTTCTTTCCTCTACTGTTTACACTCCTTTTTGTTCTCCATCTTTTTCCCTGTTCCCCCCCCCCTCTTGCGGCCGCAGCCGACTTCCCCCTCTGTATTATATTCATCATGACATTTCTGTCAGGGGTATAGGGAAACTGCGGAAAACCTATACCAATACAGCCGGTCATCGAATTCGCCCCCCAGTCGTGGAACTAGTCTTATTTCGCCGTGAAATGCCGAAGAAAAATATTTCACGACGAAATGTACGCGACTGGGATTCGAACCCGCGACCTCCCGGTCCGCTGGTTTAGTGGCGAGCACGCTAACCACTAGACCATCGCACCGGTCTTACTCTGTTTTTTATATTTGAATTAATACACAACTGTTGTAATTTTTTATTTAAGGCACGGGTTGATGCAATAGATTTTCCATAAATTTGCAAACTTTTCTTGGAAATTCCATGTTGCATCGATTAAATTCTATATCCACGTTAGAATTTCATGTTCCTGTTGTAAATTTACGGTACAAGTGTCTTAAATTCAATTTCATTTACTGAGTTCGTAAAATTCAATTCTTTTGTCCTTTAAATGTAGTGTAAATTTAATATAATTTTTACGTTGTTTCATGTGATTTTCATCAGCGTTTATGAATTCTTTTTTCAATTCCAGTTTCGCACTTTTAAATCAATCTGTTGTGATCATGCATTGTACGTATCGTAAAATTCAGTTTCACATATATTATATTTTTCAGGCAGCTGTAAATAAATTTCAAACTTGTTTTGTATTTTCAATGCTCTGTTTTTTATAGTTGATTTATCATACATCTGTGGTAATTTTCAATTAAAGACACGGGTTAATGCAATACATTTTCCACAAATTTACAAACTTGTCTTTGAAATTCCATGTTCCATCTATTAAATTCTATATTCACGTTAGAATTTCATGTTCCTATTTTAAATTTACGATACAAGTGTTTCAAATTTAATTTCATCTACTGAGTTCGTAAAATTCAATTCTTTTGTATCTTAAATGTATTGTAAATTTCATATCTTTTTTTACAGTATATATATATATATATATATATATGTATGTATATACACACACACACACACACACATATATATATATATCATATAGCCATATATTATATATGATATATAATATGATATATTATATGTGGTGGGTATGTGTGTGCGTGTGTGTATAAATATATATTTGAGGATTTCCGGCTTTATATTTTTTTTAAAGCCATCTGCTTTTGGTTTTTCGCATGCCATTTCTGGGCCGGTTAAAAAAAAATACTCTTAGTTATCTGTTTTATCTAAAAAAGTTTTCTTTTCAACCTCGAATGTTTAGGAAACTTTATGAGAAAAAAAGAGCTTATGCAGAATTTTCATGCAAAGCAATTCGAACATTTGACTTTGGGTTTGTTGAGATGGCTGTGGTGTAGAAGAAACCTATGTGAACTTGGCACCCGAGTATCTCCGATCTGAATTTTTTTTGGTGATTTCGGAAGGTTTTCGTTTGTAGTTGATTGTAGTAAACTTAATTTCGTTTGTAGTAGCGTAGAAAAAAATTACGACCACCAAAAAAACGGCATCCCCCGGAATAAAAATAAAAAACTTTTAGCAATTTATTTTCATTCAAAATCGTTTGTAGTTGATTGTAGTAAACTTTTTTTCGTTTGTAGTTGAAGGGTTTTTTTTATTTTCCAAAAAAAACGGACTCCAAAAAATGAAACGACCTGTAACAATTTTTTGAGTGAATCCTAAATGCTAATTAACATGTATCTGACATAAAAGATAAAAATTAAGACGAAGGCATTACGGAAATGCAATATTTCACGATTTATCTCAGCAGCTTATCCGTTGCATACACCGCAGAAGCAGGAAAACGATCTATCCTATCGTACGGTAGGATAGATCATTTGTAGTAGTAAACTAGATAACTACAAACGACGCCCGCCCTTCTAAAACGTTTGTAGTTGTATGTAGTTCCGTCTTAATCGTTTGTAGTTGCAGAGAAAGTAACTACAAACGAGGAAATCATCTGTAAATGATTTTTCAATTATTTTAGAAGGATATGTTGGTTTGTAGTGGTAAACTAGGTAACTACAAACGACGGCGGCGGTTTTTAAACGTTTGTAGTAGTTCGTAGTTTCGTATTTATCGTTTGTAGTTGCAGAGAAAGTAACTACAAACGATGAAATCACCTGGAAATTGTGTTTTCACGATTTTTGAAAGAAATGTTCGTTTGTAGTAATGGAGTAAGTAACTACAAAAGCTGCCCGCGCTTCTAAAACGTTTGTAGGTGTTCGTAGTTCCGTATTTATCATTTGTAGTTATATAGAAAGTAACTACAAACGAGCTAATCACCTGAAACTGATTTTTCCACGGATTTGGAAGGATATGTTCGTTTGTAGTAAAGGAGCAAGTAACTACAAACGATGCACGCGCTTCTAAAACGTTGGTAAATGTTTGTAGTTCCGTATTTATCGTTTGTAGTAACAGAGAAAGTAACTACAAACGAGGAAATCACCTGAAAATGATTTTTCCACGATTTTGGAAGGATATGTTCGTTTGGAGTAATAAAGTAGGCTACTCCAAACGACGCCCGCGATTCTAAATCGTTTGTAGTTGTTTGTAGTTCTGTATTTATCGTTTGTAGTAGTACTACAAACGACGCCGGTGGTTTCAAAACGTTTGTAGTAGTTCGTAGATTCGTATTTATCGTTTGTAGTTGCAGAGAAAGCAACTACAAACGATAAAATCACCTGAAAATGATGTTTCCACGGATTTGGAAGGATATGTTCGTTTGTAGTAAAGGTGCAAGTAGCTACAAACAACGTCAGCGCTTCTGAAACGTTTGTAGTCGTTTGAAGTTCCGGATTTATCGGTTGTAGTTGTAGAAAAAGTGACTACAAACGAGGGAATGACGTGAAAATATTTTTTCAGCAATGTGAGAAAGAAACGTTCGATTGTAGTAATAAAGTAAGTTACTACAAACGACACACGCGCTTCTAAAACGTTTGTAGATGTTTGTAGTTCCGTATTTATCGTTTGTGGTAACAGAGAAAGTAACTACAAACGAGGAAATCACCTGAAAATGATTTTTCCACGGATTTGGAAGGATATGTTCGTTTGTAGTAAAGGAGCAAGTAACTACAAACGACATCAGCGCTTCTAATACGTTTGTAGTTGTTTGTAGTTGTAGAAAGAGTGACTACAAACGAGGGAATGCCGTGAAAATATTTATTCCGCAATGTGAGAAAGAAACGTTCGATTGTAGTAATAAAGTAAGTTACTACAAACGACGCCCGCGATTCTAAATCGTTTGTAGTTGTTTGTCGTTCTGTATTTACCGTTTGTAGTAGTACTACAAACGACGCCAGCGGTTTAAAAACGTTTGTAGTAGTTCGTAGTTTCGTATTTATCGTTTGTAGTTGCAGAGAAAGTAACTACAAACGATGAAATCACCTGAAAATGATGTTTCCAGGACTTTTGAATGAAGTGTTCGTTTGTAGTAATGGAGTAAGTAACTACAAACGACGCCAGTGCTTTTAAAACGTTTGTAGTTGTGTGTAGTTTCGTATTTATCGTTTGTAGTTGCAGAGAAAGTCCTGACAAACGAGAAAATCGCGTGAAAATAATTTTCAGCAATTTGAGAAAGAAATGTTCGTTTGTAGTAATGGAGTAAGTAACTACAAACGATGCCCGCGCTTCTCAAACATTTGTAGTGGTTTGTAGTTGCGTATTTATCGTTTGTAGTTATAGAGAAAGTAACTACAAACGAGGAAATCACCTTAAACTCATTTTTCCATGGATTTGGAAGGGTATGTTCGTTTGTAGTAAAGCAGCAAGTAACTACAAACGACGTCGGCGCTTCTAAAACGATTGTAGTTGTTTGTAGTTCCGTATTTATCGTTTGTAGTTGTAGAAAAAGTGACTACAAACGAGGGAATGTCGTGAAAATATTTTTTCATCAATGTGTGAAAAATCAACGATCGATTGTAGTACTAAAGTACGTTACCACAAACGACGTACGCGCTTCTAAAACGTTTGTAGTTGTTCGTAGTTCCGTATTTATCGTTTGTAGTTATAAAGAAAGTAACTACAAACGAGCTAATAACCTGAAACTGATTTCTCCACGGATTTGGAAGGGTATATTCGTTTGTAGTAAAGGAGCAAGTACCTACAAACGACGTCGGCGCTTTTAAAACGTTCAAAGTTGTTTGTAGTTCCGTATGTATCGTTTGTAGTTGTAGAAAAAGTCACTACAAACGAGGGAATGACGTGATAATATTTTTTCAGCAATGTGAGAAAGACACGTTCGATTGTAGTGATAAAGTAGTTTACTACAAACGATGCACGCGCTACTAAAACGTTTGTAGTTGTTTGTAGTTCCGTATTTATCGTTTTTAGTAACAGAGAAAGTAACTGCAAACAAAGGAATCACCTCAAAATGATTTTTCCACGATTTTGGAAGGATATGTTCGTTTGGAGTAATAAAGTAGGCTACTACAAACGACGCCCGCGATTCCTATCGTTTGTAGTTGTCTGTAGTTCAACTACGAACGATTTAGAATCGCGGGCGTCGTTTGTCGTAGCCTACTTTATTACTCCAAACGAACATATCCTTCCAAAATCGTGAAAAAATCATTTTCAGGTAATTTCGTCGTTTGTAGTTACTTTCTCTGTTACTACAAACGATAAATACGGAACTACAAACAACTAAAAATGTTTTAGAAGCGCGTGCGTCGTTTGTAGTAACCTACTTTATTACTACAATCGAACGTTTCTTTTTTCACATTGCTGAAAAAATATTTTCACGTCATTCCCTCGTTTGTAGTCACTTTTTCTACAACTACAAACGATAAGTCCGGAACTACAAACAACTACAAACATATTAGAAGCGCTGACGTCGTTTGTAGTTACTTGCTCTTTTACTACAAACGAACATATCCTTTCAAATCCGTGGAAAAATCAGTTTCAGGTGATTTCCTCGTTTGTAGTTACTTTCTCTATAACTACAAACGATAAATACGGAACTGCAAACAACTACAAACGTTTTAGAAGCGCGGGCATCGTTTGTAGTTACTTACTCCATTACTACAAACGAACATTTCTTTCTCAAATTGCTGAAAATTATGTTCACGTGATTTTCTCGTTTGTCGCGACTTTCTCTGCAACTACAAACGATAAATATGAAACTACACACAGCTACAAACGTTTTAAAAGCACTGGCGTCGTTCGTAGTTACTTACTCCTCTTCTCCAAACGAACATTTCCGTCAAAAATCGTGGAAACATCATTTTCAGGTGATTTCATCGTTTGTAGTTACTTTCTCTAAAACTACAAACGATAAATACGAAACTACGAACTACTACAAACGTTTGAAAACCACCGGCGTCGTTCGTAGTACTACTACAAACGATAAATACAGAACTACAAACAACTACAAACGATTTAGAATCGCGGGCGTCGTTTGTAGTAGCCTAATTTATTACTCCAAACGAAGATATCCTTCCAAAATCGTGGAAAAATTATTTTCAGGTGATTTCCTCGTTTGTAGTTACTTTCTCTGTTACTACAAACGATAAATACGGAACTACGAACACCTACAAACGTTTTAGAAGCGCGTGCGTCGTTTGTAGTAACTTACTTTATTACTACAATCGAACGTTTCTTTCTCACATTGCTGAATAAATATTTTCACGTCATTCCCTCGTTTGTAGTCACTTTTTCTACAACTACAAGCGATAAATATGATCCTACACACAACTACAAACGTTTTAAAAGCACTGGCGTCGTTTGTAGCTACTTACTCCATTACTACAAACGAACAAGTCCTTCAAAAATCGTGGAAACATCATTTTTAGGTGATTTTATCGTTTGTAGTTACTTTCTCTGCAACTACAAACGATAAATACGGAACTACAAACACCTACAACCGTTTTAGAAGCGTGTGCGTCGTTTGTAGTAACTTATTTTATTACTACAATCGAACGCTTCGTTCTCACATTGCTAAATAAATATTTTCACGTCATTCCCTCGTTTGTAGTTACTTTTTCTACAACTACAAACGATAAAACCGGAACTACAAACAACTACAAATGTATTAGAAGCGCTGACGTCGTTTGTAGTTACTTGCTCCTTTACTACAAACGAACATATCCTTCCAAATCCGTGGAAAAATCAGTTTCAGGTGATTTCCTCGTTTGTAGTTACTTTCTCTGCAACTACAAACGATAAATTCGAACCTACGAACTACTACAACCGTTTTAAAACCACCGGCGTCGTTTGTAGTACTACTACAAACGATAAATACAGAACTACAAACAACTACAAACGATTTAGAATCGCGGGCGTCATTTGTAGTAGCCTAATTTATTACTCCAAACGAAGATATGCTTCCAAAATCGTGGAAAAATCATTTTCAGGTGATTTCCTCGTTTGTAGTTACTTTCTATGTTACTACAAACGATAAATACGGAACTTCAAACACCTACAAACGTTTTAGAAGCGCGTGCGTCGTTTGTAGTAACTTACTTTATTACTACAATCGAACGTTTCTTTCTCACATTGCTGAATAAATATTTTCACGTCATCGATTCCCTCGTTTGTAGTCACTTTTTCTACAACTACAAACGATAAATATGAACCTACACACAACTACAAACGTTTTAAAAGCACTGGCGTCGTTTGTAGTTACTTACTCCATTACTACAAACGAACAAGTCCTTCAAAAATCGTGGAATCATCATTTTTGGGTGATTTTATCGTTCGTAGTTACTTTCTCTGCAACTACAAACGATAAATACGAAACTACGAACTACTATAAACGTTTTAAAACCACCGGCGTCGTTTATAGTACTACTACAAACGATAAATACAGAACTACAAACAACTACAAAGATTTCGAATCGCGGGCGTCGTTTGTAGTAGCCTAATTTATTACTCCAAACGAAGATATCCTTCCAAAATCTTGGAAAAATCATTTTGAGGTGATTTCCTCGTTTGTAGTTACTTTCTCTGTTACTACAAACGATAAATACGGAACTACAAACACCTACAAACGTTTTAGAAGCGCGTGCGTCGTTTGTAGTTACTTGCTCCTTTACTACAAACGAATATATCCTTCCAAATCCGTGGAAAAATCAGTTTGAGGTGATTAGCTCGTTTGTAGTTACTTTCTCTATAACTACAAACGATAAATACGGAACTACGAACACCTACAAACGTTTTAGAAGCGCGGGCAGCGTTTGTAGTTACTTACTCCATTACTACAAACGAACATTTCTTTCAAAGATCGTGAAAACGTCATTTTCAGGTGATTTCATCGTTTGTAGTTACTTTCTCTGCAACTACAAACGATAAATACGAAACTACGAACTACTACAAACGTTTAAAAACCGCCGCAGTCGTTTGTAGTTACCTAGTTTACTACTACAAACCAACATATCCTTCTAAAATAATTGAAAAATCATTTACAGGTGATTTCCTCGTTTGTAGTTACTTTCTCTGCAACTACAAACGATTAAGACGGAACTACAAACAACTACAAACGTTTTAGAAGGGCGGGCGTCGTTTGTAGTTATCTAGTTTACTACTACAAAATGATCTATCCTACCGTATGATAGGATAGATCGTTTTCCTGCTTCTGCGGTGTATGCAACGGATAAGCTGCTGAGATAAATCGTGAAACATTGCATTTCCGTAACGCCTTCGTTTAAATTTTTATCTTTTATGTCAGATATATGTTAATTAGCATTTAGGATTCACTAAAAAAATTTCTTGCAGGTCGTTTCATTTTTTGGAGTCCGTTTTTTTGGAAAATAAAAAAAACCCTTTAACTACAAACGAAAAAAAGTTTACTACAATCAACTACAAACGATTTTGAATGAAAATAAAATGCTAAAAGTTTTTTATTTTTATTCCGGGGGATCCTGTTTTTTTTGGTGGTCGTAATTTTTTTCCGCGCTACTACAAACGAAATTAAGTTTACTACAATCAACTACAAACGAAAACCTTCCGAAATCACCAAAAAAAATTCAGATCGGAGATACTTGGGTGCCAAGTTCACATAGGTGTAGAAGAAAGGTACTACGTGCCAATTACTTTAAAAAGTTGCTTAGTCATTGTCGATTCATATTGTTTGTCGAAATGGCATGCGAAAGACCAAAAGCAGATGATTGTTTTCAAAAAACAACATAAAGGCAAAAACATCGAAAAGCGTGGGACTTTAAGGGGTTACCCCCGCTTGCGGTTTTGAAAAAATCGATTTTTTTAATTGCAGTTTTTGAAGTATAAGTATCTGAGAATATGTCCTGGAAATTTCAAGTCGATCCGAACAAAACTGACTGAGATATGAGCGTTGAAAGAGTAGAATCCGTTGTGTGTAAACGACCGGCTAATTGAAACTTTAAACGCGTTTTTCTCAAAATGGCATTTCTGAAGTCGGTGACCAAGATTACTCGAACACTAATGAACCGATCTTCTTGAAATTTTGCAGGCTTATTTAATACATAAAAATGTAGTCTTTAATCGGTCGATTTTTTTTTTCGAAAAAAAATGGCCGTTTTATAGCCAAAAAACGGCCGTTTTTTTTCGTTAAAATCGAACCATTAACTTTGACTGTCCGTCATTTCGTGAAAAATGAATATTTTTTTAAATCCTTCGATTAAAGAGTAGTTTATACTTATATTTGACTAAATCCATCCGCATTTTTTTTTTCAGATGATCGGCTTCGCCGCAATGTTGGTCACCGCAAACCGTGTATATAAAAACATTATTTCATTGACGGCCATTTGCCACGAAACGATGTAATATTTTTCAATAAAAAAATTACTGAAAGTTCTTCAAGATGTGTTCTTTAAGATGGTATATTGATCGATTAAAAAAGTTTTGTAGTTTTCTTTAAAAAAATTCATGAACAAGGCCTTTTTTTTGCGCTACAAGTGGGGGTAACGCCTTAACTAAACTAAAATTCCAACATATTTAGTAGGCCATTATCGGACATATCGACAGTTGCAGGGTTATCCATTAATTATCGGACACCCTGTACACAAAATTTAAACTGTACGGGACCACCAAAGTATGCATTTTTTGCTCGCAAGTTTGCAGTGCCAAGTAAAATAAACGGAGAGAGTCCTTGGTAAATGACGAATTCGGCCGAAACCACACCAGTCGACGGTGGACACAGTGAGAAGAGAAGACGTTCCTTATTTTATTTCTCCTTTTTGGAGCTTCATCCGAACACCGACCAGGTGTGCACGCAGAAGAGACGCGGTTGCCGCCTACGCTTCGCTCCATTCGCTCTTTCCCTCTACCCATCTCAACGGGTCTGCGTAAGTTTGGGACCCAAAAAGCGAGACGATTCAAAATATTTTTTCTGTTGAAAGTATTGGGATGACGAGGTCGGGATTTCACACACAATTAATCCATAGTGTCTCGATTTTTTGGTTATTTTTTACTAGATAATAATGATCGACAATAAAGTAATTACTATTTGAACAATGTGCAGCAGTTGCTGGATGATCAGTCCGTGTAGGTTGTGATATGGAAAAAAAATATATGTACTTTTCGTATAATAATACTTTCGCATGGCCAGATATGCTCTTGAAATTTTTCAAATTACGAAAATGGCAAGCGGTGTAAAAATGTTCGCTTTTTTACAAACAAAACAACTTTGATCATTTGTTATTAAGAAATGGTCATAAAAAAAAATCATCAGGTTCTACGATAGAAAATGTCATAAACGACCCCCGCCCCCCTCCCCTAGAAAGCCCGCTGCCCTTCAGGAACAAGATCGCGACAAAATAGGTGAATTCATATAATCAATTAATTTTATTTATTTCACCCAAGCAAGCATAAAGAAACCGTTAAATGAAACTTGAAGTATTTTCGTTCGTCGTAGCTGATTCATTATGTAAATTGGATAGATATTCAAATTTCATTATTAAGTTCACTGTGGGCAAATGCAATACATTATATTTGTCGGCCGATACACAACCAGAAAAGTGCTGGAAGATCGAACTTTACTACCAAGTAGTAAGCAATATTATTGTAAATTTAAAAAGGCGATTTCAAAATTTACAGTTGGCGCATGCAATTGACGCATTTTCAAAATTGGATATGTAGAACAGTGACGATTTCATCGATAATTACCTTAAAATCTCAATGGTTAATACGTCAGCCTTAGAAGCTGAAGCGATGGTCATGAAAAACATACTTAAGAGATCTTCTCACTTTAGACGTTAAAAAAGCTATTTTCATAAATTTTTTTGATAGGTTTATATTATAGATATTCATATAAAAGTTGTTATACTTAATAAAAATACACTTTCAAAATACATTAACATTTTTTTTTAACTTATTTAGATCACTATTTATAGACAAAAATGGTAGTTAAAAAATGTCCAAAACAAGGTCTGCACTGTTGATGAAATCTCGGAGACGGATTATCCGAAACAAAAAATCAAACGGTTTTAGATTTAGTATGTTAATGGCTATAGCGCATACCATACGATTTGATGATATATGCAAAAATAACAAAATGGCCGACATTTTTCGAAAAAAACAAAAAAAACGTGTTTCTTTCACCGCTTTAGGCAAAAGAAAGAGTAAATATCAAAATTTAAACAAACCTTGATATGCACTATAGCTATAGTTATGAAGAATATGTTGTTAAAATTACATAAGGATCAGTTCAGTAGTTTCGAAGATTTTATCAACAAGCTGTCGAAAAACGTGAAAAACGCGTTTAAAGTTTGTTTGCGTTACATAAATACATAAGAAACATTTTTAAATGCATTTCGAACATGTATTTATTAAGTGTAACAACTTTAATATCAATATCTATAATGTAAACCCATCAACAAATTCATGATCATAGCCTTTTTTAGCGTCTAAAGTAAGACGACCCGTCAAATTTACAAATGATGAAATTAGTAAGTACTGAAAATTTAAAAAAAGTATATTGAAAAGGCGTACTGCCCTAACTCTCATAAGCTTTCCCAATGGGCAATAATACTACTTCCAGTGGGCTTCGCCGGCTGCGAAAGAAATTTTTCTGCCATATGGGGGAGAAAAATATGGCTTAGTGGCAGAATACTTCAGGAACCATTCTCTCGCATGTCACTATTGAACATGGGGAATTAAATTGATTAATTACATCCAGCTGAGAAAGTCTTGGGCCGATTTGCAGAATAATAGCAAACTAAGACTTAGTTAATTGAATACTTTGAACTTAAAAATTGAATCGAAGTTAAAAATTGAATTGAAGTTAAAAATGGTATTGAAGTTAAAAAATGAATTGAAGTTAAAAATGGTATTGAGGTTAAAAAATGAATTGAAGTTAAAAATGGCATTGAAGTTAAAAATTGAAATTAAAATTGAATTGAAATTAAAATTGAATTGCAGTTAAAAATTGAATTGAAGTTAAAAAAACTGGTAACTAGATTGAAAAACGATGAAAAATGAATTGTTTTTTTTAAATATCGCAAGAGTTTGATATTAACGTTAACATGAACGTCTGATTGATCCTTCGCGGTCACACGGGGTCCAGAGGACCCCACGTGCGACTTTGAGCAAAAATTACTATAAGTCGTATAGGGTCAAGGCGGTTGGCCTGCTTTAAGGGTGCTTCAGAGTGCCCTTTGTAAGTCCCGAGTAAGGTCAGACCATTCCCGACAGCAGTATCGTCGTAGTAGTCAATTCAAAAAAACATCGGGCGGGCGCTGGGGTCATTTTGACCCCCATGTGACCTGCACGTATATTTTTTCGTAAAAGAGTGGTATTTTTTTCAGGGGATCACTCTACGTAATGTAAGTATGAATGTGAGAACGGTAACATTTTTTTCTATCAAATTTATATGAATTATTACCAAATGTGAATTCTTTGCGACGTCCGTCTACGTAATTTAAAACTCATTAAAATACTACCAGGCCAACCATAACACCATTTAGAATGTGCGACAAGCACAGAGTTTTCATCTGTGTCGACTGTGGGGGACATCCTCGATGTATTTACGATTTTTAAATATTTTGTACTTTCTAATATATTTTTTTTCATATAATTTAATATGATATAATAATAAGACATTTATTAATATAATAATAAATGTCTTTCATATATATTGTATTGACATTATGATCTCAAATTTTTCGAGCCGTTGTTGCGAATAAATTGCTCAACTTTCATGATTATCGTTCTATTTTTTTACTGCGAAATCGGCCCTTTTAAATGTCCAAATAAATACTTTTTTTTAACGTCCACAATGAAGTTTATTTTTTCTTAAACTATTATATCTCAAAAGTATAAACCGAAATTTTTTTATTTGTAATTGCAAGAGTTATGATTTTTGAGTAAAAAATGGCTTCTTTCAATGTCGAATACTACATTACACTGAGAATGCCACATTCTACAAAGTTCAAACCAATACCCTCAATTTTTATAAGCCATTCCGAACCATAGAATCAACGTCGCAATCGTTTAAACATGGCTGGGGTCACACGGACCCCATGTGACCAACTAAGTTGCTGGCCGAGCATGTGACCTCGAAGGGTTAAAGCAAGTTACGCATTACATGTATCTTACGTGATTATTGACTATTGGGTAAATTTTATTTTCAGAAAGGTGATTGTGAACACAACCCGTTTATTTTCATCAGAATCGGTGGATTCGTTTTTTAGCTATACGTCACGCCAGTTTTGAAAATGCAATTTAGAAGACCGTGCCTTGCCTTTGCCATTTATAAAGATATACTTAAAAAATACCATGCAACAGCCACAAGTGGTAATAAAACATACAACACGTTTCAAAAATGGTGCAGAAATATTTCTTTGAAAAAAATCATGAAAATCAGCAATTTTTTCCGCGCCTAAAGGCGCCCCCTTACGGCCTTCGGCCACTCTAGAGACCGAAAAAATAGGCTGTTTGGGGATTTTTTTCAGAAAAACTACAAAATAAATCGAGATTACAAAAAAGGGTGTTTATCATACATATCAGTGACTGCATACAATAATTTTTTTGAAGCGATTCATTTCAAAATGGCGGCTGTGCAGCGTTTTTGCGATGACGTCTCCGTTTGACGTTGGCCGGAAACATAACTCAAACGATTTTTCACCGATTCACTTGAAATGTTGAATATATCTTGAAAAATACATTGTCTATGGAAGTACGTAGGATTTTCTTTTTATATTGCATAGTTAATTTGTGATTCACAATTATCTGACGATTTTTTAGGCAAATTTTTCACTTTCCACTTTAGAAGTGCGCCATTTGGCCAAAAATCAATACACCGAGAGAAAAAATCCTACGTAGTTCTATAGCAGTTATTATATATAATCGAAAAAAATTCATTGGCTCATTATAATTATAAAGTTACAAGAGCTGCTTGTCTGGCCGTGGACCCTGGAAAAATGGAGACGTCAGCGCAAAAACGCTGCACAGGCGCCATTTTGAAATTAATCGCTTCAAACAAATTATTGTATACAGTCGATGATATGTATCATAAGCACCCTTATTTGTAAACTCAATTTATTTTGTAGTTTTGCTGGAAAAAAATCCCCAAAAAGCCTATTTTGTCGGCCTCTAGAGTGGCCTAAAGCCTTAACGGAGGCCTTGCCGGTGCTGCTAGCAGTTGAAAAAAAAATACGAAACGCGTTCGGGACTAAATCGACAGCGTCCCGATCATCGGCAGTAAGGTAGTAATTCCGAATGAAGGAGACCGTCGCTGCTTCGGAACTCGGAAGGAGACGTGAGAAAAAGAAGCCTGAAATGCTCAAAAGGGCTCGTGCAAGGTGCATAAGAAAGGCGCACGAACGCGTGTCCGCAAGGAGAATGCAGGATACGAGTAACGACGAAGCCGATGAACAAAAGAAGCAAAGGCACCAGTGGGTAATGAAAACGAGCCTGCGTACGTCTCGCGTTTGACCTTGTCAAGGGCATTCGGGCCAGAGAACAATACTCAGGCGCAACAAACTTGTCGCAAAACGGGGCGTGGCGCGGAGGGACGCGGACGGTTGGAAGTGGATAGTTGCCCCCAAACGTCGCGTGATAATGACACGGAAAAAACCAAATTCCCAACTTAGAAATTTGGCTACCGGCTATGTTCAAAGTGTACAACGGGAATAAGACTAGTTTCCTTAGAAAGCCAAATGTGCTTAGTTCTATAGCGACGCTGGTATCGGTCGGTGTATTCTCTGATGTAAAGATGAAAGTACGAAACAAAGGGTGTCCCAAAATGACCTGACGTCTTAATTTATTAATGAAACATATTATTTATTTGAAAAGTACGAATACTTTTATTTTAATGTAAGGTACAAACATGGAGGTTATGTGTGGAACACAGTATTCGAGAAATGAAGTGTACAAGTCCATAAACGACATGGACTTGGAAGACATATTTTTTCGGCGATTGTGTGAATTCCATCGCCGCCGCGTAAAAGACGGCGAACGAGTGCCACGTGATCAGGGTCCATGGAGACTAAACTCCCATGCAAAGCCACTGAAAAAAGTGTCCCCGAAAATGGCCCCAACATAGATGGCGCTCGGGAGTCGCGGGCCCTGTGTATAGTAATATATTGGTCGACGAGGTGAAAGTGATCAGATGAGTTTCTAACCTCACGAGAGATCGAGCGTGACAGAGAACGTCAAAATTTTCGCCGATCAAGGCTCGATAACTTCCACATGACGATATGACGAAAAACTCTTACAAAAGCGAGAAAAAGTGAGTATTTTGTTTAAACATACTTAATATTCAGAGTAAAAACCTTATTGCCTGTGAGCAACTATGTTTTATCTGTACTGTATGCGTATCAATCAATCACCGTATCACTTCATCTTAAATTTGTTTACAATTGACACGAAAATCGATTTTTCCCCCTTTAAACGATAGATCTATATATGTAGAATATTTTGCGGAAGTTTCAAACCAAAATTCGAAAATCGTCAAACGTTGCAGCCTGTGAACGCTGCGGCTCACCGCTCAGATTTTTCATCTTTTCTCAAAACCTTTTTCTCCAAACTGCATTCTCGAAATTGGAGTGCAGGATTACTCAAAAACTATTAAGCCGAATGAGTTGAAACTTGGTTAAGATAATGGTAACATTGCTACCTTCTACTTGGCGAGAATTGTTTTTTGAAAAATTGGAAAAAAACTATTTTTTTAATCCAAATTTTACAGGAACTTTCATGAAATGGTGATGTTTTATTTTTATTTCAGCCTTTTTTAATTTAGCCTATTTTATCGGGTGAAAACCCCGATAAAATAGGCTAAATTTTATACTTTTTTCAAACCGCCGCTATTTTGTCAATTTTGATTTTTTTAAACCTCCATTGCAAGATAGCCGCTTTCATACTGATTAATAATCTCTTTACAAATTTTGTTGCAAATAATATTTACGGGCACAACTGTGTACACCATGAGAACGCCCTTGTTTTGAAGACATTTTCAACCGTTAAAAAATGTAAAAGGAATAGAAATAAAAGTTTGAACATTTATTTTCTTTTCTTCATGAGTGCTCTGATTTGACATAAAAAATCAGACTAATGAGCGTATTTTAACCATCGAAAAATAATAAGTGAAAATCAACTATTTTTGTTAAATGAGTTAAAAAAATTATGTTAACGATCCTATAGATGGATATAAATGTACACTTTTTTAAATAATCGAATAATTTTTGAATATCACTCGGTACGATTAAAATTTTATATGAAAATTATTGTGTAACGACAAGGAGGAAGATTTTTTTGTAATTATCTACGTAATTGCGATTTAGAAATTGGATTATGTCTGCGGACTCAATTTGGTCACACATACTTACTTTATAGTCTGATCAATTATACACAAGAATAAAAAACGACAGTTTTTTTTTAATTCGAAAAACTATGTTTTTTTCCGTACTGTATGCCTATTAATCAAATACCGTATCACTTTGTCTTAAGGATGTTGTGTCCAAAATTGAAAATGGTGATAATTTTTTTTTAATTTGATCGGTCATTATGGAATACATTTGAAAGTTTGTGTAAAAATTTTGCGACGGTTAGGAAGCTGGCTACTCAGAAATTAGAATCCACAAATTGTACGCAGCCTTATGAAAATTGAAGTAACTTTGCAACTTAAAATTTGCGTAACTTGAAGTAACTTTGTGATTTAAAATTTTATTACCATTTTCAATTTTGGACACAACCTCCTTAAATTTTATAACTCTGACACTTAAAGATGATAGAAAGTTAGGTACATCAGCTGTGAGCCGTCTTCATCGGACCCATGTTTTGCGTATATCTATACATGTGGTCCGGAGCACCGCAGCGCCATCTATCTTGATTCCGTTTTTAGGGACGAGTTGAAAGGCCGAGTGTGGCGTCCTGTATCTAATCTTCATGTCACGGTCTTACATACAGATATGGAAACTTCAGCATTTTTGAGTGGTGGGAAGTGTCACCGTCAGTAAGGGAAAAACTTTGTTCCTCATCTATCCACTGGAAGCGCTGTCACGTAGGGATCTTCTAGATATAGATATACAGCGATAGATAACCTCCTCAAAGTCCTCTGAATGTGTTTCGTTGTAGAGTCGGAAGAAAGTCAACGGTCTTTTGGATTCGGAAAATGCCTAAGGCTTGTATCGTACTTGTTGGAAAAGTTTTGAGAACGCTACTACAAAGTGTTCAGTGTTTAATGTTTCGCGGTATAAAGAATTGCGTAAAAAATGGGAAAACAACAAAACCAAATCGTTGTAAAAAATCAATTCCCTAAATTCACAAAACAGTAAAAACGATGCCTTTTAAACGTACATAATGCGTTTATTTCCTGTTTATTGGTCTTCAATAAGATTTATTTCCAGCTTCTCATTAACATTATAAAGAAAGCAAAAGCAAAAATAAAAGTTGTACTTTTTGCTACTGAGAAAAGAAACGGAATAGTTATAAAGAAAAAAAGTAAAAAAATGTAGGCCGTATTAGTTTGTTGATATCCCAACTACCCCATATCCCATCTACTCCAATGGACAGATACCGCATTGAAAAATAGCAGACGTTCGAACGTACTAGAAATGCAGTCTACAGCAATAATAGTTGTTATCGGTAGCCTAGGATTAGTCGTAAAAAAAAACTCAAACATTTGCCATTCATGACGCTCGTAAAATATTGTTCTTTTACGAAAAATCTGCTTCATTGCACAGCTGTTCGAACCCGCGTTTGATTGGCTCACCCCTAGGTAGCAGCGGTTCAGGTGGCAGAAACGAGAACTGCTACTTTGCCTTATTATTTGCGTCACTCCCCACCCTACAAGTTTCCAGACCTGTACGTAAAACCCTGCACATGATACAGTAAATACAGGAGTCCAAACTCGTCTTCTAAATTGCGGATATCAAGAGTGGCGCTGCGGTCTAATATGCTATATATATAGTCGTCTGTATATAAAATATCGGATCCGATTGTAGGACATATGAATAGCCTATATAAGTTCAATTAAGTGTCAATGTTGAAATAAAAATAAAGATTAGTGATACGCTGATTGGTACGAATACAGAAACGATAAAGCAGCACAACTTTTTCACTCATCCCACGCAGGCGCCTAGTTTTATACATTGAATTATTTTTTGTTCTTGTACGTAGTTTACCGGAGTACAAAAACGAGTATGTATTACAAAACTTGAGTATGCAGATATGATTGAATTTCCAAAGCTTTATCGCTTTCGAAATACTTTTTCCTTTAAAATTCTCATGTGGACATTTTGAAAACAATCGATAGAGTCGTTTGGCGTAGTATACTCTCATGACCGGTCTGTTTCGAGGTTAGAATCTCGTTTGATCACTTTCACCCCGTCGACCGACATGTTCGTCCTAGCTGACGACGTTGTAGAGATGGCGCAGCGATATTTCAATAGGGCCGGTCAAAGTATAGCCTCGAACGTAAACAATTACTTCGTTCTTCATTTCCTGCGAGTTGTCTATTAGATTTACCCCCATGGTAGATTGTAAATATGCTACCGCAGTTAATTATTTATTTATTTATTTTAGCTCTGTCAGCTCTGGATTTAGATTTTCAAGGTTATGACAGTCACTCGCAGCTTTCGAGGAGTGATTCTATTTTTCAGAGCATACTTTTTACAAGGGTCGTCCGAAATTGTATTTATGCATTGTATACAACAGAGATATCTCTTAATTTGCTCGATTCATCATTTATAAAGATACAAACTTCGAGAGAGAAAGTCTTGTGGAGTGACTACAAACTTGACTTGATGGCCTGAAGAAACTCATTTTCAGAGCCACGAACTACTATTTTGGAAAGATTTTATCTTTAGGTGGCTTATCGAACGACAATTCAATTTCGTTATCCGTCTTACACTCTGAAACACAGCAGAATCTCGAGTAATTTTTCATTTTAAAAATTTTGTCCATTGTTATCAATGTATTTTGACCAAGTTTACTTTACCAGTAAAGCTTCTGCCTCAGGCCGTAAGAGGCGCCGAGACTGTTCGGGATCGCGAATTACCATATATATACGAGTCTGTTCGATCGACGCGCCATCTTTATTATTCGCATTTTCGGGTACACTTTTTCCTCTATCTCCCCGTTGGAGTATGGTCTCCTGCACGGTCTTACATACAGGTCTTGCAACTGAATCAAATATTGGTTGCGGGGGTGGTCGTCTTACTGTCGGCTCGTTAATTTCCTTGACCGCCGCTCGCATCGCTTCAATCAAGTCATAGCTGAAACAGCGGAAGACGCATGTGGCAACACAACCTCACTTAATCGGCTACTATAAAGTGTTACATAACCGTCATTAATAAAACCACGTGTTTTTTTATGACGGTGATATCGTGCGGATTTTTACATAATAATGACGACTAATTCGTGTGCGGTTCCAACGTGTGACACTGGACGTCAGTTAGTAAAGGAATAACGTTTGGTGTTTCGGGTTCCGTCGAATATCGAACGTCGTCAAAAATGGATCACTGCAATTCCAGGAATTTCTCAGCTCATGCCTTCGCAATTCGTGTGTGAGAAACATTTTCTCCAACGATACATTCTGAGAAAGTGCGTAAAACATGACTTAAACGGTCGAGTTATCGCAGAGGTAAGTTGATCTTATCTTTTTTTATTTATCACTGTATCAAGACTGAAATGATTTCGTGATTTTATGTACCGTGTTGTTACGAATGTCATAATGACGTTGAATTCAATTCAAGGTACCTTATTCCCGTCCTCGACTCGATCCATTGGCAGTGCCTTCTGAATTTGACAATTTAAATCAAGTGAACTCCACTATGGTTGCCAAGTCTTCCATCGAAGAAAACATGTGAAAACCAAACACAGTTATTTTTCTACAAGCGAGCCTTCAACGATCGAATTAGAAAATGCACCTTAAGATGCGGCTTTTGTTACTTCGACAGTGGAATCGAAGGAGATTCCAATGTATACATCTGCGATTCATGAAGTATTCAACAATGATTCATCGATGGATTGTTCTTTTACCTCGACGGAGTTATTGAGCATGGATTATTCACCAGACGCTTTCAATGACCGTATTGAGATATCTTCGACACAAGGTACATATATTTTATTCACTAAAGCTCCATATTATTTAGAATGTTAAGTTATTGATGTTTCGATGGTATGAAATTCGACGGCACAAAACTGGAAAGAATGCATAGACATTGGTCGAATAGCAGAAAAACTTTATTGTCATTTATTGTGCCGCTTTTTACAAATCTGATTGAGGAATCAAGGATATTGAAAGAGCATTTGAATTGACCATTTATTGTCGGGAATATGACAAGTTATTAAAGTGTAGAATAAAGAATATTTTTTCTCTACTTATTTTATCATTATTATTAAATGGCAGACATAATTTTATGGGAAAGGCATTAAAAATAGTCAATGGCACAGAATCCTGATGGACAATTTAGTGCACAATATTCTCCCTGAGTCGTGCTATATTTTAACCTGTGAAAAAATCAATTGCATTATCCATCGTATAAGAATTTCATTGACACATTTCATATATATTCACCCTAATAATATTTCAAGAAAATTCCTTGCCGCAATGACAAGAATTTCACATATTTTTTCTCTTCCTCTCCTTCATTTGGCTCTATTCTTTTACGATGGACCCTGGAATAAAAATTAAACACGAGATATAATAAATATGTAATATTAAAAATGTTAAAACTTATATTTTGCTCTCTTCGTCGTTCGCTATTTTTTTCTCTTTTTTTTCTAGATGCGAATTTGTGCCGTGACTTTGGAACGAAAAATTGGACAATGAATCACTATGGATATTTAATAATTTATTGACTATATGACTGTGTGATTCTCCAACCATGACATCTCATGAAATCATCAAATGAAAAATGTATAAAATGAACGTACACCTGCAATAATATAACTGACGTTTTCAATACATTCAAATTCTATAAAATAAGTATATGTATAAAAATTCGATTCAATTGCTCAGATCTTGAAGCTAACAAAATGATGCCGTCGGAAGCTCCCATCATTGAGTCGAATGAATCGATGCAAGAGCCATGTCACTCCCACCTTTCAGAAGCTGCCTTTAGCTGTAAGTATCTTCGGTTATCTGAACAGTAAAATGAATAAATGTATGAAATATCAATCGAGTTTGAATATTGAGTGCACTGCAATATGTTATATGAGAATAATTTTAAAAGGCGTTGAATTTGAAATATTTTCTAGAATTACCATTTATTTCTGGTTGTATAGGCACCACCGAAGGAACAAAGCAATCGATCTCGATACCGAAGCCGTGGACTGGCGGAGAATTGAACGCGGACGGCGGGAGTTTTCTCTTCTCATACGCTGTGAGCAAAGTGGAGAACGGCCATAATCTACTGCTCACGCAACGATTTGTCAAGCTTACGGCCACCAAAGAGCTTTTTTATTATGTGTATGGGCGTATCGTTGATGCACATGGGTGTAATCTTCCCCAAGTCCTAGATGATCTTGGTGCACTACCGCAAGCTTTGGAGAGGTTTAAAAATATTAGCCTATGCAATGAGCCTATGCAATGGTGCACGCCTCGGATATATTATCGTATTCGATTATTTATTACATTCGACTACGAATGAGACAAAATGCTCACCAAGAAAATTTGAAAGTTACGAAAAAATTCGTTGTAAAAAAAAACTGTCCAAGTTGACGAATCAACAAAAAGAGTAACCGGTTGGCAACATAACTAAGTATGAATAAATAATAAAAAGAAAAAAGTTATTGATCTAAACAGTGCACATTTTGCCTTTCTCTTCCCTTTTTTCAGCATTGACTATTCGAAAAAAAAACACGATGTCTTAGTTGGACTGTCGAAATACCATACTTACAGCCTTTAAAAGTGGAATCATCGAAAGAGGTACGTTATAGAAAAATGTCTATAATATTCACATAACTGACAAAAGTTTACAAATAATTTGAAAATCATACAAAATCACATTAATAATAATTAAATGAGACGATTATGAGAAATAACAAAAGTATTACCCATTGTGAAATTTTATTTCATAATTGATAAAAAAATTTCTTATACTATTTCATTTTCTAGTAAAAAAAATGCATTCACGCCTGCAATTACTTTACAAAAATTAATTGAATATAAATGCTGAAAATAATTTGACTAAACAAAACTGATTCCCCGCTTTTCCCCATACTCTGGAATAAAAAATTGATGGTGTCCGCAAATATATTTTTCAAAAATTAATTAAAATTATGAAAATAATTTGATTTATTAATGAATAACATATTTACCCTTAAAAAAAATTCATACCCACAATCAAAAAAAATAAACTGCTGAACGTGGGTTTTGAGCGCACTACCTTCACCACTCGAATCCAGCGTTAACCAATTCAGCTAAATGTACCTCTTGGGAAATAAGGAAAAGAAAAAATGAGATATACTTATCAGGGCTGCTTGAGTCGATGATGCTTTGGGATAAAGAAAACTGCAGTTCAATTAAAAAAAAATATTCTTCAACAATAGAATCCTATACAGTGCAACATACGTAAAGCGTATATTTATTTTCGCTTTTCAGTATTTTTTTTGTTGGAAATGTTCCTACATTTACATGTCTATATACTTGTCCTAGCCGCTATGACAAGTTCGCAGCGCCGCTCCTGTGGCTATAAGCCAAAGCTTATTGCCGACATTAAGCGTACCACCCCCACCACCTTCGTTGCAAGACCTGTACGTAAGACCGTGGTCTCCTGTATCGAGTCCCCATGTACGAGAGAATAAAGAAGGGCTGTGGGGACGAGCGAGTCTCTGCAAAAGAGAGCCTACGTTGCGACGCTTCGGTCGACATTTCAAATCGAACCCTTTGAACGTTAGAATACTTGTCGCCGTACTTAATAACTCCGATCGTCCTACTCCCGTAGGTGCATAGAAATTGATAGGCCGTTGAGGCGTTAAACGAATAATAGATAGAATGTGCAATTGAACGTAGCGATGGAGGATATAACGAGCGCCCGAAGAGCTCCGACCGGAGATATATATAGACGCGATTGGCCAGGTGATGTGCGGCGGAGAGTTCCCCGCGGGTGTCTTCTCGTAACCGTCCGAGCGTTAGTATCGCGCTTCGCCACATGCAGCGCTGCTCGCGTATACATCGTATCCACAATACCGTATATACACTTTATCATACACGCGCATGTAGATATATCGTCGCACGGAGATGTGCACCTTGTACGATGTACGCTTGCGAACGAAACAGGCGTAAACGTCGATGCGCAACGCTGTAAAACTGCACCGTCTCCGCGCCTCTTCTTTCCTCCACGAACCTAATATAATTTCAATATAAATATGCGGTGTATAATATCGCCGTGGGCTTTATAGGCTTGAATCCGAGTGCGAGCGCGCGCTGCGGCTGCTTCTCGCGTTACCTCGTTGCACTTTTAAAAAGTCATTCATCCGTTCTTATCGTCGTTCTTTGTGCGCTAGTGGCAACTTTTGAACGTCCAGATCTACGCGGAGAGCGAAATGACAGGAGAAAAAAGAATAGAAAAAATAGCAGAAATAGCGGACGATGTTATGGATAACCTATATTACATGTTGTATGTTACATATTATATATTCTATATTATATATTATATATTATATATTATATATTATATATTGTATTTTATAAATCATATCTTATATTTTATATATATATTATTTTACCATTTTTTTAATTGACATAGATTCATAGATGTGGTAGATACAATGGTTAGTGCAAACGGCTGTTTAAAAAACTAACGAAATAAGAGAATCTAACGCAGTTGGCTATTGTACGGAATATAGATTGTTGAAAAAATGGTCGCAGTCCAAAGTAAAAGTATCGACTTTCGGTTACAAAATGCTCTATTTTCTTTGGTGAAAAAAATTACGTTTCGAAAAAAACAATTCCCACGCTCAAGCACTGCTTTTTGATGGATAAAAAAAGCTTGCAAAACTTGAAGTCTGAAGCTGGTGGAGTGCTTTTGGAGAAACCGTGATCACCGATTTTGAAATAGTAATTTGGAGCAAAACGCTTTCGAGGCGTTAGGATACTGCGAATATTTCAAACCTCTTGTTCGTCGCTTGGGGCAGCTAAAATTGAATAGGACGGCCAACATATAGTGCAGGAATCGCGGATTGAAGGTGTACTTTTCATTACAACAATAGAACGGCTAGTAAAACTTTAAATGCGATTTTGTCGAAACTATGTTTTTCGAAACGGCGTACCCGCTTTCTCGACATCTGATGAATGGATTGACTTAACATTTGGTACACTTAGTCAGTCTAATAAAGGGTGTCCCAAAATTGCCTGACATTTTTAATTGCGCGCCATTTTTTTTTTTTGGCGTACATAGAGTACTAATCTTTGACAACTAGCATCAGGAAGTATTGAGGTTTAGTCATGGAGAATTACACGATCGAGCAACGCATAGAAATTGTTTCTTTCAACAAGATGGCGCAACATATTCTTTCGACGAGATGGCGCAACCTGCCACACCGCGGGCGAAACAATGCAGTTATTGCAGACGAAGTTTCATGGTCGTGTCATCTCGCGTCGCGGCGATGTGAATTGACCACCAAGATCGTACGATTGACGTCATTGGAATTCTTTCTTTGGGATTTTCTGAAAGGACAAGTGTATGCCGATAATCCACAGACCATTCTGAAGCTCAAGGAAGCAATTCGACGCACCATTGATTTATCAATTAGTTCGCAATTATGCCAAAATGTTATTGAAAATTTCATCGAAAGAGTGAACGTTTGCAAACAGGGGCGAGCCGCCCATTTATCGGATATTCTGTTTTACACGTAACCTCCATGTTTGGTACCTTATAGTAAAATACAAATATTCGTACTTTTCGAATAAAAAATACGTTTTATTAAAAATTAAAATATCTCGCCATTTCAAGCCACCCTTGAGTAGTTAGCTCCTGACCGACGTTTTTCTTCTTAACATTTTTTTTCATTATTTATTAACAACAATGATGTGATTGTTCCTCTAAAAATAGAAAAAAAAATCGAAACGTATTTTTTGACGATTGAAACTCGCAAACAAAAAAAGCTCGATCACGTCTTAGCCAATATTATCCATCCGAAAAGAAGAAATTGTTTTTTATGTTTCCGATCAACCGGATGGTCCTCCACGAGATAGTTCATAACGACTTGAATTATTAATATTTTTAAATAAAACGTTATACACAACTTTGTCAATGTACATATCAATAAATGTCCAAACGATGTTTCAATCATCTTTCTTGTTTCTGGAAATTTTTTTTCTTCAAATGACCCCGCTTTTCAGGTCGTCACAGTAGCGTAACCCCTTAAACTTCGCCAGTTCACGGGACCTACCTCAATTTCGAACGGATCGCCTTGAAATTTTCGGAGAATATTTTTCAAATGGCATATATTTCGAGAATCCGGGAAAAACAAAAAATGTCGGTTCTGAGATATTATATATTACATATTATAAGTACATAATATCCCGAGTCGAAATTTAGACCCTCCTTTGAATGCTCGAGAACTTATTTCCTTTGTAACGCACAGACCGCCGCCCTCCTTTGACTCCCCTCGAACCTATATGGAGAAATTTGCACCGTTGGCGACCCTCCTTTAGCCCTACTGAACCTTCTATTCAATCTCCTGAGCCTCCTTTAGGCCTATGGGCTCGGCTTGCGTGAACCTACACAACCTCGTTTTGGCCTAAAGTCCTATCTGTACCCTACAGAACTTCCTTTGAATCCAAAGCAGAAGGAAAATGAAAGTTTGGATCCAAAGGAGGTTCTGTAGGGTCAAGGTATATCTGAAAAATAAATTATATGTATGAATTAAAAATATGATGTTTGATTATTTATTATAAGATTGATTTATTAATTCGACGAACGGAATATGAAAAACTATAGTTTTAATACGTTTGTACTATAGTTATAGTACAAATATAGTATACATTAATATAATCTAGTAAAGTACGCTGGTACTACATTTGTTTGTGTGTTTTCAAGTTTATTTCATTATTATAAATAAATGATATATAGTTTATCTAAAAATATTTTTTAATTCTAATTATCCCTTCTTTGGAAGATCGGTGAACTGCGGATGGGAGAAAAGGGGGGGAGCGGAGGGCAGCATATTGAAGTAGGCCTAAAGGAGGGTTAGTAGGGTCAGAAGAGGTTTAAAGGAGGGCTAGGAGGCTCTGCGAGCCACCGGTGAAAGGAGTCAAAGGAGAGTTAGTAGGGCGAAAGGAGGTTTAAAAGAGGGTCTGTAGGTTTGCGTAAGCATTAAATCAGGCTCACTAGGGTTTAAAGGAGGTTCAGATAAACCTACTAAACCTCCTTTGAGTGAAAAAGTCCAATTTCTGCCACTTTTGGAGGTTCAGTAGGTTCTGATATACATGTTTTTGAGATTTCCATTTGAACCTCTTGAACCTCCATTGAATGACAAATTGGGATCGAAAGGAGGTTTAAAGGAGGGTCTAAATTTCGACTCGGGATATATCATCTACTTCATTGCATATATTACGTATTATATATTACATTTTATGTTCGTGAACATACGCGCACATATTTATATACATGTACCTGTATATAACGCTATTAGCTTGAAGCGACTATTATGTAGTCGCGGTATTATAATACACCATAGTATAAACTGCGTGTCTAGTATCAAAATCCTTTTTATTTGCTTGGCGTCCGGATTCTGCCGCATCTCTCAGTTACTAAACACATGTGTAATTGCGCGCCGGTAAAATTCATCATCGAGAACGGCTTAATGTATTATAATCCCGACAATAATGCACTGCGGGGACTAGGTCGTATCTCTGGTCGATTAGATGTTACAATATCACGCATCGTGAGGCTCGGAACAATCAAAGCGTAATAATGAAGCCACTGGAATAAACAAGCGGTACAGTTACAATATGCGCACATATAGGTACGTACGCGAGCTAGATATACGTACACTTGTATCATATATATATATATCACATTTGCGCATGTGTCTACGAGGCGTACACACAGTTGAATTTTATCTCGACCCTGGAAACGTGAGAGTCGCGAAGTAGTGGCCGTCGCGACACATTCGGACGAAGCGATGCCAATGCGCGTAAGAGACGAGAATAGAGCGCCGCGAAGGGGATCTTGAGTTTTGTGGGCGTCTCTCTCAAGCCTCTCTCTCTTACAGAGTGGCTCTCTGTTCCGCCACGGGGGCATTTAAGCATTAGCGCTTCACGAAATTTCTTCAAAGAGATGTCGTGAAAAATCATATCTGATGACATTCCTCACGATGAGAGACAAAAAGAAAATCCATACGGGAAGATGAGAGAGGGGGGAGAGAGAGAGAGAGAGAGAGAGAGAGAGAGAGAGAGAGAGAGAGAGAGAGAGAGAGAGAGAGAGAGAGAGGATGACGGTAAAGGGTGCATGAATGTGCCTAACACAAATAACAACGGCCGCGACTCCAAAGCCTCCGGGGGGAGTGTTCTCTATTATCTCAGTTAATTATCCCGTTCGCATATATACATATATCTATATACGTATATACTGACACTGTTACGCTCATTTGTACATCCTGACCCTCTTATTATATTTCCTTTCCTCTACTATTTCTTTCTTTTTCGTGCACTTTATATATCTCATGTTTCACTTGATTTCTATATATAGAACAACACGATCGACCATCTTTCTCGAGTTGCTTCAATTGTCGCCAATTTCGTGAGGGCCTCTCTCCATCAGCGAGTTTGTATTGTACATGCGTACGTATATAGCCGCGTATCAAGGGCCGTACAAACAGTTGCGTGTCGGGTAATGAAACACTGCGAGGCAACATCAGCGCAGCATCATCTCTCGCCGCGTGTGTTGCCCACGATGATGTTCGGAGTTCCACTTTAACGACGAGGAGAGAACGCGACTTATTTTTCTATCCTTCTCTTCACGGACGTTCCGTGTAACACACTCGCCCCCCTCCTCCAACTCCGTTATTTTCATTCCGTACCCTTTCCATCTTCCGACCGCTTCGTTTCTACATTTCTCCCTCTTCCAACACTTCCTACTTTCGCGTGTCTGATGTGTGGATATGTGTATAGGATCAGGCGAGCTGGCGTTTAGAATTTTTCATGTCTGTATAGATGTGTAGAACTCGTGGGCTACGAGGTATGTATTTTTATACCGTGTAGTAGGCCAAACCACCACCGAATGGACGAAAGATGATTTACATTTTAAATAAGTGAAGAATAGGAATGTCGATGAGAACTCGAATCGGTATAATTTGGCGGAAAAGTCACAGGCATCGTTAAAACCGATTTTCCAATTTAATACCGAATTTTGACGCGGCGAGGAGTTTTTCTGGTTTGCGGTACTTGCACGCTGTGAAACTTAGTTAATAGGACGTTGAATAAGTTGTCGCTGTTTTCCACCAGACGGCGTTACCAGAACTGCGTGCGTGTAGTTTAAGGTGGTGACGCATCTATAAAAAAAGTAGGTTAAAGGGTGTCTCAAAGTGACCAGATATCTGAATTTATTAATGAAACGTATTGTTTATTTGTAAAGTACGGATATTTTTATTTTAATATGGGGTACAAAACATGGAGGTTATGTGTCAAACAGAATATCCGATAAATGGCCGCTTCGTTCCTGTTTGCAAACGTTCACTCTTTTGATGAAATTTTCAATAACATTTTGGCATAATTGCGAACTAATTTCATTAATGGTGCGTCGCATTGCTTTCTTGAGCTGCGGAATGGTCTGTGGATCCTTGGCATATGCTTTTCCTTTTAGAAAGCCCCAAAGAAAGGAGTCCAATGGTGTAAAATCGCACGATGTTGGTGGCGAATTCACGTCGCCGCGGCGCGAGATGAGACAACCATGAAACTTCGTCTGCAATAACTACATTGTTTCGTTCGGAGTGTGGCGGTCGCGCCATCTTGTTGAAAGAAACAATTTCTATGCGTTGCTCGATCGTTTAATTCTCCATGACTAAACCTCAATATTTCCTGATACCAGCTGTCAAAGATTATTACTCCATGGTCGGCACAACAAAAATGGACGACTTAAAATAATTTTTACGTTCCGGTATAGCTGATTTTTTACCAAAAAGGGGGAAATTATTTTTTTATTCAAAAACAGCCATTTTATGGCTGAAAAAATTAGACGGAGAAGAATCCGTCTCACAATGGGGCCAAATCCCAAAAAGCTAGCCAAAACTCGAAAACGTTATAAATTTGGCTGAATGTCAGTACTCGGGGGTTTTCGGGGTCGCTGGTTACGAATCCAAAGTCAAAATTTGAAATAAAAACAAAATGGCGGAATTGACATGAACAACTTTTATAGAGAAAGTACAAAATCGATACATATGTTGTATCATACGATCAAATTTACAATCGGTTGATTTAAAGTGCACGCATCGTCATCCGAAGAATAATTTGATTCACAATCAGTTGATTCAACTTTTAAATCGCTAGAGCTTCCTGTACTTGCTGGTATACGTACCGCAACTAACAATAGAACTGCTTCTGGGAGCAACGACTTTAAGTTTTTTCAAGGCGATTCGCGCAAGCCTGAAATAAATGGATCGGATATTAATAATAAGCGTGAAATAATGTCTTCCATTGTTTTGGCTCGAGAACACTTTCTTGCAAGATCTTCACGAAACTTTTGAATGTATTTATTAGTAGACTCTTGAGCCTCTTCAGACATTTGTCCTATCGGCAATACCGATTAGTTTATCACTTCTGCGCCATTAATCAATACCTTGTGTACCGAAGTTGGCATGTAGAACCACGGATATAACTGCACAAAGTAGCCAGCTGTCTGTGAGGCATAACTTGAAATTTTATGAAATCGTTTTCATGGCCACTCGAAATTGTCTGCAATGTAACATGGAAACGCTTAATCAAGTTCTCATCAACCCCTGTAATAGCAGCAGAAATGCTTGAGTTTTCGAAAAATCGTCGAGCGGTATTCCCATCATTCGAGCTACCGAAATTCTGTATATTTGTTTTTCGGATTCTTATTTGTTCCTTTTCTTTATCACTACACGCTTGCCACTTTTCAATTTCAAGGCTATATGCTACATCCAGACAATATTCAAAAAACCGTATCCATGCATGCAAAGTTGATAATCCGAATTGTAAATGGTGTTTAGATACTTCTTTTACTAGAATCGCATCGTTATTGTTAAAGTCTTTTGACGTTGCTTTGCATAAATATCATCGTTGAGTAGACGTATTATGCGTGATAGCATTACAAACTTTACCGTCTACCATGGTGAAAGCAAGACGGAAAGAAGCTCTTATTTCTGTTCCATGTATGATCATTTCGAAAGGGACAAAATTGTTCTCTTGCTGTTTAACATAATTCATTTCCTCACGAGTGGCTTCAGGACTCTCGTGAAAAAATTGGATCCTAATTGGTCTACAAAAGTAAGGAGATGACGGCCTCGGATTTTTTCATACAAGGCTAGCGTTTGTTTCTCGGTCGTCTGATACAAGCTGCAGTGGAGCGATTGAGGTAAAAAAAATATTAGCATCGGACTTGCTTCCATCATCATTGGTGAACTTTTGCTTGTACGTACTTTGGCCAGAAATGCCATCACAGCCGTACTTACAAATTAAATTCAAGCTGGTAACAATTTCAGGAGACAAACTTTTGACTACATCCATTTGTGTTAATAATAAATATTCTATCAGCTGTGTGATTCAGCAAAGCCTGCAATTTTACCTCAGCACTACGTTCATTGACAGAAATATCTGACTTATGCGAATAACATTTAAGCTTGGCTTGATATGGCAATTTATACGGTGAAAATAAATTAGAGCTGTTTTTTTTATTACGAATGATATTGTGATTTCGATCATTTTAGTTCCACTATGAGCGACAGAGCAGCATCGGCAGATAAAGTCGTTTCTTGAATCGCATCTATGGACTTCTTATACTTCTTAGTTTTAGATGGGCTCCCCAATCCTACATCACGGACAATTTTCGCAGCATCTGATTTCCCAGATGAACGAAGGCTCATTTGACTCGCATAGGTCATCTCTTCCATACCATGTCTTGCGCGTAATTCTTCAGCCTCCTTCGTCTTTCTCCGGTCACTAGACTTTGCAAATTCCGAAAAAGGCCGACCCAAATTATGGAATCTTTCTGAAGATTGTTTATTTTCTTCGAAAGAAACAAACACGCTCAACCAATCGGAATATTTTTGCAGAAATTTGCCTTCAGTTCTTGATGCTTGTTGCCACTTTTTATGCGTCATGCAACAACTTGCGGAAGACAGGTTTTGCATTGTCTGATAGAGCAAAGGGGCGTTGCAATTTAGTAGACATGAAATTTTCCATCACTGCATATGTTTCAGTCGTTTTGTCATTCAAATGACCTTTCAATATGGAAAAAATGTCCTCTCTTGTTAGGCCACATGTTTTTTCATCAGCGACAGATCCTAAAATTGGAAAACATGATATCTGTGTAGATGGATAATTCCGTATTCAACCTCGTTCCTCTTACTTATTCCAAAATATGATTTGAAAAGAAGAAGAGGATATTTATGAAAGTGAATTACGTATCATAGAACTCAATACAATGAAGACCACAGACAAATTCAAGAAAAAGAGCAAAACATTCCGCGTCGTTAATGTACGAAATTCGGAAACCATGTTTTACGTTGCAAGAACTCGCACCAATGACACAATGGCAGCTAGAGGCAGCAAGTTTTTATTATTTTCATGCAATAATAGTTCCATCTACAACATGCGATCGGTCAAGTCGCAGAACTCTATAGAACATAAACTTTTCTCTATGTGTTTACAATTTTCCGTTGACATCTTCCGTTCATTTTCGTACAAATGATTTGTTTATTGTTATCGCATAAACTATCATAATTAATTTTGTGTTACAATATAAATGTTCTACTTACTTGCAGCTGCTGATTCCATTTAAAAAAAATTGGAATCAATTGATTTTTAGAGATTTGGCGTACACTTGAATATAGCGTTGAAATGTTTGCTTACTGCACGACGCATCAAGCTCGATCGAGAGTCCCCTTTCATCTGCCCCACAGTAGCAGGTACAAGGGAGAGGGCACGCGGAAGCCTGGAATTCGACCTTCGGACCCTTACCTAACCTAACCCACGACTGCAATATACCGGAACGTAAACTTTATTTTTCGACTTCTGGTCAGCTTTTTGGGATTTGGCCCCCTGCTCTCTCCGATCTCTTCGTCGTGCCATTTTCTTCGTATACTCATGTTATCACGCTCGATCTAACTGCTCATAATCGACCTTTCTCTCTTGTCGCGGGCTCGCACACACGCTTCGTTCGTAAAACGCTGCTCTCCACTCTCGTTTAACCCATTCAGCTTATTCTCTCGAATGTTCACTCTTGGCCAATGTGTATACGGATGCATCCCTACACATGCAAAAGTATGTACCGTAAGATGGGGTTACTTTGAACAGGTTTTTGAAGTTTTTTGTGGGTAACTTTTTTTAACATCCTAAATTCCAACTTTCTTTGCTCCAATAGAACAATGTGTCCTTTAGCTATCAAATGGATAAGAAAGTCAGGCCCCCCACGCAATTTTATATATTTTTTATAAGTGTCAAAGTAACTTCGAATGTGGTGTTTCTTTGACAAGGCATTGAAATGCAACTTATGTGAAAGATTAAGAGTTGCGACATTTCGAGAAAAACGCGGTTAATGTTTCGAGTGCGGACTTTTCATATAAATTATCTACTTACGATCAATCGGCGATGCCAGGTCCATGTCCATGGCCATTCCTTAAAAGCTAACACCACTGTAGAATTTTCAAAAAATTGATTTAATTTAAATTGGCTTAAGAGATACTTTGAACCATCTAGATTGAGGGGGAAAAAGTTTGGTGCCTGTAAAACGAAGCATAATGGTTTTCGTTCTTTTCACTCCAAATTCTTTAAAGCACATCTTTAAAATAACATTCTGAAGTGAAATACGCACGAGATTTTCCATGAGTTAATTATAGCAATAGTTATTAACAAGTGATGGTCTTTTTTTCCTGTCAATCATTGAGTTTTTACTTTAAGGCCTTAGGCCACAGTAACGGGTATAAAATCATGTGCGAATTTAACAATTTTTTTTTCGTATAAAAAAGTGATTCACTCATTAAATGAATTACACATCTATTTAGTATGAATATCAAGCTGTAGGATTTTTTTTTCCGATGTACACAATGGCCGACTACTAATATTTTCTTTTTTTATCCTTTTTGTAGGCGCTCCGCGGCGTGACATTTAGCATCAACAATCTTTTACCTAGAACAGAAAACAAAAATTCTCGTCAATCTACATTAGAATACCTAGAGAAGTACGTACGGAATTTAAAAAATATTGTTTCATTCAAACGCTGTAGGTATTTCAACTAAAGAGATGAATTTTCAGTGTAAAATTTCGTTATAACTGCTCATAAACTGCTCATAAAATGAAAAGTTTTCGATCAATCAGAAATTCCGTACGTACTTCTCTGCGAAATTCAATTAGGAACATAATTTTTAAATTTGAAGTAAATCGAGTGAAAATTGTTGAATTTATTTGTCACGCCAATTGGAAAAAAGCTGTTTCGAGAAGGTTCGAGTAGTCGGCCATTTTGTACATAGAAAAAAATATATATATTTTCTAACATCTTGATATATTCGTACTAAATAGATGTGTAATTTATTTTATGAGTGAATCCCTTTTTCATACGAAAAAAAATTGTTAAATTCACTAGCTATACTCATGTAATTTAATAGTTTTTTTTTGAAATTCAAATTTGCGTCATTTACACTGCGTGCCGCAGAGCGTCTCAAATTCAACTTGCCTCGCGAGAATGTCTCCAGTGTCACCATATTGTATAATTTTTTTTTATTCACTTGAACATATGACTAATACCATCCTTGAATGTTATCATCCTCTTACTTGTCCGTCCACGCAAAAAAAGAAATCGCGAAAAATCACTTCATTTTAGACGTTTACAGTGGTGTAAACGCTTAACAATAAACTGTGCTCATATAGATTGCTCAGGCCGTTGTCGCAGATACACGTTCCCATTGACCCGCATGATAACTACCCTTCAGGTTAATGCATCTAAAAAATCCCCGACGATTCTCGTTAACTAGTGATGTAGTTTCAGTCCGGCGTCTCAAACGTTTGAATTACGATAGAAAAAAACAAGTTATCACATTTTATATTCAAAGTACCTTTTTCGTCCCAAATTTCGCGATCTAAATGATTACAAAAAAAATGTTCCAAATGAAAAAAAAATTGAAAAAACTGACTTGATAGACCGTACAGAATATATTTCCGAAGATTGCACAAAAACTGTATTAAGAAATATCAAAAACGATGCATGTTATTGCGCGGACCGTTTCGAAAAATATAGTTTCGAGGTAAACATGTTTTAAGCAATTGGCACGCGTGTTCACATTTACTTTCGTGTTCACGGGCTTAATCGAAATTCCGAAAATCAAAGTATATATTTGCATTAAGCTACGTCAATAAAGTAACTTTTTAACGGAGTATATAGGTAATCAATCTTTCTCCACTTGGAATAATTCGAATGATAAAAGTACCAAATTTTTCGACAACGATTATCCATCGATACAAATTCATGAAAATAGTTTTTTCGTTTATTTCAATCGATTAGAGTGCAACTTTATACGAAGCAATCGCCCCCCAGAGGAATGACTCTTTAAATTGCTCTTTAAACATGGTCCTTAACAATTGCTCTTTAAAATTCATTCAATCGTACTTTCTCACATTTCGAGGGCCGATTTCCGTCGCAGTCCGTTCGATCTTCGGATAAGTAGGTAAATCGAAAAAAAGAATTTTGACACCTCCTCCATAATTTCACATCGATCGCAGTCACTTACACCGTCCGGACTTGCTCCTACTATCTTGGTAGTAACGTCGATTGGAGTGATATTTCGGACCTATAACGTTTACGAATTCTTTTCTTCACTACTTCCCAATCCTCCAAAAAAAAAAATGATCGAAAAAGAGGAAAAAAGTACAGAGCCTTAAAAAAAAAAAAGTACGAGGGCATCAATCGAGGAGCCCGACGGAAGAGCTTCGTGGGCCCTTCGTGTTAGGAAACATTTCGCCCTATGCGGTGTACATTGGCGTTCGTCGAGTTTTACGTGACCGCGTATCCATGTGGCGGTTTCGCTCTGTCCATGAATGACCAGCGGATCGGTTTAATGAATGAACGCGTCCGAACGAACGGAGCGTCGGAGCGAGGCGGAATGGCTTCGCGCTCTCTGTTGTATTTTATTCATCGCTCCCGCTTTGCGCGACACACGCATGTGTGTGTGTGTGTGTGTGTGTGTGTGTGTGTGTGTGTGTGTGTGTGCGCGCGCGTGTGTGTGTGTGTGTGTGTGTGTGTGTGCGCGTGTGTGCGTGTGCGTGTGCGTGTGTGTGTGTGTGTGTGTGTGTGTGTGTGTGTGTGTGTGTGTGTGTGTGTGTGTGTGTGTGTGTGTGTGTGTGTGTGTGTGTGTGTGTGTGTGTGTGTGTGTGCGTGCGTGCGTGCGTGCGTGCGTGTGTGTGTGTGTGTGTGTGTGTGTGTGTGTGTGTGTGTGTGCGTGTGTGTGTGTGTGTGTGCGCGCGCGCGCGCGCGTGTGTGCGTAAGTGCGCGGTTACTAGGGCCGTATACGGCAGAGTCTCGCGAGGCGCGGCACCGCGAGGGTCGTCGAGCGACAAGATATTCCATCGTGTGGGCGCCTTTCCACGAAGGGAAAACGTCGTCAACTACCTGTGTGTAGAGCTGTATACGCTTTTTATTGATGCTTCATATCGTAGGAATAATTTCATGTAACGAAGCGACACAACGACGTGCTTGCGAAGGACGCAAGGTATTGCCATAGAGAAATTTCATTTACGTTGATGTGATTTTTTTTCGGTGGTTTTACTGTAATCGCGGTTGTTTGGGGTTCCGTGGTCTATCGAGGAGTTCTTATGAGATTTCGTCATGCCCGTCTATCCGCCTGGCACAGTAGCCTCTAGAGGAGTTGTGCTTAAGATAACGTACTTTTACCGTTTACAATAAATATTTTTTTAAATTACGTCGTATAAATTCAGAGCCAAGCATATGTAGGTAAATGTTTATTATTATAATGAAATAGAATCAGTTTCAGGACATGAGGTACTTGAATAAAAACAAGAACATCAAGAAGCACATGTAGGTCGATGTGTGCAAGAGGACATACTTCAGGTTCAGATGACATATGTATGTCATCTTGCACACCTTGACCGAATTATGCTCAGATACATTAATTTCCGGGTTAAAGGTTAGTTTATGGCAACCAATGTTTACTGGAATATTATTGTAGTGGCAATGGCAAGTTGCCTGCGGCACGTAAAAATGTTTGGGTGTCAAAAGCCAACCCATTCTATTCTTCTTTACAGATTCAATTGGCTTGGCCACGTGTTCCTGTGACTATAGCTCTTATTGTTAGGTGTCGAGGGGCGTTGATAATAGCCAGGCATCCTATAACGATAAGCCGAAAAATCTGATTTTATATCCGGTTTTATACGCGCCTGGGGAAGATGACAGTGTGTCATCTTACACCGACATCTGATATGCCAACTTACCCATAAGGGAATGCAGATTTTGCTTATTTATTGTGACAAAAGACACTGGAGTTAAAATATCAGTTGTGCAGTATTTGTGGAGGACAATGACCTTAGGTTATGAATAAACTGCGTCAGCTAGGAAAAATCTTACCGGCGAGTATTTTTAGCACCAGGTAATAACGTGGTCAGTTGTATTTCGCATTTGAAAATCACGAAAATATTTACTATGTTGAAGCATTTTGAGAAAAGCGCGTTTGAAGTTCTCCGGTTTGCCGAATCTACCTACAACCGCCCATAGCTCCCTCCATTCTGAACGAATCGGCATGAAATTTTTAGTCAATATTTTTGAAATGTATTATTAACGTAAGCCCATAACCCTTCGTTGACACATTAGATTGTTTTGACCCGGACGAATGTGGAATAAAATGCTCACCTTCCCAAAATTGACTTTTCTAATGATTTTTTATAGAATAGAAATCGACCGAAGGGCTGTTAACGAGTTAAGCCTAGTTCGCGGCCGGAAACAAGAGGTTTTTGTTGTGAATTTTTTTGAGTTTAATGGGTACAGGTTTTTAACTATTTTTCATATTAAAGGGTATCATTGCAAGTATCTTTTAGAATTTGTTATTGGGAAATGTTTATAAACGACGGATACAGTAAATTGCATACACCGTGTGCAAAAAAGGTCCTTCGTGGTGACCATTTCTGCTCGGGAACAAATCATCTGAAATAGAAAAACCGAATGAATTTAGTTTTTGTACCGTATTATACTAGTTTTGTACCGTATTATTATATTATTAGTTCCTCTATCTTTAATCGAAAAATGAATATGTGATTTAAAAATGAATCAAAAGTGTTCTTGCTTACATGTAAGCATAAATAAATAAAGCCAAACAAAAACGATCAATTGTGAATTCAATCAATGAAGGGTAGATTATTTTACTACCAACTCATTCCCGATTTTTCCCATTTTGATAACGTTCTAAAAAATTCCCACCCCAAATCCATGCAACGCTACTGATTTCAG
Source organism: Ophion costatus (assembly GCA_951751655.1). NCBI lineage: Eukaryota > Metazoa > Arthropoda > Insecta > Hymenoptera > Ichneumonidae > Ophion > Ophion costatus. The sequence goes on along the minus strand of OX632362.1, from coordinate 19,365,325 downwards.
TGGGTTAATAGTAGTATCGGTTAGGGTAGGCCGATAAGAATCTTACAAAAAATTGGGCTTACCCGTGGTAAAACCTGACAGAACCCAAAGAAAACCCTAGAAGATCGTTACACACCCTATAAGAACCTGATAGGGGAGCCCGATAATGACCCAACAAGGAATCGGGTTGACCCAGCAATGAACTGAACAAAAACCCAACGTCAATTTCTAGTCGGGTATAAGAATCCGTCGGAAACGAAAGCAATTATCCCATTGACTTGAAATTTGAACTGAGCACTCTTGAATATATTGACTCTACAATAACGTAGGATACTTTTGATTGGATTGGAAATTGACGATTTGGCACTGAAAAAGACGACCATTTTTTAGGCAAGAAAACAGACTATTTTTCATAACTACGCCATTTTTTTAGCTTTTTATATTTTTCGAACATCCTTCATCATTGTACAGGAAACACCTTCCAGTTTAACGACATTTTTTTTCCTTTTTCGGTTTCAACTACTTAATTGGCCGGAATCATGTCAGCAGTGGAGGAACTTTTTTTTGGCGCCGCCAAAGGCAGCGCATAAGTCGCTTGGATCTCGATACTATTCTATGAAACAATTATGTAGTATAGGTCAAATATAGCCAAATATATTATTAATTTTCCGAAACATTTAATTGAGTACTTTTCTTCCAAAAAATTCCCGAAAATCACCCAAATTTTCAGCGTTCACACTTGTATAGCCCCTTAATGGCAGGTGGATGAACCATTATCCGGGTCAAAGTCGATCGAGGGTGTCAAAGTCGTGGCCAAATATACGTCTCCCAACAGAGGGTTAAACATTGATTCTTCAAATGATTGCCCAAACAAATGACTATGGAGCTCTACTTTGTGCGTTTTTCGACACGAGGCAAGATTTTTCTTAGTCCAAATGGAATTGCATGGTTCTTCCTGATGCACATTGTAGGCGACATCTAAATGAGTTCAACCGAGTAACACCAACCATGTCAGGTGTTCTGTTTGTCGTGACTCCACCCCCCCCCCCCCCGCCCCGCCTACACATGTATATACAGGGTGTCCAAAAGTCACGGAAGTAATTTTGATAGAAAGCACGGCTTTTTAACTATAAAGCGTATTTTTTTAAATTCATTCATAAAGTATACAACATATACGGCTATGCAACATATATAACAATTCGAGTAAATGGCCTCCGCGGCGATGATTTGCATGAAGCTGCAAATCTTTCGTGCGATCACGCGGTAGAGACCTTCCCAAAATGTCCATTTTTTAACCATGGTGCTGAATTGCTGTTCCTGAACTCTCAGCAACATTCTCACGAACTGCCTTAATGTTTTGTGTTGAACGACTTGAAAGAACGGCCGAGTTATTACTGATTTTCTTCACAGTTGATGAAGTTGAATTACCGACCATATTTTATACGACAATTGCGAACTGTAGCTGCCACATGTTAATTATTTTTTAAATATTGCTCAACACCGAAAACGAACTGTTCTTTCGCGTAGGGCTCCACTTTTAATGACCGTGAACTGCCAGCTATCACGCTGTCTTTTTTTTCATTGGCAACACTTTACAGCACAAATGGCACACTATTCAAATCTTGCCTGAAATTTGGTGTGTATGTGTGTGTGTGTGTGCTTCTGGCTGTTTTGAGGACGTTCCTTGAAGTCGAATCCTTTTTCAACACACACACACACACACGCACAAACACACACGCGCGCGCGCACGCACGCACGCACGCACGCACGCATGCACACACACGCAACAAACACACACACACACACACACGCGCACGCACGCACACACGCACGCGCACGCACGCGCATGCACGCACGCACGCGCACGCACGCATACGCCGCACGCACGCACGCACGCACGCACGCACGCACGCACGCACGCACGCACGCACGCACGCACGCACGCACGCACACGCCGCACGCACGCACGCGCACGCACCGCACGCACGCACGCATGGACGCGCGCGCACGCACGCACACGCACGCACACGCCGCACGCACGCACGCACGCACGCACGCACGCACGCACGCACGCCCGCTCACGCACGCACGCCCGCACGCACGCACGCACGCACGCACACACACACACACGCGCGCGCGCGCGCGCGGAAAAACACGCGCTAGGCTTATAATTAATCAATCCTCTTATCGGTTACGCCGTACAGCGGAAACACGGGCGTCCTCGCCCCGCGTATGGACTAAAAGTTTGCCACGAGCACATCGACGTTTCCTGTTTTCTTTCTCGCCTTATTCCTCGTTCCTCTCTCTCTATCTACATCCGCGGGTTATCTTTTCCAGCACACACGTATAAGAATACTCCCGTGTAGGCGTGTGTGTACTTGTGTGTGGGCTCTCTGTGTGAATATACGTAGCCGAGCACCGCTCTGACAATTACGAAAGTGTTCGTATCGACGGTTTGTGCAGATATGAATATGGAAGAAAGCAGATTCTGGGCGCTCTCGTTGTTGCGCATATCCATTCGCGTTTTCTTGATTTTACTCGATGAGAACAGTAGCTGCACGTAACTATATACCTATGCGATTGTACGCCCCTGTGCGCCGCTTGCTTTGTGCATATTTCCGTATGAACGTGTGCATATACAGAGTGTGCCATCCGGGTTGGTACAACGAAACATTCCGAGAACAACATTTTGTTGTTCTCGATAAAAAAACGAAAAGAAACAAAATTTTCGTAGTTTTAGAGAGTAAATATGGTTATTTTTCATTCGGGAACTTTATTTACTTCTTTAAGGCCCACAGTTTTATACCCACAGTAACGGGTATAAAATCATGTGCGAATTTAACAATTTTTTCGACGAAAAAGTACTCATAAACTCATAAAATTAATTACACGTCTATTTAGTATGAATGTTAGACATTTTTTTTCCGTGGCACAAACTGGCCGACTACTCGAAATTTCTCGAAACAGCTTTTTTCCAATTGGCGTGACAAATAACTTCAAGAATTTTCACTTGATTTACTTCTAATTCAAAAGTTATGTTCCTAATTGCATTTCGCAGAGAAGTACGTACGAAATTTCTGATTAATCGAAAACTTTTTGCACAAAAAAATGATGTGACGCTGATACAAAATCGCTAATATTTCAAGGTTATGCCAGATGACCAGCCTTACGATACGACGTTTTACTCCTGACAATTTCAACCATAACCTCCTGGTGGGGCCATATTTTGTCAAACGGCGGAGACTTATTTGTACTCCCAATATAGCAACAACAATATTCGTACTTTTCAAATGAATAGTACGGTTTGTCAATAAATTGAAATGTCAGGTCATTTTGAGACACCCTTTAATATTTATTTTTTTAGAATTATTTCTCGCGTGACAATATAGGTAACTTCTGTCTGAGACTTTTTTCTGTTTGACGTTGATTTTCTTAAAGACATTTTAAACATTTCGTCAAATGGATACCCAATAAATCAGTGCGCATAAATTATGTCATAGAAATTTCATTAGTTACATTTTTTACTAGTATTTACTGAGTTCCAACTCCTGCGGATTTTTACGTTACTATACGTTTCCCAATCGAATCCTTTCCTATTACTCTCTACCCACACTTCGCTAACTTATCCTAACTTTCGGTGCGTCCACAGCATCCATATATGGATTTAAAAAATCCAAATATATTCTTGATCTGTATGAGTGTTGTCATGTTTGGTACCAGATTCAGCAAAATAAATGGACAAAATGATGACACGCTACACTTTGATTATCAATTTGTCCAATTTTCCCGACCATCCTACAAATTATATTTCTTTATGTTCGATATAATTCTGCTAACAACGTTGGAAAATGGTCTGCTGCAGATGCGTCCCAAATCTGACCTCAATCGGCCAATCGGTTATCGCGATATCGTGGTTGCCGATGTCAAAAACCAAGTTACGAGAAAAACGCGTTTCACGTTGCTGCGTCTCGACCGTGCTCCCCGAGCGTACTCCTTATCGTATCTATAACTCGGCTAATTTTATGAGTATCATTAAACAGTTTCCACAGATGTATGCCGAGAGGTCTGTGGAATAATAAAACTAGATAGAAAAAAAAACAATTTTTTGAAATTTCTAGTCAACAATACTGCGTTAAACATTTAAGATATCTCAAAAACTTGACGTCACGCAGCAAATAACGTGAGACGAAATGAAAAATATTACTAATAATTTCAAACATTCAGGGTAACCGTGTTTTCATAATGAAAATATCCAAGGTCATGACTTTTCTTCCTGAAAACTGAGACTTTCGTTCGAAAAGTGTTTTTGTTTTTTCGAAAATGTATCGCACTCGAGATATTTCATTGTGCCAACTCGAATGGTACACCCTTTACATGTACTGCGCATACACACAGTTATATATAGTACAGATGTGTAAATACGCATGCGCGTGTATATGTGTACGGTAATACAGCGTATCCGTATTTACAGCACGTATTAACGAGCCAGTAGAAGGGAAGGAAAAAGGTATATACGGATAGACACCGCGTGTGCCGCGTTTCGGCGTACACCAGAACGCGCCTTACATAACGTATTTTGACGACCCCGACGCAGAACGCGATAGCCCGCGCGCCGGAAGTGCTACCCCACTTCCCTCCGGCCGCCGCTGCGGGGGCCACATTTTACTCAACCTGTCTCTCTCTCTCTCTCTCTCTCTCTCTCTCTCTCTCTCTCTCTCTCGCGCGCGCGCGCGCGCGCTCTTTGGCGCGCGAGCGCGCGTGCTTCCTCTACGATTCGCTCATTCCGAGCTTCTTCGACTCTCGTACGCTTTCGCATATGCGCGAGCGTCCGCTCGCTCGACCCCACGAGTATCGCCGTCTAGTCTGCCCATCATATCTTACGCGATGCCTCGTTCGTTGTGTGGCGTGTATGAATGCTCGATGAGAAGAGTCCGACACGACACATGTACCAAATTCGCTGCGATGCTTGGGTGCCCCGCACCAGGATCGCAACTACGCGGCTGCAGCAACGCCGCGAAACTTCGACGTACGACGATTGAGTCTTGGATAGTTTTTTTCTCTTCACGGATGCGAGATTTTTCGTCACAGGGCTTCGGCGTTTCGCTGTGAAGTTGTTCGTTTCGGGGCTAACTTCGCGACATGTCACCTGGCGGGAGTCTACCGAAGCTACTTCGTCAGTGGGACGTGTGAGCTCTGGAAGTGGCGATCCGTCGCCACTTCTTTCTTCGGTACTTCAAGAACGTACGGGAGTCTTGAAAAAACTACCACGCTGATAAAATTCGGATGTGTTGCTACTTCGTTTGTTATAAAAACGAACGCGAAATTTCGGATCGGTCCACTGACCGGCGGAGTTATACTCTTGGGTATTTTAGTAAATATGTATCCCGCAAATAAATGTATATCCCATAAAAGTATAGAGACTCTAGGAGCAATCAAATAATACAGTACTGTAAACTTGAATTTGAATATAAACCTCGTTGATAAAGAAAAATGGGACGAAATGTTTTCGGTTTTTCGTATTGACAATTCGTGTATGAACGAAACTTTTTGGACAATTTTTTCAACTCTGATATCGAGATATCATTGGTATTATTCGAGTCCAATTCGAATCCAATTCCGAATACTTTGGGTTCAAATTTTATCTACCGTACATCATCGAGGGATTACACTTACTGGAAATTTCTTCAGAGTCGATTTTTGGTTTTCGGCGGATTCTCAAAATATAACATTTCAAAAAAATTCTCTCAATGTTTCAAGTCGATCCGTTCTGCATAAAACTTCTTAATTTGAATTTTGCTTGTTTACTACTTTTTTATTTGCATAAAAGTTCCTTTTTTGTTTGTTTATTGATTTTATGTTGGGCTGCATATAGAGTAAGTTTAGAGCATGTAAGAACATAACAGAGTATGTTTGGCAACTTATAATAAATGAAGATCTCAATAAAGTACTTAGGTTTCACTTAGCTATACACTATTATTTCTATAATTAACGTTTTTAATCAAAGGTTCTCATAAATGTCGAAAAATATCATAATATCAGTATTCCGATATTACAACTCGTTGATATCGAAATAATTTTGGTAATAGAAAAAGCTCCTATATTTCAAACTCTAATCTGCACAAACCATTTTATCTACTACGTTCATAAATATTTTTCAATGCAGCAATTTTAAAAAGTCACTGAAAACCATACTCTTCAAGGTAACAAAAAAAATGAAGCCTCTACACGTTTTGCCATAAAAAGTCACGAAAATTCCTCTTTTTTCCCGCCGCGAGCTAAGTGTAATCCGTTAAATGTAATTTGAGTTTAAATACTTTCATTGGGCTCCTCATATTTCATGTCAAATAGGTATAGGGTGTCTCGAATGACCTGACATTTTAATTTATCATTAAAACCCATTATTTATTAGAAAATCACGATTATTTATTTAATATAAGGCACAAACAAGAAGGTTATGTCTGGGACACAATATCCGATAAGTGGCCGCCTCGTACCTGTTTGCAAACGTTCACTCTTTTGACGAAATGTTTAAAAACACTTTGGCATAATTGTGGACTAATTTCATTAATGGTGCATCTAATCGCTTCCTCGAGCTCCAGAATGATCTGTGGACCATTGGCATACACTTTTCCTTTTAGAAAACCCCAAAGATAGATGCCATTAATCGGATATTGTATTCCGCACATAACCTCCATGGTTGTACCTTATATTAAAGTTAAAATATTCGATAATTCAAATAAATCCTACTTTTTGTCAATAGATTTTAATGTCAAGTCATTTTGAGACACCTTTTATACTTGGAATTTTTCTCCGCGAGTATACCACATCGCATTCCGTCTGTATAAAATGCACTCGTTACTTGACGCCGGATTTTCATTCCAATCTCTTTCTCCGTATGAAGTTTCGCCTGATGTAATTCATCATTTACTAGCGATCGCGTTTGTATTGTGTACACTCTTCAGTTTTCTAGCTCGCAATGGAGAATTTCTCTTCGCCACTTCATTTCGGTATACGTAAAGATATTTCTTCAATCTGTATATCTTGTACGAACCCCAATGACCTAAAGTTTAGCGTAGCAGCTGTTAAATTTAGAAAAATCAATGTACGAATATATCAAAATACCAGCTGTGCCCTGGGCTTTGCCCGCGTCGTGTCCATGTGGATGGCACATCTACCTCCGCAATTTTATATTGAAAAGAAAATTCGCCGAGGTTGCAACAAATCTTACATAAGATGAAGAATCCTCGCTTTCTCACTGTGCAGGATTCTTACTCGCCAAAATCTGTCTCTGTTTCCCTCTCTCTTCTCCTACTCCCCCCCCCCCCCCCCGCCATTATTAAGTACGCCGTATGATCTATAACTTTTTGTCCATCTGTTCATTTCGTTTTTATGTTTGTAGTTTTATGGTTTTCAAAAATATTTTGTTGAAAAGAATTATCTGCGAAGACAATTGATGAAAATTCGAAAATGCCAAACAGCCCCTAACTATTTGTCAACGTTTGTTGGATTATTTATTTATTTATTTATTTATTCGTTTGTTTCGGTTGCTTTTTTATATATATAAACATCGTCGCAAATCACCGGCAACATTTTTAATCGAGATATATATCGATTAAAAATGTTGCATTTGGTGTGTTATTCAAGTGTTGGTACAAGGCACCAATGCCCATCTCCTAAATGCATGGAATATTCAATGAATCTATAATAAAATAAAATACGCAACTGAGGGTTCTACCTCGATGATTTAAAAAATTATTATTCGCCATTCCCGGGCCTCCGGTAATGATTTATTTGGAAGAAAATATTTCGCATAATCGAAATCGAACCTAGGGCCTAACTGCTTATCTTTTGCCTATCCTACACACGCTGCCATAACGCTACCAAGTACTTTTGGCATCTTGATGCACATATACGGCATAAGAGACAAAAGTAATTCCCGCTGTACCTTCGGATAGATGTTACCTGCGATTTTCTGCGAAACAGTGGTTTATACCATATTACATGATAAGACCTATTAAATGCATGGTAATATGTGTCCTACAAGATCAGAAGCCGAACTACAAGACGGAGTGTTTAACTGATATCCCATTTTTGCAATGCAACAAACATACTGTGTAGCAGTTTATGAGAAATGCGTAGTGTAAAAAACTATCAAGCTGCGGTTGCTCGAACTGCAAATGATGTACGTCTTCGCTATAAGTAAACCTTACTATAATTTTTTTTCGAATAGCCACTTTCCATAAGGTCTTGTACCAAATTATATTCGAAAAACGTCAATGTTAACCGTACGAATTGTACAAACTAGAAAAGAATAGTAGAAGTTTGACTAAACAAAATCTAACCGTATGCAACATTAGTATTTGCACGCCGATTTTGTTATAGCACTGAATTGGCCATATCTATACTCTCAAGCCTTTTACAATAGTGATTCATCATTTCGGGGATTATGGATAGTTAACCACACCACCAAAATCGCATGTTTAGGTATACTTTTAGTTTTTCATCCTCTTAACCATATTACGATTGCTGTATCAATAAACTATAACGAATTTTACTATCCATTCGTTTATCATGGGCGTTTGTTGCAAATACCATGGAATTTTCTCTCAGTGTACGTTTTTCCTAATATAAGTATATTATCACTTTGTGCTGGTGAAAATTGAATGCAAATATGGTAAACGGGAGCCACCTCCTGTTACGAGCTCATCCGATCGCACCTTCACAATCGATTCTCTCCTGCAGTCCTCTGCCCCCCCCCCCCCCCGCCTCTCTCTCTCTCCCGCTCTCTCTTTTTCTCTCCCGGTCTCTCTCGTTTTCTCTCGCTCTAACCCTACCGTGAATATGCAGCCAGCTCCGGCGAAACATGTGCCGCATAACATTTCACAAAGCGAACCATTCATGCGCCTTGGAGAGGTAGGGTACCCCGATAGCGTCTGTGTTGCCTGCACGCGGATGATCGCTGTGCATATACCGACATAGCCGATTATGCATCGCGCGTAGTTCGTGGGGTTCCTCCTACGTACGTAAGTGTCCACATAGCTTTGCGCGTGAAACTCCCTCGTCGTCGACGAGGTATAGAAGGTTATTGCAGCGTCCCCGTAGGAAGACACACATGTCTAGCTTTTGCCCGCGGTATCGCTTGCCTGTAGGTCCAGAATGGATTCTAGGGTCATATCGTCCTAAGGGCTAACACCACTCTAGGACTTTGGAACAATCGTTTTTTCTTCATAAAAAATACTTTCGGGTTCGAAAAACGATATGCAAGTGATCCTGTAGCGAAAAAACATGCTAACGTTCAATTATCGATTCGCTTCGAGGCGTTACGGCAAAACTTTTTTCAAACTGGGCGGACGCATTACTCGAACACCTTTGCATGGATCAATTTGAAATTTTGATAGTAGCTTCCCAATTACATTCTCTATGGGTGTACGTAGCGGTTTTTTTTATTAAATGTGAACGTTTTCTTTTATAAACAATTTACTGCTTATTTTTCGGGCAAAAAATCGATTTATTTATTTCAAAGTGCGCCATTTTTCCAAATGTGATAACGAAAAATCCCTATGTAGTCCCACAGCTAATAATATATAGATTATCATTTTTTTTCGCTTTTATTCTAGGTCTTATACTTTTCGAGAAAAACGTTCTCCCGTGAATCTATTTGTAAAATACACGTTTTTCAAGATGGGCTCTTCCGTCGCCATTTTGTATGAATACTATAATAAATTTTTTTAAATACTTTAATATGTGTTAAAGAAACCCTCTCAAAAGAAACCCTATTCCTTTTTCCATACTTCCAAAATAAATTGTCAAAGTTAGGTTATTTTCTGCCGCTAGAATGGTGTTATCCCTAGAGGGTTATGTACCAAGGTCATGAAAAACACGATTTCAAGACTGTTCTCTGCATAGTTTAATACTTATTAAACTACGTATTCAACTATGCAGTTTAATATATACGTATTAAACCATATATTCTACTATGCATCACATTAAACTATGCAGTGTTACACTACATACAAAATTAATGCACTTAATACCTACGCATAATCACATAAGCAGGAAAAATCGAAAAAATTAAGGCAAATTGATTTGACGCGGTTGAAGAATAAAACCGTTTTGGATATTTAGTGAAGAGTTTTCTCGTAAATGCTGGATGGTTATGACGCGTTCGGAAGGAAAATCGCAGTCTCTCAGGCCTCTCTCTGGCCCTTTGACACAGATCGCAGATGACGCAAAGTGCCTCGTACAGATATTCTCGTAGGGATCCAACTCGATCATACAAATTCCGGTTGAGTATTTTAAATGGAAAATTTATCAACGACGTAAATCGTGAAATAGCGCGACAGCCACTTGGATGCTAATGCATGTCCGTTTCAAATCCCTACAGGGATGTGGTAGGATCTGTGGGCTCCCTCACGAATCTCTGCACGGGACAGAGAAATTCTGGAGGCGTTTATTTTCACACGCGAAAAGTTGAGGGATTAAACTGGAGCCATTGTTCTTAAAATTCAAAGTATTTCCATAAATGATAGACAACGGTTTAGCATCGCATTCGAGCCCTGCCAGCTTAACTTCAGCTTTGAAAAGAAAACGACTGTATAGATGGCCAATACGATTCTATAAATTACTGAGATGTGTGTGTGTGTGTGTGTGTGTGTGTGTGTGTGTGTGTATGGGCGTGCGTGCCTGCCTGTCTGTGTGCCGGTCTGTCTGCCTGCCTGCCTGCCTGCCTGCCTGCCTGCCTGCCTGCCTGCCTGCCTGCCTGCCTGCCTGCCTGCCTGCCTGCCTGTCTGTCCGTCTGTCCGTCCGTCCGCCCGTCTGTCTGTCTGGCTGTCTGTCGGTTACGAAGTGTGTGCGAGCTCATACGAGTATACGTGACAACACACGGATGCGTGCGTGGCCTCCCCAACAATGCAATGTGCGAGCGCTGCTGCTGTTTCCTATACACGGAGAAAACAGGGCCCTCGGAGTTACACGGAGAAAACAGGGCCCTCGGAGTTAAGAATTAATACTATGCTTCTAAAAAAAAATATCATTAAATATCAAAATGTATTGAATGGAAGATAAAAATTGTAATTATGGTATAGTAAAAATGAAGAAATTTAAATTTTAACCTACGATATGGCACGTAAACTGATACAAATAATACATTTTATTCGGCATATTGTGATTTTTCGTAGTATTCAAAAAATATTTTGCCCACGTAATTGGAACAATTAGTTTCCAGTATTCTACAAAAAGTACGCAGTATAAAGAGTCACATTTTACTAATCAACTTCGTAATATTTTTCGCTATACGCCGAAGATTAATGCTATGCGTATAGTAAAATCTATACATACGCGAAGATTCATGCTATACGTATAGTAAAATCCATATGAAAATATAGCGTGTAATAAAGGTTGGTATTTTACAAAGCACGCATTATTTTTACTATACAGCGTATAGGACTCGCGCCTATGCGAGAATAGTTTCAAATGTAATATGCACGCATCATTTTTCCTATACGGTGTGAGAATCATTTTTATACTTCTATATTCTTCTCATTAAACTGCTATATTTTCCAGCACTGAATATTAGAATTCTGGCAACGAGTGCTATAATTTGAGGCCGAATTTTTCTCCGTGTAGATGATATTACAAACGTGTGCTCAATCGCATATACGGACGAAACAGGCGTTATAAACGAAACGTTGTAGGATCATACCCGCTTTACGTGTGACTTGCGCCCTTTTTGGTCTTTTGCATTCGTGTAGTGCGGTATACACTTTCTGTTGTAAGAGCGACCGAGAGGCAGAGAGGGAGACGGTGGGAGAGAGAGAGAGAGAGAGAGAGAGAGAGAGAGAGACTGCGAACAAGAGTGAACGATTTTACGTGCAGGACGTTAAAGCCGCTTCGTTACGAGGCCGTTAGCAGCAGCCGAGGACAGAGGCTTCTTTCTCTCGCTCTCTCTCTCCCATATCCGACGGAAGAAAACCCATGTCACGGTGAAGAAAACTGACATCGACCGAGCAATCCCGCGATGAGCGCGAGAGAGACGGCTGTTCAGTTTCCGTATTTCCTCCGCGCGGAAGAACTGGTATTTCTGAAGAAAAAAAGCCGAGCAACGTCCTTTTCTCGCGTCGACGACGCGAAGGCGGCTCATCTGTTGCACGAGACGTCGCGGCTGCCTATACAGTGTGAGGCACTAACTGTTGCCACCTTGAATATCGCTGTAATTATCGACGTCAGAAAAAAATGTTTGAAACAAAAGTTGTACCGTACGAAAGGGGTCATCAAATGCGACCATTTTTTTTTATCTCAGTGGAGGCGCTGTCGCACGGTAAAGGTCACCTCCACTTTTTTAAATGGGACGGTACATTTTTTCTTTCAACTATCTTGTAGAGCATCGAAAACTGCATAAAAAACATTTAGGGGTCAAAGTCGTTCAAGGTCATTTAAGATCAAAAAGTGACATGAACTTTATTTTTATGTGAAATTACCTTTATTCACAGTAGATGTTCAAAGTGATTGTCGTTGGAATCAATGCAGTATTGCAATCCACTCATCACGGATTGTGTAGAATTTCTCATCACTTCGACACTTATCGAATCACAGGCTCGAAGAATTCTCTCACTTCTTTGGCGTACGCCAGATTCCCTCGCAATTTGACGACCACTCGCACAAGGGTCTCGATGAACGGCGGCAAGAACACCAATTTCCGTTTCTTCGTTAGTAACTCGCTTTTGTCGGTTACTTTTCCGACGGGTTAAGGATCCAGTTGTCCTCAGTTTAATGTACAACATTTGAAATGTACGGCGTGTAGGATGAGAACGTTCAGGAAATCTTTCAGCGTATAAGTCTCTAGCTCTCACTACATTTTTCTGACATTCTCCGTAAATTAGAAGCATATCAGTTTGCTCTTCAAAAGAATACATCATTTACATTCGCTTGATGCATTAATACCAGTCTCACCATTCTTACTATCGTCATCTTGGGTTTGTTTGGGCGAAACATTGTACAATGTTCCGTGCACATTGTAGGTTTGGTGCCGTCGTTTACATACAAGACATTGGCAAGACTTCGGCGATAAGTGCCGAAGTGATAAGAAATTCGTGATGAAGAGATTGCAATACTGCATTGCTTCCAATGGCAATCACTTTGAACGTCGACTGTGAATAAAGGTAATTTAACATGAAAATAAAGTTCATGTCACTTTTTGATCTTAAATGACCTTGAACGACTTTGACCCCTGAATGTTTTTTATGCAGTTTTCGATGCACTACAAGATAGTTGAAAAAAAAAGTATCGTCCTATTTAAAAAAGTGGAGGTGACCTTTACTGTGCGACAGCGCCTCCGCTGAGATAAAAAAAAATGGTCGCATTTGATGACCCCTCTCGTACGGTACAACTTTTGTTTCAAACATTTTTTTGTGACGTCGATAATTACAGAGATATTCAAGGTGGCAACAGTTAGTGCCTCACCCTGTATAAAAGAGTGAAAGAGCGAGAGGGAGGGAGGGAGAGAGAGAGAGCGAGAGAGAGAGGGCGAGCGAAGAGCCGGAGGAGAGAGAAAAGGGAATCTCGAAACAGCATTTTTACTGGCCGAGTTGTGTTTTATTTCTCTTCAGCTGTTGCCATTGTGAAATACACACGTGTAATACGAGAACGCGTGTACATATTTACCAAGTATATATGTAGGCGCACGGGCGTGCAAGTGTGCATCGACTTACGCCGCGTAAAGCGATAAGCCACGCGCAGCATCAGCGTGCGACCTTTGCAGGGACTCTTGTGGGTCCTCGACAACCGAGAACCTTAGACGACCTTCGACGGGTCTCCTTGCGCTCTTTTTCTCTCCTCGTCTCTTATTCTCTCTCTTCTATTCTCTCGCCGCTTCCTTCTTCTTTCTTTTCTACCTCGACAATCCCCTTTCTCTTCTTCATTACGATTCACGCAACCTGCTCGCTAGCTTGGATTGTGTGTGTGTGTGTGTGTGTTCGTGCGCGCGCGCATGTTTGTGTGTGTGGAATAATTATTTGCATGTGTATGTACGCATGTATATCGGTACATGATACATAATGTGCTCGGCAAGGCGGATTGGGGAGGGTATCAACGAGAATACGTGTGATCTGGAGCCCGAGTGCTGAATGAACTGGAAGGAAGTCATTTCGTATACAGCTCGCAGTGTTATATTCGCTATTGTTTCGCAAACTCTCCGCATTACCCGGAATTCAATTTTATTCTGTGAAACGTGTCGTATATCCGGTTTAGCTCCGATGGGACGGCAGCCATTGTCTCGTTCCATCGCTTGGATAATTGATGCGGGAAAAAAGTTTCTCGCTGTTGTGTGTTTGTTCACTTCTGTGTTTTTTTTCGACTATGATTTCGCTTCGCAGAACACGATTGAGATTCTTCGGCGGTATATTTTGCGCGGCCTCGAGGCGCGGGCGCGCGCAATGTGATCGTGAAACGAGCGGAAAGAACGAGAACGCGAACCGCTTACTGTCGACGTATACCGGAAGTAATTCTAGCCGACCGGAAGTCACCCCAGAATGGTAACATCCGCTCTTCGCTCGTATACACTCGTCGAGAGCTTATGTCAAATGTGGCGTGTGTGTGTGTGTGTGTGTATTTGCGCACGTGTACGCGTGTACACAAGTGAGGCGCATGTATGCAACATTATTTTATATTTAATGCTCACACAGCATACGGGAGCGCTAGCGCTCGACAAGCCGTCCACCGACGCCGAACCTCGTTCCCCGCTTCGCTTTCTACCCGCTTCTGCGCCGGAAGTCAAGCTATTTTCGTGATAGCGTCATTTTCGAGGTACTGCCGAGGACTGGCAAGCCCCGAGAGATTGTACCGACAACCAAATTAAATACGCTTTTCGAATTTTTCGTATGGGACCGCACACATTTATCGTACACATCGCGCGAGGTGACTTGTAGAAGAAGCGTAAAGACAATGGAATACAGTTCCCACGAGTTGGAGAAAAGCCTCTTATCGTTATTCTCATTATCATCTACATCAATGTCGAATCATCGATTCGCAGCGCAACTCTCGTCAACTTTTTTCCCGCACGCCCGAATATAAGAGTTTGTCCAAAATTCGAATGCCGATCATCCAGCGTGGGCGAGTACTTTCGAGAATAAGGAGAATCGAAATATCGAGGTTCAAAGTCAAGCCGAGTGGTCGCAGCACCTCCCGGCCCCACGTTGTCCATCATCGTGCTATCGGTTTCTTAACGTATTCACAGATGGAGCGTTACTGTTTTATCGATGTAACTTCTCTGTTTTATCGACGGACTCGTCGCGCGATTCATCCAACAACTTCGCCGTTTCGCCACGAGGCGAACTTCCGGCAAGAAAATTTTGTTTCGTTGTACCGTGTTGCTCTCGAGCTCTTCACGGCACAACCAAGATGGTGAGTGTTTCGTTGTTGCAATGTAATCCGGGAAAATCCGTCAATATCTGTGACATCGTTGAGCGAGAGAACGGAAAATCATGGCGACCATCCAGTCTCGATATTCTGGGATCAATTAGCCGCAAGAGTTTTCTCATTTTCATCGAATATTTGTACGATTTACGAAAAGTTGTCTTGTTCGCGTACGTCATGTCACGATTTTCGCGTTTCCTCGTGCGTCCCAAGCTCGCGCCCAAATGCCCAGTGACGGCGCACTGATGTACACGATATTTTCTTTCAGTCCACACACAAGAAGAAGACCAGGAAGCTCCGTGGACACGTGAGCCACGGTCATGGCCGTATCGGTGAGTTTTTTCTCCCTTTTATCATCCGCTACAATTTTTAACCCCTCAACTTTGCAGTCCGCAGTAATCGCCTCAATCTTTCACAGGCAAGCACAGAAAGCATCCCGGTGGTCGCGGTAACGCCGGTGGTATGCACCACCATCGCATCAACTTCGACAAATACCATCCCGGATACTTTGGAAAGGTACGAATCTTTTTTCAGTCGCGCAAACAATTTGTTCTCTTTTCCCTCTGATCCATTCTTTCTCACGTACGCCAAACGGTTCGGCAGTTTCCTTGCGATCTCGAGGCGATACGAGTACATTCTTTATCGTTGCATCAGTGCTCAAACTTTCTTGCGTACCACGGATCGTGCGTGAAGGCACGCGCGTTTCAGGAGGTTGGAGCGTTAGCCACAATTCGTTTTTGCACGCACCAAACTTTTTCCCCTTATTCTAGATGGTTCAAAGCATCCCTCAAGCCAATTGAAAAAAAAATCAATTTTTTGAAAGTTCTACCGTCGTGTTACCCCTTAATGCGGACTGTTCCTTTGTCAATATTAAAAACAAAACAAAAACCATCTTGCCCATTGTGAATCATAGATACTCAATATTGAACCATCGAGGTTCGATGAATGATTATGAATCTTGGCTGGTGTATGAAGAGCATTGCTGCCGACCACAATGTTCGCGAAGTCCCCGTATTACAACACTTGATATTAATTAAGGGTAATAATAAATAATCTCTGGACGTAAATATAAGTAGGCATAATTATAAATGACTCAGAATATCATTCTGAGTTGCATAAAACATTCGCTGATGCAGTTTTTTCATAATAGTCATCGATGATATACTTTTTCAAGTCCGTGTCCGACACACGAGTTCCTATTTACATAATAGAGACATAAAAATGCATAATTTTTCCCTTTAATGATATATCTTGTGAAATATTAGCATCTACAGAATAAATCTATACCGCGTATGCATTCTTTTGAGGTTCATCGAAAGAAAAATTCAAGTTAAACATTCAGCACGTCACATTGCGAGCTATTAACTGGTACATAGCGTGCTAGTAAATTAGTCATTTCGCTCTAACCTCGTAAATCAAATTGCGGTTTAGCTCTTTTTGAACTATAAAAAAGCTACTAGTTAATAGCTCGCAATGTGACCGTGTCCACAAAACCCACGGTCTTACGTGCAGGTCTGGAAACTTCGGCGTTTTTGCATGGTGGGAAGCGTCACCGTTAGTGAAACTAAAGCATAGTTCCTCATCTATTCACCGGAAGCGTTGTCACGTAGAAGTCTTATAGATCAAGAGACGCGGCAGCGCCTTGAAGCCAAGTAATCAGTTTTTGAAAAATTAGACGTCGCGACTCTTTATACTCTTTATACAGTAGCAGTCGTCTGCTTTTAGCAGACGACTTTCAACTTTATTTCGACATTACGCGAAAACGCGGCGACAAATGAAAAATTGAATGAAATTTTACCAATCTAATGTGATATTTTCCTATCGATTTTGTTTGAGTTCTTTTTCGGGTTGTCCACTCAATCTTGAAATCGTATAATTTAAGGTCTTTCGCGGGACTACTCGAAGGATTATTCTACAATCGTTCACTGAATATAGATATAAAGTAAATTTCGGGAAATCTCCCTCATTGCACAGCTGTTCGGACATGCGTTTGATTAGCTCACTTCTACATACCAGCGCTGAGGGTGGCAAAAGCGAGGACTGCCATTTTGCCTCATTACCCGAGTCACTCCCTACCCTACAAGTTTCCAGACTTGTATGTAAGACTGGCCAAATGTCGGTTTATGAATTGTTTTTTTCAATGAACCTCAAAAAATGCATACGAGGTATGGATTTATTCTATCGATGCTAATTTTTCATAAACCATATAATCGTAAAACTATACATTTTTATATTTTTATTGCGTAAATAAGAAAACCTTTTCTACCAATTTGAAAAAGTATCATATTATCGATGATTATTACGAAAAAAAACACTGCGTCTGCGAATGTTTTATACAAATCAGAATGAAATGTTGGGTCATTTATCCGTATACCTATTTGTATTCATGTCACAACATTATTTATTATTACCATCAATATTAAGTGTTGCCGAAATACGACAACTTCGCGGACATTGAGGTTATCAGCAATGCTCTTCATTCCTCAGCCACGATTTCGTAGTCTTTCATCAAATCTTGATGGCTTAATATTGAATATATTTGGTTTACGATGGGCAAGATGGGTTTTTTTTCTCTAAATGTTTACAAAAGGTTAGTATGCGTTAATCCGTTGTTAGAAATGGCTTATCTATCTATGAGTTTGAAGTTTCCATTGCTGGAGTGCAATGAAAATGAATATTTCTGAATTCCTTTCATTTCTCTTGGCACACTTTGCCTACAATAAGCCTTCGACCATTTTCTAAGATATTTTTTCAACGATCTACACGAGAAATTTAAAAAAAGATCTATCATAATTAAAAAAATGGAAAATAAAATGTAAAAAAGAACTTTCGTTGCGTTCCAACGATGCAAACCGCAACATGCTCATTTAACGGCACGTAAAATTACATACATTAAACTATTTTTTATGTCGGGTGGTCAACATTTTTTAAAATCGTAGACATAGTCTACACGATAACGTATATTTTTAAAATTAATTTCATCTTGGATTGTGGCTAACGCTCCAACGTCGTTAACTGGCGTGTGTATAAAACGTACATCGTATTGTAGCGTTTGAACTTTATAATAAAATATATTCATTCGTCCATTCGACGTTGTTATCGTTTTCTCAACTTTGTCGAATTGAAAACTCTTTGTAAAACGTTGAAGATGCTTCGCCGTGTAAATAATCCAAAACTGGACGACGCTTTAGCGATAGACTATTGCGAAGTCGAACGATAATTTTTTCTTGAATAGAATTGCAACAAACTTATGTTTACTTGTGAACATGATCACCATTGATATCATTTTCCGGCTTAGAAATATTTTTCAATGATGTTATGAGTTGGATATTACCCAATAATGAGTTATTTTCCGAATGAAATTTTATACACGAGAAGTTGGCAACCTGCCGAAATCTCATTGTATTTTCATTCCTACTCTTGCAGCCAAGAAACGGTATAGAAACTCCTCAATTATTTCATTCAAACTCTCTTTGGACTGGCAACTGTGCACGTGCCAGCTCGATAAATGCAAAAACGAAACAAGCCGCGCTTCGTTTTAAAAAATGACACATGACGATTTGCAACGCTTTCACCGGCGACCTGAATTGCTTTGAATGTAACACAAGGACTCTGATTCCACCTGTACACCGTAGCCTGTATCTCCGTCGTTTTATGTGGACACTAATCAGCACCTGTTTGCTTCGTAGCTTGGTATGAGGAACTACCATTTGCGCAAAAACACCAAATGGTGCCCGTCCCTCAATCTGGATAAATTGTGGACGCTCGTATCCGAACAGACGAGGCTAAAGTACAAGGACGCCGCGGGCGGCAAAGCCCCCGTAATCGATCTCGTAAAAGCTGTGAGTACGAAAAACTGATTGTCCTTCGGGATCGAAGGACACTGAAAAATACACCGGTTTCCAAATATCGTTTTAACAAATCAAATCATGTGTCGTCGTGGTTGGCTTGGGCCGACACCTGGGATGGGTGACCTCAAGGTCGTACGAGCATTACAAAGCGCAACCTTCCACGAATGGATTTCTAGTAAACAATAAAAACAGAACTTCGGATAGTGAAAATAACGTTGAGTTATTTTATTTTTGTTTGTTCGTTTTTTTGTGGCTTTGTTTTGAGTTTGACTTAGGTATAATTAAGTTCCCATCGCTAAAAGGCTTGTTTTTTCATCGCTCATGTTTCCTTTTGCAGATTTTAATTGTAAAGATTCTTCAATCATTTTTAACATGGTCAGAGTTGTTACGCAAATGGAAAACCGGGGAACCTCAGAGAATTTTTTTCCTCCTGGGGTAATCAGGGTACGGTCGGGGAATTTTGGAACTTGTCTGGAATTTTCTCCGAATTTACTTTTTGCAAGAATTGCGAAAAATAGAACCGGCTTGCCAACAAAACTGAACAGTATAGAAATAAATATTTTCGTATATTCCAATATTTATATTATTCCTCATTGTGTACAACAACAAAAATTGTCAGTTTGCATGCAACATTTGAATTCGATCTGTCGATACACAACCACATTATTATTATTGATAAGTGGTTATATTTATTTTTTGATTATTGCACCGGCTTAAAAATGTCTGTTTATAATGAAGAACAGGTTCTGTATTCGCTTTTAAAGTATTCTCTTCACTTTACAGTGTTTCAATTAATTTTAGAATTTCAGTTTTTGGAAAATGTTATTCCAATTTTTATCATTTCCATATATTTGATCTCAAATAAAATTATGTTATCCGGTTCAATATAATTCTTCAATGGAAGGATCGAATTGGGAATTTCCTTTGTTTTTTCAAGTCGGTTGACAATGGTTTATTTTTTCTTCACAAAAATGATTCATTGCTACTTCTGCGTATATAATTTCCCCCTACAGTTTGTAACGTTTACAAATATTAGTATAATGGAAACGAGACTTAAGTTGTGGTCTTTAACTTAAAAAAATATATATTTGATGAAAACAAAGTGTTCTTTATTTGACCTTAATCTGGGTAACTTGCAAAACCTGTATGGAGGAACTGGAAAAGTCAGGGAACGTGTGAGTCAATAATGCGTAACGACCCTGACGTTTATTTGGAGGCTTGCAATCGAAATTTGCAAATAAGTATTTGGTATAGTAGCGAGGGCACGAAAATGAATGATATTGAAGTTTGCGTCGCTGGAACGCACCGAAAGTCCAGTAACTTGATGTTTTTTTTGGCCAATTTGAGCTACGAAAAACACTCGAATGTTTTTTAGGGTCTTTGTAAGAACTTTGCAGCCCAAATTTAGATAAGATTTTGGATGATGAAGAAAATGAAGAAATGAACATTTTTGACACTATTCACGTTGCATTCCGTTGACGCAAACTTCAACGCGGTGGAAATGAAGATATAGCAAAGAATTTTCGTTGCATTCCAACGTTGCAAACTTCAGCGGGTGAGGATCGGAGATTCGAACGATCAATATTCAGAAGGACCGAAATTTCGAATTCCGTAATGACGAACGTTCCAATATAGATAGATGAATCTTATGATGGGCTGTAAAATAGTTTGTCGAAATTGTGAATAGTAATATCTCGAAGTTGATTTACAGCGGAAACAAATATCAGATTTAACAAAATAATGAGAGATATAATATCGATTCGCCTGTAGGCACCAAACAATTCGAGACGTCAAATCATCGAATTGTGGTATTACGACAGTTTACAGTTCCGCATTGACTCTAAAGCGAAGGCCCAAAAAGTCGATCAGTTAAAATAGCAATGGGTCAAAATGACGAACGGTCAGGATAGCGAAAACTTGGGATCGAGCAATACTACTTGCACTTCGGAATGAAGATAGCAGATGGCGTTAGTGGTCATTGGATCAGGCAGACATGCCATGTTCGTCATTTAGGTATTCGCCGTTTCGGACCATCGATCATTTGCGTTTCCATGATCTACACATTCGACGTTTGTAGACACGATATATGGCTTTTTGCTATAAACGGTATTACGAATATTAGATACTCACTTTTTTCTATTTTCGAGATAAGAATGCTGTAGATTGTGCGAATCTGTATTTGTATGACTCAAACTGCAGACTATCTGAATATATGTTCTCGTATAAATAATCCTTTGGTGTAATAGTTATTCGATTTCGTCACTGGTCAAGGGATAACATTTCGTATAATTTAACCTTCGTTATTCTGAGAGTTCATAATTCTGTCGTTTCGAAATCATTGTCGTTCTGTATTTCGTCACTGGACGTTGTGACTCCCACCCACTTCAACGCCATGAATAACGCGTTTGAAAGTAGATACCGCCTATCCTTGCAGTATTCAGGGTTGTTACGCATATGGAAAACCGGGAAAACTCAGGGAATTTCGTTCCTCGCGGAATAATCAGGGAAGGGGCAAGGGATTTTCGAAATTTTCTGGAATTTCCTCACAATTTACTTTTTGAAAGAGACACGAAAAATGAAACCGACGTGACAAAAAAACTGAACAGTATAAAAATGAATATTATTGTATTTCTTTGATGTTTATATTATTCCTCATTGTACACACACGAAAGTTATGTCAGTGCCAAACATTGAGGATTTAAAAAACTGAAAACTAATTTACTGCAAAGCTACATTTGTAAGTTGAAGCAAATTAAAAGTAAAGCTACAAAAATACATTTGTATTCGTTCTGGCGATACACAACCACATCATTATCATTATAGATAAGTATTTATATTAATTTTTTGTTTGTTTTCACCGGCGTACAAACTTTTGTTTATAATGAAGAACAGGTTCTGCAGTTCCTTTTAATGTCGTTTTTTTACTTTATAATGTTTAAATAGTGTTTCGAATTGCAGTTAAAAAAAATAAATATCAATTTTATCAAATTTCCATATATTTGGGCTTAAAAAAATTATGTTATCCAGTTCAACATAATTCTTCAATAGAAGGATCGAGTTGAGAATTTCCTTTGTTTCTTCAAGTCGGTTAAAAATGTTGTTCTTTTTCACAAAAATCAGTCATCGCTATTTTTATGTATATAATTTTCCCGTATAGTTTGTAGAGTTTACAAAGGCTAATAATATCTCTCTAACTCAAAAAATATATGCTTGATGAGAAGAAAGTGTTCTTTATTTGACCCTAATCTGACTAGTCTGCAAAACCTGGAAAAGTCAGGGAATTTCTGAGTCAACAATGCGTAACAACCCTGCCTTCCGACTCGAGCACGCCGAGATTTTGATCATGTTTTTTTTCTCTCGCCCAGGGTTACTACAAGCTTTTGGGCAAGGGCCGTCTCCCGAAGCAACCTGTAATCGTGAAAGCTAAATTCTTCAGCAAACTCGCGGAAGACAAAATCAAAGCTGTTGGAGGTGCCTGCGTCTTATCTGCATAAGCCGTTAGGTACGTTTGCGACTTTCGACTCGAATTGTCACCTTCCTTCTTGTATCACTTTCCAAAATGATGATACTGAACGGGCGGTCTTAAGAGTGCGTACAACACTTTTTCCCGTGTAGAACGTGTTCACACACTGATAAGCGCATAAATTTAGCGAATGATAATTTTCTTTTCCACAGTGAGCTAACGAATCATTTCTTTCTTCGACAGGTCTTGTGTGGACGATAATTTATCGGTACGTATATAAATCTTTATTCCCAGAGGAATTCAGGTGCTTACTAAATGTTGAGTAAACATCAAATTAAAAATTTGCTTCTATCGTTTGTATTGAATTATCGTTCGTATGCCGTGGTGCATTTGCCGCCGGTCGGCTTAAGAGGTTAGGCTACTGTGACGACTCGGAAATCTGGGTTATTTGAAAAAATTAATCTAGGAGAAACAAGATGATTGGAAAATCGTTTGGATATTCGTTTATACGTACATTGTCGAAGTTGTGTACTAAATTCCATTAAAAATATTAATATTCGAAAAAGTCAACAATTTTAAAGCAAAGGGTCCACGAAAGTGAGGGACTCACGGCGGTGCACTTGACTTCGCCCACCTGGTTGATCTGAAACCAAAAGCGAATTTTTTTTCTCAAGATAGATAATATTGACTAAGACCTCGACTGAACTTTTTTTGTTATCGCCATGACTGTTATGCATATAAAAAAAATGTATTATAATTATCATACAAAATGGCGGCGACAGAGCCCATCTTGAAAAACGTGTTTTTTTTTTACAAATAGCTTCACGGGAGGGCGGTTTTATAGTAAAGTATAAGAACCTGGAACAAAACCCAAACAAATTTATAATCTATATATTATTAGCTATGGGACTACGTAGGGATTTTTTGTATCCAATTTTGAAAAAATGGCGCACTTTAAAAGAAATGAATCGCTCTTTTGTCCAAAAAATAAGCAGTAAATTATTAAAAGTAAAAAAAACTACATTTAATTGTTTGACTCAAACCGTTAACTTTACATTTAACAGTTTGAAAAAAGTTTTGCCACAGAGCTCCGAGGCGCTGCGGCAAAATCGATAATTGAATCTTTTACACATTTTTTTCGCTACAGGACCTATTGCATATTATTTTCATGGCCCCAAAGTATTATTTAAACCAGAAAAAAATGATTTTTCCAAAATCCTAGAATGGTGTTATCCCTTAACACAAATTGTTACAGAGGCAGTTTCCAATCGTTAAAGCCAGTTCTTAAACGTAAATTCTCTTCCACAAAAAAAAAGTAACTAAACCCTGAGGTACATTTCGTTGCCGTCAAGTTAAAAAGACACTTGAGTTACAAAATTAGCCTATATTCAAGATTCATTTATTTCTATTAACATGATGATTGCATGAACGGGCGGTCTAAATAGTGCGTACAAACACTTTTCACCCTGTTGATTGTTCACTTCTGATCTGAGCGTTCAAATATTTGCGACGGGCAATTGCTGCCATAAGATACGATAATTTTCTCGTTTTCTGTGTTTCAGGGTAAATAAAACCGATCCGATACATCGAGTACAATTGTCAACATCGTACCGTTCTATAATAAAATTAATTTGAAAAAGAAAACAAAAATTACGCACGTGTTGTTTATTATTTTTCTTTTTTGTTCAGGGTAAAAATTAATCTACCCGTTGACGAAAAAGTCGCACGAAATCATTCGATACAAATTCGTAGAGTTTCTCGAGAGGTAAATGTCGGTTGGAGCAAATCTTATGCTAAGTGAGGAGGTGGAGGCGGGATTTGCATGCCCGTGGCCAGAAGTGCGGGCGGAGGCGGAACAGGGTTGAACATCGGTGGCCTTGGCGGCGGTGGCACGGGCATCATTTGTGGACCGAGACCTGGCCTGATCAGTGGCACCGGGGGAGGCGGAACTTTTCCAACCGAGGGTTTTTCGTTCTTGAACGCGAATTGCAAGAAAAATTGCTTTGTATCCTTGTTCCAGTGCGTCCAGAATTTTCCCTCTGCCTTCTCGACTTCTCTGCTTGGAACCTGAAACAGTGAAAAGTCCAAAATCGAACCTGTACATCTTGTAGATGAGGCTGTAGAGTGCTTTTAAGGGGTCTTTTCGCTTTAGACGCTAAAAATTAGGCTATTTCCATGAATGTTTGATAGGTTTATATTAAAGATCGTGATATAAGGAAGTTCATCTGGTACCGAGTTAGTCAACAGAAAAATTATTACGACTAGCGTAGTCCGTTCAATAAGTTTGGCAACGCTGCAACCAAGCGCGACCGCGTAACCTGTACAGCTGTCGTGAGCTAGAAATTTTTCACTCGCGTCCACGGTTCATCTTCGACCATGGAAGAAAATTCAAAAAAGAAAGCGTTTTTCTGGAAAGGCAAACAAAGTCAATGTTCGAAAAACAAATTTTTTCTCAATCAATCTCGAAATCAATTTTTTATGTGTTATTATTTCGTATCCTTTTTTTATAACTACAATGATTTTATTTGCGACTAATTTATTTGATTTTATTCTTTAAGCCGATTTAGTCATTACATTTCCAGTCACTGTATAATTTGCTGTAGAAGTGTAGTGCACATTGCGTCGTTCGGAAAGTATAAGTGTTGATTTCAAAGAGCGCGCGGTTGCGACGTTGCCATCATAATATGCGACTGGAGTAATATGGAGGTTACCCTCCAAAAAATCAGCATTTTTCGACACAAATTAATTTATTCTGAAGTTCACAAGTATCTAATGGATTTTAGAAAGCTGTCCAAACGTTCGTTAGATATTTTTTTATCCATTATAAAAGTTTCTCTCGGAACTGTTTATCAATGCTTGCAAATTTCACGTTTATAGACGGGAACAACACGGCAATCGATAAGAGACCATGTTGATTTAGAAAAAACTTATTCATTGCTCACAAACAAGGTATCCGGAGAGTTTGAAATTTGAACAGGTGACTTTTTTGATACTCGTAAGTAAACTCGATTTTTTTTTATCAATATCTGTTTGTTAATTCGATCATCAGATGAACTTCCTTAACATATTGAATCTAGAACCGTTTGATTTGTTTGTTTCGGATGATCCATCTCCGAGATTTCATCAATAGCGCAGACCTACAATTTTTTAGTACATTTTTTTTACTACCATTCTCGTCTATAAATAGTGACTTGAATAAATATAATTTTTTAAAATGTATATCGAAAGTGTATTTATTAAGTGTGAAAACTTTTATATCTATATCTATAATATAAGCCTATCAAAAATTATCAAAAGCGATAATTAGATATCTTTGTATTCTTCGTTTTCGTTTAATGTTCGACGTCGTACTTGCACTTCATACCGTAAAACTTTGTACGTAGTCATAAGCGTGCGTAGCCATAATAATAAATCTTCATGTGCTTTGTTTTTAAATAACTTGCATAGCGGTATTTCAATATTTATCATTCTCCAATTAGTGAAATTGTTTAAACGTTTTTTTAAATCGAAAAGTTCAGACTACGATATGGGAATATCGTGAAAAATTTGAAAAATAAATAGAGCCAAGATAGTAATCTACGAATTCGTGGATAATATGGAAAACTCGGGGAATCCCTTTCCTCCTGGAGTAATCAGGGAATTTTCAAAATTCTCTGGAATTTTGCCCGAATCACGAAAGATGAAACCGACTTGAAAAAAGAAAACTAATAAGTAGAAAAATAAATACTTTCGTATATTTTTAATATACCAAATTCATTATATTACATACAAAAAAGGTTATCGGTGCCGATCATTGAAAATTTAAGAAACTGATTTACTCCGAAGCTCTATAGATTTGTATTCGATTTGTCCATACACAACCACACAATTATCATTGTAGATAAGTGTTTGTCTTTATTTTTTATTTATTGGCACCAACATAAAAATTTCTGATTATAATAAAGAAGAGGGTCTGTATTTACATTCAACGTATTTTTTTATTTCACACTGTTTAAATCATTTATCGAATATCACTTTTCTTAAATTTTATTTTTACATTTAACATCTTCATATCCTTGATTTTAACAAAATTGTTCTTTATTCGACCCCAATCTCCCTGAAATATTTGCAAAACCTACGTGGAAAACCTGGAAAAGTCGGGGAATTTCTGAATCAATGCTACGCAACAACCATGCCATGTTAAATTGTAAACTCGGCTTGAAATTACAGCGAAGTTCATAAAACTTGTGCTTAAAAATCTCAATTATGGGCTTTTTCTCTACGTATATAGATTATGTTTAAATTTGCTTCGTTGAAATGTAACGATCATTGTGCATCGTCGATAAACGAGAATTCTTTTTTAAATATTTTCACTCCATTACTTTTGTTGCAGGAAATCTTGCTCATTTCGATTATAGATCTCCAAACCTATGGCGCTGAAGTTTGCATTGTAACGATGCAACAAATGGTCTTTTTCGTTTTTTCGTTGATTCATTTTGATTACAATCTATAATTTTTTTCATAGATTGATATCGTGGATCTCTTATGAGAATGAGAAAAAACCGTTTCGGTATTTTGCGCACCCTCAATGGGCGAAAAAAACGTAAACTATAGAAAGAAAATTAACTTTCGTGGCATTCCAATGTCATCCAAACCGGCTTCTTGAAAAATGGTTACCGGGGAGAAACCTTTGGCCGAGGAAAAAATTAGCTGATTTGCATGTATGTTGTTACGGTATGCTAAACTGCATTTTCAAAACAGGCGTGACGTATAGCCTAAAAACTAATCTTCCGATTCGGCTGAAATTTCGTATAATTTTTTTGAAATTTAGTGTCTAAAACGTGACGCTAAATGTTTGTGAAAAATAAAAGTATTTTCTATTGCAAATTGTAGGCATTTTTTTTCCGGAAGATTCAATTTTACACGCGCCTCTTTTTTGTCCACCCCGGTAGCGTTTTGTCAGCTTTATTAGTAACTGCCACAAAAAACCAACCTTGAACGCAATAGTTTCGTAGGGTTCCGCAGCGAACAATAAATATTGCCATTTGCGATCGGGTGGTTCGACGCGTTGTTCGTACGCCGACATAAATCTGTGGCGCGGTATGACGTTGTCCGCAACTTCGGGATAATCGACTTGGAAGAGTAAACTCTGTTGACCCGTCTCGGGATCGCGTTGCTTCGTCACCCTGTAACCGGGTCTTCCTATTTTCACGAATTTCTTTGGCTCTACTCGGGGCTTCTCAGGTGCGAGAGTTTGAGGCGCTTCTTTGGCCTCCTTCGCGGCTCTTCTTGCCAAATTCGCCTGATGCTTTTTACCCTGGGTATGGGCAAGATAACTTCCCTCGTTATTGTGCAACGTCAAACACAATTTACACTCGTACGAGCCCAAGTGATTTTTCATGAAGTACGGATCCTTGTTCAGATCTATTGTCTCGAGTGCGAGCTGGCGGAGCCGTTCTCGCCGGTCGCGATTGTTTTCCGACCAAGAGGCGACGCCGCCGCCTCCGGTCTTGCCACCCGGACGATTTTGAAAGTCCATTGTCGCGTTTTATTCCACTGAGAAATAAGAACATGCGTGTTATGACGAGCTTCGTTGAGGTTATGTTAGCGTAAAGCATAATAGCATTCTTAATTTTCGCGTGCGTAAATAAATGTAAAAAACGAAAGAAAAAAAACAAGTCATACCACACAGGAACGTCAAAGTTGGAGGTTACCCAGCAGGGACAAATCACAAAACATCGCAGGGTTTAAACAATTTATGGAAAGGCTCAGGGAGACTAGAGAGAAGGAGTGGACACAGCATAGGCCAATACGTAGTTCCAGCGTCTTAAAAAATCTGACTTGCAATAGTTCCAGATCGTGCCACTAGCTGCTCTCCTGACGATAACGACTCATATAATGATAATAGTCCAAACCTAACGCATGCGCACAAATAATAAAAGAATTTGATTTTGATGTGCCTTTGTGCTCCGCTTTGAGGCTCATTTTTAATATTATTGTGTTTTGTAATATTGAGAAAATCTTCACGAAATTGTTTTCTTCAAAGCCCAACGTAGAATTATTTTCAATATTGCTCCCAATCAATCGTCATTAGGATTAGCCTTCACTTTCTTTTTTCATGCATGTAGTTCAGTTCATGAGAAACATAACCTTGTCGCTTCATTCTCCCTGGCGTAATAAGCAGAAAATGGAGCATAATTTATAAGTTATTTTTCTTGCAAATACAACTGCAATTTTTTGACAAGTTCCTTTTTTTGTCCAGTGCAGTTGCATTTCCAAGCCACATAACGAGTAATATAGGGCAATTTATAGCCCTATATTTATAGCATGGGGCAATTTTTTTCAAACATTCATTCGTATCGGTGAAAAAAATAAATCAACTGAATTCCCTTTTCTGAAACATATTTCCAATCCACGACAGTCAAGGCTCCATTTGTGTTCTGTTTATATTTTCTTAGTTGATTTATTTAGTTGGCTCACCGCTTAATTTCATTAATTATTAGTTGCTATTATGAGTTTGCAACAATGAGAAAGACAGCGGAATAGAAGAGGTAGGCTCAACAGTTATGTCCCCCACCACGAATGTGCTGTCAACAGCAACCGAGAGCACGTCAAGAGCACAAGACTAGCAGGCGGAGCTAATCGGTCGGACACATACGATCGCAGTGCCTCCCTATTTGCTGCGTTTTTGCGGACGTTTCGTAAGCACTGTGTGTCCACTCCTTACCTCTATTCTCCCTGGAAAGGCCTCTCGAGTGAAGCCAACAGGGGAAAATACTACACAGAGAGGTTGATTCGATTTACACGCAGTCTGTCCTAAACTGCCCTCTGCAGTATTATGGGAATTTTGCTGGGACCACGAAGAAATACTAAGAAGACCGAACTGAGACGAGGCCTGTAGGCCTATTGTTTAACTCGCAATGGCAACTATCGTCATTGTTAGCTAGCGACAGCCAATAAGAGGCTCCCTTTCTTCTGCCATCGTGCATGCGATTGGCAGTCGCTAGCTAACGATAGCGAAAACGCGCTACCGAGTTACAGAATAGGCCTACGGCTTCAAAACAAGAAGACGAGGTAAGGGGTACGAACGCAGTGATGAAGAAATGTCCATGAAAATTCAGATGAGAGGGGTGCGCTGCTTTCCTACCGAACCGAATTGAAATCAGCAACAAACCAGTGTCGTAGAATATGCAGAAAGCACCCTTTGCTACTTCATATGGAGCGGTAATTTAATCAAATTAATTGTAGAACCAGTGCCGCACGATATGCAAAAAGCACCCGTTGCTTCTTCATATGGAGCGGTGATTTGATCAAATTAATTGTGAAACCAGTTGGTGGA
This sequence comes from Ophion costatus, assembly GCA_951751655.1. NCBI lineage: Eukaryota > Metazoa > Arthropoda > Insecta > Hymenoptera > Ichneumonidae > Ophion > Ophion costatus. The sequence goes on along the minus strand of OX632362.1, from coordinate 19,335,306 downwards.
GGAAATTTTTATATAGGTAGATAGAATTCTTATATAGATAACATAGATTCTTTTGGAAAATAATAACGAAATACGGAAATTTAGTCAATACTTTTTTTTCGTTACGGAGAAAGTAACAAACAAATTGTATTTATCGACACAAGAAAAATCATAAAATTTTGCATCCAGACAAAACTTTTACAAATAATCACACATCAGACATACAGATCACACATACAGATAAAGAATAATAACGAAATACAGAAATTAAGTCAATGTTTTTTTTTCATTGCGGAAGCAGTAACAAACAAAATGTATTTATTGACACAAGAAAATTCATATTTTTGAATCCACACAAAACTTTTATAAATTATCACAAATTATGATACGCTGTACTTTAAGCAGCGGGCACACCTGCAAATAAAAGAAAATAAACGTTATAATATGAAAAAAGAACGGGTTTTTTGTATTTATTTATTTATTTTACCATGATGTTTACGTGAAATTTCTGTGCACTCATTTATACTTACCATGATGGAATACGAGAAAACAAACAAAAATAATTACATCAACGTAATGATGTATGAGATGAAATGAAAAATATAATAAAGATTTTTTTCATGGTTACTTACCCTGGTATGTTTAATACGTTTCAGGAGTAAAAGTTCGTTAAAAAGAGATATGCTACCGTTGACAACCGAAACACTTGCAACAATAAAAAAAAACATGAAGGGGAAACACATAAATTTGAAAGGATTCATTTTGCTTACCGCGATATGAAAAAAATGCACGTTCAAAAATAAAAAATATCAGAGAATTTTTCCCATTCGTATTTTTATTAAATTGCATAAAAAAACACGGGAATGAGGGACGGAAGAAAAAAAAATGAGACAAGTAGTTTTGAAAGTTCACAGGCAATGTGACAGCGTCAAAATCGTATGCATATGCTTATCATGTTCGCTTGGATTTAGAAAGTTTGTTTGTTTGATTACGATGAAGACCATTTTTTGTATTGTATTAATCGAAACTGATAGGACTAACGCCTTTTCCTGGCCCTTTTAAGAGGGAATGATACCTTATCGTGGTCGGTATGGTTGAACGATTATAGATTCCCACGAATCTCTGAAACGGCTCTTCAGATCCCGTCGAAACTTTGCCAAACGACGTCAAATAGATAGATGAATGGCTCTCTTCTTCTCAAATTTTCTGATTTTGAGAAAAAGAATGTAGATTGGCTTATGATAACCCAATCTACATTTTTTTTCTCAAATTCGGAAAATTTGAGGAGAAGACAGCCGTTCGTCTATCTATTTGACGTCGTTTGGCAAAGTTTCGACGGGATCTGAAGAGCCGTTTCAGAGATTCGTGGGAATCTATAATCGTTCTACCATACCGACCGCGATAAGGTATCATTCCCTCTTAAAATCCGTAATAATGTCATTGAAACAAATACATGGTTCTATTTGAAAAATGGAACCCTCTTAAAAGTGTTTCGAACTCATAATAAATATCCGTGTACGAACATGAAGATGGGACAAAGATAGAGAGATAGAAGCATGGCCGACTAGTGCTGTCTCTGTCTGCCCCCCCCCGGCCGCGCCCCAACGGGTATTTTGATCGACACGATCCTAGTGGCGACTAGGGAACTACCAACTCTCTTCAATAAGCTACCTGCCCCTTCCACTGGAGTTTCCAGACCTGTATGTAAGACCGTGGTTGAAAGCTCTCACTGGACCTCCTGGTATCTAGCATGAAGGCTAGATACAGGAGTCTGAACTCCAATGGAGAAACGATGAAAAAAGCGTGCTCAAAAATGTAAGTAACAGAGATGGCGCTGCGATCGCACGAAGGGTTGCGGTGCTAGCTTCACAACACACCGAATGCGAGTTTGACATTACTGTGCTTGGATTCCAGTAATACACAGAGTGTAACGCGCGGAGTGGATCAAATTAAGACGGAATGATACCTCATCGCGGTCGGTATGGTAGAACAATTATAGATACCCAACAATCTCTGAAACGGGTCTTCAGATCCCGTCAAAACTTTACCAAACGACGTCAAATAGATAGACGAACAGCTGTCTACCCCTCAAATTTTCTGAATTTGAGAGAAAAAACGTAGATCAGCTGATGATAAGCCAATCTACGTTTTTTTCTCAAATTCAGAAAATTTGAGGGGTAGACAGCTGTTCGTCTATCTATTTGACGTCGTTTGGCAAAGTTTTGACGGGATTTGAAGACCCGTTTCAGAGATTGTTGGGTATCTATAATTGTTCTACCATACCGAACGCGATGAGGTATCATTCCGTCTTAAACATAACGATGGCGGACCGCGATACCTATCGATTGAATCCCCATGTATGTCATGCGATTGCCAGTGGATTAGAAGTTGTTTTGGTATTTGTGATTTTTTTTTTACTAAGGTACTAATTTTAGACGACAGTTCGCAAATACAACTAAACTATTAAGTCTACTCCTCTGTTTTTTTCTTTAAATAGTATAATAGTAGGCCTTACATACTAAAATACTACTTTCACACATAAGCCGAAAAGTTTTTAAATAAAAAATGAAGTCCTCCAATATTTTTTCAAATTAATTTTTCTATCAACTTTTAATTGCTCTCGAATAAAAAAATTACACTGCGTTATTTTCTACAACTTATATATTTGAACCTCATTTGAAAACCACACACACAAACATTATCATTTTAAAGTATTATTATATTATTAGTGAAATATTAAATATATATAATAATATATTCAATGAAGAAAACAAAATTCAAAGTAACGTCAAATTCGCGTTGTCAGTTGTCGAGTGAAGCTAGCACCGCAACCCTTCGCGCGATCGTAGCACCATCCCTGTTGCCTTCATTTTCTGGCAACACTTAAGGCGCGGTCCACTTAATGCCCGCGGCAAAAATCAAGTGGACCGCATTTTGCGCGACGTGGGCGACTGGAGCGGAAGTGACCAGACGTGACAGTTGCACCATGGCAGCCAACGAGTCAAGTGAACCGAGTGGATCGCGTGCGACTCCAAGCAATATTGCTTAAAAAATCGACTTTTACGACCGAACTTATATTTACGAATTACGACTGTGAATACGGGCCTTACAGCTAACGCGTGGTGATGAACAATGATGCCGGCAAAAGTGACCGGATGTTTTTGAACGAAGGTCTCCCCTCCCGGCCATTTATTTGTATTGCGCATGCGTTACCGCAGGCGCGCATGCCGATGCACGATGAACGGTGGGTTATCGTGAGGTCGCCGTGGTCGCGCATATCCATATATGTAATACTCCTATATTGCCAGCGCTCACCGAAACGTGACGAGAACATTACGGTGCAGACAATATCGCTCTTTCGCTCGTGGCTCGTCACTTTTGCTTGCAGTGCGCAAGCGCGAATAAAAGCGGGAGTGCGCAACAGTTGTATAGGAGTCCGCGCACGCGCGCCAATGAGTCGCGCGTGCGCAGTACGACCAAAAGTAACTCGCTCTGTCTCACTTCATCGCCGTCCTCACCACTTATAGGGAAGCATAGGCCGCTGGCAATATAGGAGTATTACATATATGCGCATATCCACGCAGCCATTGCGACCAGACAGCGACCGCGATGGTTATGTGGACCGCCGTTGCGAGCGTAGTGAGCGTTGCGGGTGTTAAGTGGACCACACCTTTAAAATGCCGAGTTTAGGCTCCTGTATCTCGTCTCCATGGTATCTAGGCTCCATGCATACGTATATCGCTTCTCGAGGTCTTAGCAATAGTGGCGCCATCCCTGTTTGACCACGTTTTCTAGCCACTTTTGAGATACACAGTTGAGACCACGGTCTTACATACAGGTCTGGAAACTCCGGCGTTTTTTAGTGGTGGGGGTAGGTCGCTTAGTGAAGCCATATTCTACGACTTTTAGCGGTGGCGCTGCGGTAGTATCCTAATCTTGGATGAGGGACGGTGGTTGCAGGGGCGGGTTCTCTATCTCAGTCTTACTCTCGCACAATTGCAGCTATCATCAAATTCGCGAATCAACCTAACCGTAAAACCCGAAAAATTGGAGTACAAATATCGTGTCTCTGTGTAAAAAAAATGAGAAAGTGGTGTGTGGTAACGAACTGCAAAACAGGTACGTGGAAAAACCAGTTGGTATTTCGTATCCCAAAAGATATAGAAACGTGGAAAAAGTGGGAAAATGCTATTCCCGGAATCGTGTATTTACGCAAAACCGATGTGGTGTGTGAAAGACATTTTAACGAGGAAGACATTTCCCGTGAGTGGATTAAAGTCGACACAACTGGCCGAGTAATTGCACGGGTGAGTTCGATTTGAAAATATCATATGCAGTTCAAAACGTAAGATTTCCCATCGAATCATGTATTTTTCTATTGAAGGTTGCATACAAGTATCCACAACTCAAGAAGTTCGTCGTGCCGACAAGATTGAACAGAGTTTTAGAAGGCAAAAGTCCGGATGTGGCGAGTGAGCATGACGTTTTGGCCCATCCTACAAATCAGGCAACTCCATCGATTCAAGCAGTCGGTAGTTCTGTTGGTGAGTTTCTTCTGGTGGCAGTCATATAGGCTGCAATCATTTGGAAAAATTTTTATGTGTCGCCGCGGTATAAAGATAGTATTGCACGTTGTGAGAACCGTAGACGTTCCAAAAAATTATATTTCTGCTCTTCTGCATTTTTCTATCTCATGTTTTCGCATTGCAGATATCTCTTCACCAAACTCAGCCACTGGCATGAGTGATGAGTTATCGATCCCTCCCGTTGGAGCAACGAAGTCAGAATCTCTAGCGGTAACATCGTTGGCTCCTCAGGAGCTTGTCGAAACACGAAACGATTTCCACGCGCGTGTGTGTGTGTTTATAAATATATTTATGAATATTTCTTAATTTTGAATGAATAAATTTGAATAAAAAAACGAGAAAATGGAACCGATATTTTTATTCATACTTACCTGTATTTTTAAGACTGAGAAACCTATATAAATAAAAATGGATGCGATTTCCTTAAAATTATGCTAATAGGTTTTTTTCTATTCTTACGCGTTCTTAGATACAAAGCGACGAAAATTCATTGCCCAGATATACAAGTGTCGCATTCAATAGCTCATTAAATAGGGTTTCTTTGAGTTTGTACTTAACTACAATCTGCAGTATAGTAACATTTGCAACACACAGTACAATAGAATTAGGATCATAATAATCTTAATTACAATACTTATACAATACAATATATACAATACTTATACAATAAGCCCAACAAACTTGCCAAATCTGAGGTGAAAGTCGAATGTTTATAATCGTTCATTTTTTGTCGAACTTGCTCACATTTCGATAAAACTTTAGTCGCTGTTAATAACATATTTTTCTGTGTTTATTCATTCATGTGTTCATTTCGGAATTCCTTTTTCCATATACTATAATTCCGTCACTATAATAAATAGGTATGTCAACGTACGCAGGTGGAATAACGGCGAAAATCCGTGGGTGAGACTGAGACGGAGAACCCTCCTCCGCAACCACCGCCCCTCGTCGAAGATTAGGACGCTACCGCAGCGCCACCGCTAAACTCTAAGCATGATGGCTTCATTAAACGACCTACTCCCACCACGGGAGTTTCCAGACCTGTATGTAAGACCGTGGTTCGGACTCCTCTACTCTAGCCTCCCTGCTCCCTGTTTCAGGATGTTAAAGCATTAGCCACAATCAGCCCCCTGATCAGGGAGACTAGAGTAAAAGAGTGGACACTGTGTGCTAACGATGTGGCTCCAAAATCAAGGAAAATAAGAGTGTGTAGGTGGCGTTGCAATCGGTTTTCCCTTATATATGGATGTACTCTCTTGCTAGGCTTTCCGTCGGCTACATGCGCATGCCTAGAACCTTTAGCTACAAGTATTACTATACATCGGGGAGTCGCGATCGCAGCGCCTCTTGCGGTCGCTTATAAGTCGGGATTTTGGGGCCGTCTTTCGCTGCTTATCTCCTATGGAGTGTCCACTCCTTTACTCTAGTCTCCCTGCCCCTGATACTGGTAGATAAATGCTATTCGAAAAATGTCATTGCCGCATTGCGGCGTTAGTAGTCATGTGAGCGGCATGCATATATATGTATGTTGCACCGGTGTTTCGAATATTTTACATGAATAAAGTTATCAGTTATAGATAACTTTATGAAAATCATTATTCGCATGTATGATGGATTTGAATTATAATTTCTGTGCGTTTGACAGCGATTTTCCATTGTTTTTCAGTATCAAATCGTTCAGCTGATCGGAGTATTTAAAGCCGATGGCGGTCACATAACAGCCAGCGCCGGGTAGTGACGATTTCAAGAACTAAAAAGCCGGGGCAAAACGCGTTTTCGTTTATCGTGTAGGAATAGTAGGCCAGTGTCAGGGGGCTGGCCACAATCTAATACGAAATATTAAAAATATGTATGTTATTGTCTAGAGTATACTGAGTCTTTACGAGCGTTTTGAAATTTGTTCATCACCATACACTAGAGATAAAAAATAGTTAAATGTATGTAATTTTACGTGCGGTTTGATGGGTAAGACGCTCACGCTGCGGGGGAGGTCATTTTTTTGGCTATTTAGCACCAGGGTAAACCATTTTTACAAATGGATTAACGCAAACTCAACCTTTCGTAAACATTTAGAAAAACCCAATCTTTCTCAATGTAAACCGTATATCTATATTCAATATTAAATCATCGCAGTTTGATAAAAGCCTACGAATCATGGCTGGCAAATGAAGAGCATTGCTGTCCGCGAAGTTGTCGTATTTCGGTAGCACTTAATATTAATGGTAATAATAAATAATCTCGCGACACAAATATAAACAGGCATAATCATCAATTACTCAAAATTTTATGCTGAGTTGTATAAAACATTCGCTGACGCAGTTTTTTCATAATAATCATCGATACTGTTATACTTTTTCAAGCTGGTAGTAACACAAAAGTTTTCTTATTTACGTAATAAAAATATAAAAATGCATAATTTTGCCATTCAATTATATTTTTTCCGAAAAATTATGTGACCATCCTCAAACCGTCTCATTGCGACTCAATCTTTATGTTCCGATTTCCTCTGACCTCAACGGGGTCATCCCATGTGACAGCTATTTTTTTTCGTTTTAGGTTTTTTTATGAACCATTAAAACCCACTATCTTTTGATTTTTACCACACATTTATCAACGGTAAAAGTTACCGCCCCTCAGAATGTTATAAACAAAAATAAGGAGTTGAATCGACTTCACATCATTCGGAAGACACTCATGTGTAAAAAAAGAGTTGGTTGACGGCTGCCATGATTTCGGAAGTTTATTTGCTCATCAGAAATTTAAAAAATCAAATGGCATTTGGATTTGTAGACCTGGAGCTATCGTCGGATTTAGAGTAAAGTAAAATATCGAAAATTGCATTTTTGATTCGGTTTTAAAAGTAGAGTTCCAAGTTTCGGCATTTTTTTCGACCATTTTAGCTTAAAAAAAGGATGGCAGACATCAAGAATATTCTAGGTCGAGTGAAAACTGTAGATGTGATGACTATGCCGTAACAATTTGAGCGAAATCCGTTCTATAGTTTTTGAGGTATCATAGAAGCCAATTTGAAAAATACAGCTTCGAGAAAAACGCGCCGAAAACTTCGAGTACGGTTTGCACAAAGAAAATGTTGACTCGCCATTAGTGTGCTACGCCGGGTCCATATAACACGCACACATTTTTTCCAATTCGTGCAAAAAGAAACAAGTTTTAGATTTTTTGGGCATATCACATAGGACAGCCGCCTTAAGGATGTTGAGTCCCTATGAAACATGTTATTGTTCATTGTTCAATAAATAGCTTCTTAATCGTCATGAAATTTTTACACAACCTCCTGAATACTTCATGTAAAAACATACCAAATTTTCAGAATTCTATCATCATTACTTCAACCTCCTTAAGGGTTGAAATAAAAAATTATAAGAAAATTCTGCAAATTTGTTATGTTTTTGTATGAAGTATTTAAGAGGTCGTGTTAAAATTTCACGACGATTAGGAAGCTCGTTATTACAAAATTAACATTTTGTTAAGAACAATTTTTAAAAGAAATAAAAAAAATGTATCAATAAACTTCGTTTTGTTTCCGTTGCTTTCAGTATATTGTAGATATTATAAAATTGAGAGGTCAAAAAAAAACTTATTGCAAAGTTACATCAGTTTCCATAAAACAACATTTAATTTGTGAATGTTAATTGTTCAATAACGAGCTTCCTAATTGTCGTGAAATTTTTACACGACCTCTGACATACTTCATACAAAAACATACCAAATTTTCAGAATTTCATCATCATTTGCGATTTGGGACTCAACATCCTTAATAAATAAATAATACACGCTTTCCTTAGTCCGTTTTATCATTCTCGCCATCCGCGTAGCAAATACGAGTGAGCAAGTTAGATAAGGATGTTTATTACTTACACATGTAACCGTCAAAACAACGAAATAAACTACCTTTATAAAACCAAAAAAGCCATTTGCGTGGCAGAGACCACGTGGGCCTCGTTTATGTTCTGCCTTTGTGTCTCTCCCGAGCACACGCACATCGCACGATTAAAAAAAGAAAAAAAAACGTCTTTACCGCGGAAATGAAGATTTTCTGGCAGTCGCGCGGAAACTCATTGACTACGCAGTTCTCTTGCTCGATAGAAGCAGACGTTTCCATTTTAATCGCCTCAATCTCGATACGCAATTGTACAAACACTTTACATTTCGCCCTTCTTTTACAATAAGAACCAAAAAAACCACGGTGTGCCGCGTTAGCTTTAATTAACTGTCGGTAAATCGGGCAGCAATGATCGACAACGCGTGTCACGGTCTCTAATTGCAGTAACAAACCGATGCCCATTCCGTTGTTCGCTTTTATATAGCGTCAAAAAGTCATGATGGGTAATGAAAAAGTTCAATTCGTTCAACAAGAGTGCAACGATGTTTCGAGCGCTGCACCGGAAAGTCGAAAACGCAAAAGAAGCTTAAAAAATCGCTTCATCGATGAGGAAACGTTAAAAAAATTAAAAAACATCGCCGGGCCCGTTCGTCTTCTTTTGGGACTTATGGTGTACACTGTGATTGGAGGTTTGGTGAGTTAGAGAAAGCAATTCGTACACAACGTCTTCGAGTTTGTGTCCAAATATATAAATACATGGGGTAGTGGTGCATTTTAGAAAAAAAAATCGCGAACCCATTAAGCTACAGTTTATTGGTCTTTCAAGAGTATTCGATATCATTTATCACTGCTGAAATTGATCACACGCTGACTGTCGAGAAAGTTTCTTTTTCCGATGGGACGTTTCCAGCTTTTTTGTATTCTAGGGATCACTTTAGCCTTCGTTTGACTGTAGTAACGGCGGTTTAGTTTACTCTTAAAGGATAATTCCACTGCGATGAAGGTTGCTCTGATAGTTTCGGGCGCGAGCACGATATGCATCGATCCGTCCCATAAAAGGTACCATGCTGATCAAATTCACATTTTCAAACGACGTTTTGTGGCGAAACGACGAGAAATTATGTACAGAACAGCCGTGTATTGTTAAATGGGTTAGGCTACTGTGACGGCCCGAAAATCAAGGCCATTTAAACAAATTAATCTTAAATAAATAATCACATTATTGAAAAATCATTTGGACATTTATTTGCATTCAGATTAACGAAGTTGTGTACCAAATTTCATTAAAAAATATTAATGATTAAAGAGGTTATAAATAATTTCGTAAAGGACCTTTGAACGTGAGGGGCTCAATAGTGTACTTATTTCGGTCACCCGGTTGATCTGAAAGAAAAAGAACGAGTTTTTTTTTTTCTTAAAATAGGTAATATTGGCTGCGACGTGGACCAACATTTTTTTAATCGTGTTTCAATCATTTCGAAAAAATTTATTTTTTTCCATTTTTTGAGGAAACATGACATTGTTGATAAGTAATGAAAAAAATTGTTGAGAAGAAAAACGTCGGTGAAGACTAAACTACTTTTACACTGAATAAGTGTACCAAAATTTCAAATCAATTCGTTCATTAGATGTCGAGAAATCGTGTACACTGCTTTGAAAAACAAAGTTTTGAGAAAAAAGTTTTTCGAAATCTTACTAGCAGTTCTATGGGTGTAATTAGAAGTTTATTTTCAATTTCCGATTCGTGCTTCATATATTGAACCTTCTTTTTCAATTCGAGTTGCCTTAATGCGTGAAGAGACGAAAATCAGACACCCGGTATACACGCGGCCGCTTGTTTCCACACGAACTATTTTTGTGTTCGAAGAGTTTATCCAGATGAGAAGAACTTATTTGCGAGATTCTCGAAGAGCCTCGAACGATTCCTTATTGCCTGCTTACGAAAATTCCATGTAAGCCGCGTCGATATGAGTCTTGCATTTCTTGAAGAACAAATATTAACCCTTAGATGAAGCAAACTATGTAACATTATTATTGTTGTCGCTGGAATTATTTTTGGCATTATTTTTGCATGATTATTATTGTTATTGGTATTGTTATTATCATTATTATTGTTATTACTCTCTCTTCCGGAGTAATCGAATTTTGTTGGTACGAGTAGGCTGAAATCATTAATCAATGATTTCTCAGACAAATCGAAACATTTACTCGAACAAATTACCCAAAGAGACCGGAAATCAAGTTTCTAGTATTACGTCCATGGTCGGCGTTATTTTTGGAAACGGCTATAGGGATCGCCTATAAATCCGTACTGGACTATACATTTGAGCACAATTGCGATTCCACGATTGAATATAATCGATTGATCGAATATATAGGCATCGCCATCAGTGAAAGCGGAAGTGATAATATTGGCGAATTTAAATGTGAGTGAAAGGATTAATTGACAATTGGTTTGAAGTATGTTCCTTCTCTTCATTAACAACACAGGTATTTCGCGCATTGGAACGACCCTCCGAACTGGAACGATTGGGAAGTCTTCGAACATCCATGTACATGGGAAGGAAGGAATTCGTCGGTAGAATCATTAATAACACGGATGTCTCGAATCTTGCAAGTCTGGTAAGATCATTTTCTAAGGGTACGCTCATTTGATGTTAGAGAGAATGTACAAGGTCAACATAAGCTCAACAGTTTAAGAACATAGTTGTCTCATAGATGGTCAAGTTTTATCAGAAAAAATAAAGCATTAAGGGGTCTTCCCACTTTCGACGCTAAAAAGGCTATTTTAATGAATTTTTTTGATAGGCTTGTATTATAGAAATTGATATAAAAGTTGTTATACTTAAAAAGCACGCTTTCGAAATACATTAAAAAATTCATTTATCTATTTAAGTCCCTATTTATAGACGAGAATGGTAGTTAAACAAATGCCCTAAAAAGATTGTAGGTTTGCGCTGTTGATGAAATCTCGGAGATGAGTCATCCGAAACAAAAAAATGAAACGGTTTTAGATTCAGTATATTAATGGCTATCGCGCATATCATACGATTTTTGATATATGCAAAAATAACAAAATGGCGGACACTTTTCGGAAAAACGTTTTTTCTTCACCGTTTTTGGCAAAAAATAGTAAATATCAAAATTTAAAGAAATCCTTGATATGTGCTACAGCTATAGTTGTAAACAATATATGGTTAAAGTCTCACAAGGATCGGTTCAGTAGTTCTAAAGATTTTATCAACAAGCCGTCGAAAAATGTTTTTTTCGAGAAAAACGCGTTTAAAATTGATTGGGGTTACATAAATACGAAAAAAATGTATGTACTTCGAAAGTGTATTTATCAAGTATTACAACTTTTATATCAATATGTATAATATAATGCTATAAAAAATAATGAAAATAGCCTTTTTTTAGCGTCTAAAGTGAGAAGACCCCTTAAGGCTGTGATGGAATCAGCCGTCGGGGTTGAAGTACGACGAGAGCGTCCTATGCTCATGCATGAAGCTCATTGACTCTTACCAACTGTTAGCTGTTAAACAATCATTATATTAAACGTACGTTTTTGAACAATTTTTTACACCTATTTCCAAAAAGATGCATTTTTCGACATTCGATAATTACATAAAATATTTTCATTATTTTGTGTAGTTATCGTCTATAATTTTTTCTTCGTTAATTAACGCAAAACGAATTGGCAACGCCGTTCGTTGAGGTGATGCTCAGTAGGCCTATTCTGTAACTCGGTAGCGACAACTTTCGTTATCGTTAGCTAGCGATAGACATTAAGAGACTCCCTTTCTTCTGTAATCGTGCATGTGATTGGCTGTCGCTAGCTAACGATAGCGAAAAATATCGCTACCGAGTTACAGAATAGGCCCCCAGGTTGGCAGGATTGTTCATATGATGATGCTCGGGCTGGCAGAAGTGTCGCGAAGATAGAGGCCTTAGAGGCATACATGCCTTGTTCATAACCTCAAAATCAGCCGGAAGAACGGTCAACAACAAATATCGGTCCGAGTAAAAAATTCTGTCGCTGGAAAGAAAAAAGGTGTTCCCTGTGATCGCTATTATCGGATCCTCCATAGATGAACAGTCCCCCACTATGTGCCGAATATCGATTGTTGTAGCGCATGGTAAGAAAAACGCCAGGCTCTAGCGTGAGACTCGAAGCATGGTAGACAATAGGAAACCCAACTACCACTTTCTCCCGCTAGAGGGTATATTGTATTATAACATAAACAGAACATGACGTTTGGTGGCGATCGCTTTGGTTATGCCCGTGTTTCTACGACTACTGTTGAATTTTCTTTAAATAATGCGTTTATCGTGAATAAATTGAAAAGAATATGCATCAGTGTTATGCAATTGGGCGCAGAAACGAAGGCGTTCATTTATTTCCTCAAAACGGAAAACTTTGCAAGCAATAGGGAATTGCTATACGTCAAAAGCACTTCACAGCTACAAAACATTCATTCTGATCATTTTAGATCTGCAGACTATACAAAAAAAGGTTTTGTTACAGCTCGGTGAATAAACATAATATTTTTCACGCGATTTACTTCTAAAAGTATATTGTAAAGTAGTTAACCATTATAACCTAGAAATTTCTATTTGAATTATTTGCATTTTTTTTACCCTGTGGTATTATTTTATTACATAATACTTACCTAGCTCATTTTCATTCTTTACGGGGATGAATCTGAGCCGGAAAATATTGAAAAAAGAGGTTATACCTGCTCTGTTCGTTTAGAGCAAGAAAGCAACTTTAAAGGATGAACAAAGAAGGAAAAGAGTAGAAGCCGATATTTCAATTACAGTATCGTCAAATATCCGTAATTATTGTCCATTATGTCCATACGTATAATTTTCGTACACGATCGACACCGTGAAAATGTACGGCGCGCGTTGACAGTCTCTTTAGTTTACGTTATATTTACGTGGCGCCATCTGCGCTGAGCTTTGCGTAAGGTTCCCTATAAGAGAACTTTGAGGGCTTTGAGGAGTACTGCAATGAGTATCCCACCTGCGCAGAGTCGGCTTGAGTCGATGGTGCGCAACCTCCATTTTTGCAACTGCTCTGCGCAGCCAACGGCGCTGCTGTTGCGATAATAGAACCCGTAGTGTTCTGAAGCTGTCTATAATCCGCATGAAATTAAACACTTTTATCAATTTCCGCCAAACTAAAATATTTTTTTATGTTGAAAAAAAATTCACGGTCTTTGTCGTTTTCTAGACATTTCTAGAAATATATCATTTCTGAACATAGATCTCAAACTAATATTACGTAATTATTAGTAATTGAGATTATAAGAAGCAAGGATATGCTACTAGGTAGTTTGAGGCCCACGGACATAATTACCGAATGTGGATAAGGTAGTGCCGTCTCCGACGTTACCACGTTTGCACGGCCGTATATTTTGGGTGTTTCATTTTCGTATAAATTTGCAATTAAAGACATTCATAATTTTATAACGGTGCTGTGAATCCTGATTTTCACGGTGCCAAGGGCTAGTCCGATAATTAGTCGAACTTTACCGTTTTCTCAGTTCCGTGGTGGCATTTTTTTAGCAGATATAATTAATGTACTGAAAAGTGATCGCGCGGTTGCCATGAGTTATGATTAGCCCACGAAATATGTCGAGTTTCCGATATTTTTCTTTAAAAAAAAACGGTACTCTGCATTGTATGCGAACTGCCCAGGATGATCAGTAAAGGGGGAAATAGACTTCCAGAAAAAAATGATCTCGTTCTTTTTAGAGATTAGGGAATTAAAAATACAATATTTCGAATTCTTTAAGTTATACAACAATTTGTATGGAACGTCTGTGAAAAGATTTTTGAAGAATCTTCGTATAGTGATATTTGATAATATTCTTATTCAACATACCCACGCAGATGTTTATGTCGCCAACTTCTATGGAAGATAGTGCAGTAAACGGAATAATTTTGCAATTTTAATGCATTATCTAGTGTCGCACATTAATATTCGTTTTCTATGGATTTTTTCAAGAAAGGTTTCAAATACATGGTCAAAGGAAGTTGTAGGCTTTATTACGTATACATTGAAGTATTAAAAAAAAATTATTTATCAAAAAAGTGCAAGATGGCGGCGTACGAATCCCTATAACACTACTGGTTTACAGCCAACCCTCTCCGCGACACACAGTAGGACTGTCATAAATTTGATCCTGGAACTAAGAATTAAATATTTTCGTCAATTTAATTTCGTTAAGTTTTATCAGTCAAATACGGGGGGCGGGGGATAGAAAAATAATCAAACAAATAGATGGACGAGTTTGAAAAAAAAATTGGTTTTCATCGACCATAATTTTGATGTCAAAAGTGATATATTTTTGACAATTTTCAATTAATCGAAAAAAGCGTTCGTACTTGACTGTTAAAGTAATCTAAGAAGCTACAGTTAAAATATGAAGACTAGATACCAGGAGACCAAACTCCCGTGCAAAGCCGCCGAAAAAAGCGTCCCCAAAAATGGCTCCAGCATAGATGCCGCTGGGGTGCCGCGGGCCCTATGTATAGTAATCATGGAGGCTAGCCTCTCTGATCGGACCCATGTTTGCATATATCTATACATGTGGTCCGGAGCACCCCAGCGCCATCTATCGTGATACCGTTTTGGGGACGAGTTGAAAGGCCAAGTGTGGCCTCCTGTATCTAGTCTCCATGAGTTAAAATTTCAAGTCGATTGGACGAAAAATGTTCGCGTTCTGCTGCGTGCCGGTTTCAAAAACATGGTTTTGAGAACCCGTGAAAACAAATAGCGTCTAGTCAACGGTTGTATAGGTGCTACAGCTGAATTTTTTCCCGGCAATCTAATGCCACCTATTGGTAGAAAATAAAACTATTTTTAGTTGGTGACTTCCCCCCAAAGATAATAGGCTTACAAGAGTCGAGAATTGCGTCGACCGGCTATCATTTATATGTATAAATGGTAAGATTGTAGCTTACTTCAATGTCAGTCATTTTATTTGAATACAAATACATATTTCGCTGCGCCTAGCCATCCCTTTATCGGACGAATAATCGTATGTTATTCGTCCGGATAGTGGCCCAGTTCACGCGATTCATGCCATACAACGGCCCAAACAAACAAATCCAAACACACAAACCTAATCAAACAAACCAACCCAAACACCACAAACCCAAACCAACCAATCAAAAGAACAAACCCAAACCCAATCGATACCATCCAACCCAACCAATCAAACCCCAACATAACTAACCAAACAAACCCAAACGAAATTATAAAGATTTTATTTGAATGAATACGTATAAATTATTCGTCCGGAGAGTTTGTTCAACAATTTAACACATTCTATCCAGACAATTGTATATATGTTAAGCGTCCGGATAGTAGCTTACACGAATCACAATAATATGGACGCCTGCTGGAAATACGGCGTGAACTGAGTCGCTATCCGGACGAATAACATACGCTTATTTGCCCGATAACCGGACGGGGAGACACTCCGTACATATTTATCAAATTCGTCCTCGTAGGGTATCTATTACTTGATAAGGAAATACGAATTGTCGATTAAGATTGTATATCGTTTCTTCATACATTGTACCGTTGTATCGATATTGGTAATGCGAATTCCATCTGATATTTGATCGATCGACCAGTATTGATGACCGTGGAGCGAAACATGTAGGTGCATGTTTCGAAGTTCATTAGGCAGACGCAAAGCGTTGACTCTCAATACCTGGGTCCATAAATGCTTTAATAAAAAATAGTAATTTTCGTCCTCATGCAAGGGTCTCTCTCTCTCTCTTTCTCCCTCCCCCTCCCTCCCTCTCTCCCCAATATTCTCCATTCCTAGACAGGTCATGAACCATTAGAGATAGCCGAATATTGAAATATTGTGATTTTGTCACCGTGGTTGAACAATTGTATAAGCAGAGTCAGCAAGAACGACTTCCGGTTGTGCTGAAGGGTGATTTGTTTATTGGTTCAAAATCTAACGTTTGAGTAATTTTGAGTTGAGTTGAGTAACGTTTGAGTAATCTCCTTATTCATTAAGGTATCTTAAGATTTACCCAAATTTATCATAACGGAGGATTATTGCCACAGATACGATACGAGTTGCAGCGATACGAGCGTGTCGTTCAGGAAGCAGCTCAGGGAGGTCTTCTAGTAAGTCAGTTCAGCGCGGAATCGGAAATTTCTCGGTTCAGTGATGAAACGGATTCACCTTTCATCGCCACTGAGCGGTGGAGCATAATTCAAGCCGTTTTTTTCGCCAGCACTGTCCTCACGACTATAGGTATATACGTAAATGTGCAATATCAGGTCTACGGATCAATTCTCGTCTCGTCTTTACTTAGATTCACATTTATTTGTAGAAAAACTCACCATTTCACAGTTTAAGGACCTACAGCACTGTAAATGTCTAAAATTAAGTGAATTTCGCAATTTTTTTTAGCTGGAAGGACAAGTAGAGGATAATAATATTCAAGGATGTTACTATTCATACTCAAGTAAATTTAAAAAAATTGTATGATAAAATTGTACAATATGGTGACGCTGGAGACATTCTCGCGAGGCATGTTGAATTTGAGACGCTCTGCGGCACGCAGTGTAGCTGACGCAAATTTGAATTTGGAAAAAATTTATATTAATTTATACGAGTATAGCTAGTGAAATACGTAGGGAATTTCAAAGCATCAATTTTGGTGTAATTGGCAAGCATTTAAAGTGAAAACTCAAATTTCGACAAAAAAAGGACAATCGTTTGTTAATAACCAATGCTATAATTAACTCATGGAAAATCCCGTACGTATTTCACTTCGGAATTTTATTTTGAAGATGTGCTCGAAATTCGGAGTGAAAAGTACCATGTACCATGTTTTGTCAAACTTCAAAAAGTATTATCGCGTTCAATAAAGACCCCTCAGTAAACATACAAAACGTAAGCATTCTATATTTAATACTTTTCGCATAAAAAATTGGTAAAAAATCGAATATCTTTTGGCCCAACAAAGTAGAAGCCTCCCTTAAAGTAATGTACTTCGTTTTATACGCATTTTCGCCATCTCTATGGCACGGTGCATGCTTATCTATTTAGGTTACGGTAACGTCGTTCCATCGACGAATTGGGGTAGAGGATTTTGCATAATATTCGCGTTTGGTGGAATTCCACTGACATTGACGGCAATTGCCGATTGGGGAAAACTCTTCGCCGAGGCTGTCAGTTCGATAGCGACGCGGATTAGGTCCAAACTTCCGGAAGCAGCGACCTCCTGGCTACCCAGCAACAACGCTGGGCGCCGATCTCTCGGTAAGTCGTAACTTCCCTCATCACGGGCTAACTATAGATTCGTGGTATCAAATTTTGCACTTTTATTCCATTCAGAATGATACATTAACCGTTCGAAATTATGTACAAATGCTCGCAGGAGCTTTTGCCGCGGCTGTTCTTCTGTTTCTGTACTTGGCCTGCGGCGCCGGGATGTTCATGTTGTGGGAAGAAGACTGGGGCTTCTTCGACGGATTTTATTTCTGCTTCGTGACAATGACAACCATTGGCTTCGGCGACCTTGTGCCCAGTGAGAAACACTTGCCTTTTTCATTTTTTCGGCTCCGTCATTTTTGTTGTTGCATTTACGACTTTGGCGAATACCCACGACTATTTTGTTCGATTGCAGAAAAACCAAAGTACATGCTGCTTTGTACGATGTACATACTGATCGGCCTCGCACTCACCGGCACGATAATAGAACTTGTGAGAAGTCGTTACGCACAATCATGGCGAAGACTCCAGGCCCTCAGTGGCCCTCTGGCCGAAACATTCAGGAGGTTGGGTGAACACGCCGGTGGAGATATGTCCGCGTTCCATTCGGATCTAAGGTCGCTTCCTTTGTTATCTAGGATCTATGAGCTTAACTTTTCTCTTTCTATTCTTTCCTGCCATTCTTTGTGTTCCTCTTTATTATTGCTTGTAATGGCTTCTTCCATATGTACGTGCGGGCTTCTTTTTTTTGTTATATCCTTTCCACTTGTACTCCACCACTGCATCGTAAATAATTTTTGGAGAAATCCAACAAACTTTAGCCCACATCCGTTCATGCAATTTCCATGGTCTTTTTATAACTGTGGTATTAGCTCCAAATTCCACGAGCGATTTCAAACTCCCGCGATTTTCAGCTCGAGTAATATCCTTGTTCGTGTCGAGGCTCCGACGTGATGCGATTTTCACGTTGCAGGAAAGTGCTCACGGTCGTGTCCATGCCGCGCTTGAGAAGAACCGTAAGCGGGCGTACGGAAGTTAACGACAACGAATGGCAGAAAGCCGTCGAGGCTGTGTTGCGCGATATAGCATCCGAGTCCTCGTCATCTCAGCCCCTGAAACAGCCCCTTATGCAAATTGTCATATATGAATCGAGCGTCTGAAATACAACACAAACAAGTGAACACTCGCGCATATTCAACCAAGTCTTTCACCCATACCTTCCATGAATTTCATCCCGAAGCTGACTTCATTCTCGCAGAGTGTCATCACAAGCAAATACTTTTTCGTTGCGAGAACCATTAAGGGGAGAGTAGGGGTTTCGGCGTGAAAAAAAAACACTTTTTTGCGAATTTTTTTCATCTCTACGGATAGAGTAAATTTATTGAAACCTTTTGTACAATGTTGAGTGTCGTTTCAAGAACATTCCGTGAAATTTGTACGCGGAAATATCCACGAGCAAGCCGGTGACAAAGCTTTTCCAAGAACGCCTTTGGAAAAGCACGATTTGTGGTCTTCACTGTATCGCAGCTAGAAATTATCTTAAATCAAGTACCATTAAAATTTAGTCAAAGTATCATCAAATCCTTACCCCAACGGTCTTTGATAATTTTTTTTTTTCATTTCTAAATTTTTGGTGGTCATGTAAAGTGAAAAGTGCTATTTTTCACGAAAAATTCCGCCATTTTGGGGGTGGAAAACCCCCTCAAGGTAGAAAAAATAATTTCAAACTAACCGTTGGGGGGAGGTATTTTATATGTAGAAAGTGTGTACCAAGTTTGAAATGTAGTCATGTAGTTTTATTTGAAATGTAGGTCATGTAGTTTTCAAATGGCAGTGAACACGGACATTGAAAAAGTGGTTTCGAGAAAAACGCGTTTG
The DNA here is from genome assembly GCA_951751655.1 of Ophion costatus. Lineage (NCBI taxonomy): Eukaryota > Metazoa > Arthropoda > Insecta > Hymenoptera > Ichneumonidae > Ophion > Ophion costatus. Next base: position 19,315,762 of record OX632362.1, on the reverse strand, counting down.
AAGTGTTAGCTACAGTTTGAAACGCGAGCTACAGTGTTAGAGGAGCGGGACTAAATAGTCAATAACTTCGAGAGTTTTGCTCTGATTGACTTAAAATTTTGGGATTATATTCTTGAAATGTTTAACTATAAGAAAAGAAAAACAAGATAACTCGATTTTTTTAAAGTGCAAACCCCTACCCTCCCCTTAATATAATTATACGAAAGAGAAAAAAGAAGACGAAACAAATGTAGCGGTTTCTCGGAAAAATTAAGGCGTCTTCTCACTTTAGACGCTAATGAAAGGCTATTTTCATTAATTTCTTTATAGATGTATTGTATTATAGATATTGATATAAAAGTTGTTACACTTAATAAATACACTTTCGAAATACATTTTTTTTAATTATTGGTTTATTTAAGTACCTGTTTATAGATGAGAATGGTAATTAAAAAAATGTCCTAAAAAAATCGTAGGTCTGCGCTGTTGATGAAATCTCGGAGATGGATCATCCGAAATAAAAAAATAAAACGGTTTTAAATTCGGCATGTTAATGACATTGTCCGCAAAAAAAAACAAAGAAAAACGGATTTTTCCACCGTTTTTGGTGAAGAAAATAGAAAATTTAGATTTCTTTTAAAATCCTTGATATGCACTATAGCTATAGTCGTAAAGAATATGTGATTAAAATTTCACAAGGATCGGTTCAGTAGTTTCGAAGATTTTATCAACAAGCCGTCGAACAACGTTGTTTCGAGAAAAACGCGTTTAAACTTTGTTTGGGTTACATAAATACATTAAAAAAAACTTTTTTCAAATGTATTTCGAAAGTGGATTTATTAAGTGTGACAATTTTTGTATCAATATCTATTATATAAACCTACCAAAAAAATTCATGAAAATAGCCTGTTTAGCCTCTGGAGTGAGAAGACCCCTTAAGCTGGGTTAAGTTTTCGTGTTGAAAAACTAGAAAAGGTATAAGGTGTAAGGTGCAGAGACTTATGAGAAGAAGATTAATAATCAATTATTTTTTTCGACTTTGACACCATTGTACACAGTGAGTTTTTGCTGAAACCTCAAAATTACGTTGGGTAGACATAAAAAGCGCGTTTCCGTACATTTACGACGATTTTTTATAGAACGCGAGGCTTTGGCAGGAAATTAATAGTGAATTCGTATTTACGAGGTAAAAATACATCGATTGGTACTTATTTAAAAAATATAAAATAAAAAAGTTTGTTTGGCCAAAAATAAGTTGCGTCACTTAATTGCAGTGTTTTTTCCCGTTTTCATCTGACATTCCACTCCCTAAGCATTCTTTTCGCAAGCGTTTGCTCTGAAAACTGCCGCTTGATTCGTCCGGCTACGATTATTTTCGGATTTTTGGCAAAATTTGAACGTCGAACCATTATTTTTTGCGAATTTTTCCATACGTGCTTCTTTTTCGTCTATATTTCGAGTGCGTTTTCCGGGAGTATAATCGAAATATCGCGATGAACCAAGCGGCATTCTCTAAATCTACCAAAATTTCTTTCGGAAACCCCCTGCAAAGTAACGGTAAGTCAAACAGGACCGCCACTGCGGCGGCTTGATGTTTTAAGACCTCGACCATTGTGAGAAAGCTGCCGAAAAGGTTGAACATTTTTTTCGTCAAAGTGAAAGAAGTTAGGAGGGCAGCCATAAAAACATTCGGGGCCCATGAGGGTTTGAACATGGATTCCCTACTTGGGCTTTCCACAACACAATCGGACTAGGCCCCGACAGGAAAATAACAAGGTTGGGTAATTTATTCGAAAAAGATCGTAGAGAGGAAAATGACAAAGGGCCCAGACGGGATTCATCAGGGCAGTGGTTGTTACAGGACATACAATATATTTGCAAAGTTATTTTGAAGAATTTCTAGTTTTCAGACTTACTGCCATAGATGTGATATATTTAAAGTTTAAGGTATCGATAAAATACTAGGTTAGGTCAGTTAAAATAAACATACACGTGGAATTTTATTATAAATAATTTGTATTCTATAAACATTCAGAACGTTTGGAAAATAAATTTCGCAGTACAAAAATAATCTTTGTTAAAAAATCATTCATGCGTGCAGGAATGACAGCACATATGTACGTATAGTACCGTTTGGTCGCTTCGACATTTTTAATTGAACTAATTTCACTAATTTCACAATTGATTTTTTTTTAGATAATTCGCCATTCGTAGACTTTAGATGACTTTGTTGGGTACCTGAATACATTTGTTTTTTTTCCACACTTTTGCTTCAATGTACAAACATTCTTCAGACTCTTTACGTCCGAAAATTTTGTTATTCTCCGCGACGTATCCATTATGCAAAAGCACAACGTTATCTGGCGCTCTCGTACCAATAAATATGGAATGATTAAAAACAAAATTTTTTACTATCACTTCTCCATTTTCGAGATACTTCTGACCAATCTCGCTTGATATGTATCCACTAATAAAGCTGATAATGATAGGGCAGTAATAGGGTTGCTTTATGGCTTCGATCTGGTTCTGTTGAGGTAATCAGTCGAGCCCTGAATCATAAGCTTCTTTAGGCCCTCGTCGACAAAGTGTGACCGGCCTCCAAGGGACCTGATCAGGTGGCATGTTAGAACCCTTGCAGAGTAAGGGAAAAATAATCGGGGCCTAGTAAAAGTCGTGGCTGAATTCTTTCACGGGCGGCGGTTACGAATTTAACGGACTATTAGCCAAAAGCTCAAAATTATGCTTGGCAAACGCGAGAAGCCTGTTCCTTGTACATTTTTTACGGTTTCTAATAGAAATTAAGGGTTTGGGGGGCGGGGGGGGGGCAATTAATGTTGGATTTACGAAAGTTGGAGCGGTCCAGTTGGGCCAAATGACGGTTTATGACTTTATTTTTCAATGTACCTCAAAAAAGGAATACGCGGTATAGATTTATTTTGGAGATGCAAATTTTTCACAAAATACACAATTGAAGAGTAAAGTTATGCATTTTTCTATTTTTATCACGTGAATAAGAAAAACTTTTGGGTTACTACCAACTTGAAAAAGTACAACACTGTCGATGATTTTTATGAAAAAACTGCGTCAGTGAATAATTTATACAATTCAGAATGAAATTTTGAATCATTAATGATGCTTATTTATATTTATGTCACGAGATTATTTATTATTACCAATCATTAATGTCAAGTTTTGCCGAAATACGGCAACTTCGCCGATGGACTTTTTCCCTGACCCCGATGGACTTTTCCCCTGACCCCTGCCAATTCGATTTTTTAAAATCTGATTCCATTAACATTTTTCGAAACAACCCTTAGTCAAAAAAAAATCCGAAAGACGAAACGCCACATTTTAAAAATCTGAAAAAATTCTCAAAAATGCGTGATTATATGTAAAAATGTTCAAGCTATCACCCGCAGTGGAAGTATAATTTTTTCGGTGCTTCCTGAGCGATTAACGTTAAAAAAATCCGAAAAATTCAAGAACCGCTTAATTCGTGCAGATACTTAAATATTTTGATACCTACAATGAATTTTTTTGACCATTTTTGAATAACCAAATCGCAATCATGGATCTTGAACAGTTAGCAGTCAAAACGTTCTGGTATTAATTTCAATTGTAGTCGTCTTCAGCACAGAAAAAATTATACTTCCACTGCGAGCAATAGCAGGAAATTTTTTACATATAATCACGCATTTTTGGGAATTTTTTCAGATTTTTAAAACGGGGCGTTTCTTTTTTCAGAAAAAAAATATTTTTGTCTAAGGATTGTTTCGAAGCATGTAAAAAAAATCAGGGTGTCTTTTAGAGTCAATGGAATCAGATAAAAAATAAATAAATCGAATTGGCGGGGGTCAGGGAAAAAGTCCACCGGATTCATTCATATATAGGTATAGCCAAAGCTGACCCCGTCAGCTATAGATATAGTAATAACTTTCAAAAATCGATATCTCGAAAACTATAGCGCGTCGCTATAAATCCTTTTAGGGGATCTTTCAAAATACTAAAAGGGTGTATGCCAAATTTCAGATCGAAACTCGGTTTTCGTCGTTCGGAAGTTTATCCATATTACAGGGTACCCTGTTATGAATGAATAATCCTGCAACTGTTGATAGATCAGGTCATGGCCTATTATATGCTCGAATTTCAGTTCAGTAAAAGTCCCACGGTTCTCGAGATTTTGGGCTTTATGTTATTTTTTCAAATAAATCATCTGCTTTTGGTTTTTCGCACGCCATTTCCACAAATAAATCGACAATAACTAAGCGACATTTTTAATTGATTAGCTCGATATGCGCAGTACATTTTTTTGACTCTACAGGTTATCAAGGTCACATGTTCGAATTGGCTTGTATAAAAATGTTGCACAAGATCTTTTTTCATAAAGTTTCTTTAACATTTAAGGTTAAAATGAATAATTTTCTAGAAGAAACAAATAGCGAAGAGTATTTTTTTAAAAATGGGCCATAAGAGGTATCATTTGTAGAAATGGCATGCGAAAAATCAAAAACAGATTATTTTTATCTCGACAACCGTGGGAATTTAACTAAACTGAAATTCCAGTATATAGTAGAAAATGATCTGACCTATCGACAGATGCAGGATTATCCATTCGTAACAGGACACCCTGTATAAATATATATGTATATATTTAAAATCTCGGATTGTGGCTATCGTTCTTACCTCCTCAATGTTCGGTTTTTGCAATAAATAATTCGTTGGCAGATTTAGTCAGACCAAGTGATTTTTTCAGTGCGAAAATATTCCATAGGAAATCTTTTCTCTATGACTGCATGTCCGGTTTTTGTTTTATTCGTGTTTTCAAAATGGACACCCTCTGAACCATTATCGATTATTTGCGTTTCTTTCCATTTTTAACACAATAAAAAGGAGCCGGAAAATATGACGATCGCGGCGGTTGAAAAAGTAGCTTTTTATTTACGAAAAATCAATTTGCATCTTGCGCGAAATTTTACCAACTTTTAATGACGAGAAACAGTGCTTTTTTCGAAGCGCGAGGATCGAAGTGTTATTGGGTGCGGGCGAAAGCGTTTCAATGCGCGCGAGAGATAGCCGCCTCTCACGCGTGCCGCGCGGTATATCAACGATGCCAAGAAAGCCGCGTGACCGCAGGCCACACACACAACGTAGATAACGCGAGCTCGCCTAAGTTTAGGCTGCAATCAAAGTACGCACAAAATACCCAGCCCCGCATGTCTTCCTCGAACTCTGCCGCGACATTGAGCTTGGGAAAATGAAAAAGTCTGACGCTGCGCCGGATACGGAGAACGTCACGTCGGAGATCGTACGCATCGCTTATCGTGTGTGTATTAAAACCATAAAATAAAATGAAAGACACGAGTCGTATCATGAGATACTGAATTTTTCGATGACACTGAAGTATCGGAGTTTTTATTTTTGTAACGTCATCGTCACCTGACATTGAACACTGCATTGGCTATACGATTCACTCGATCGCTCTATGCGTACAGGCGAAACCGCATATATATTCCCAACGAAATATCACGCATTTTACAGCAATCCCGTGAATTATCGGGTTCGGACGATCCCGAGGATGCCGCGGAGAAGAACAAGCGCGATAAGAATGCCTTCGCGTGTACTCAACGTTTGGCAAGATTGCCGATCGTTGCGAGTATCAATTCCAGCATTACCGAGGCATACGGCAGCGTGAAAGATTCCCACACCGCGATCGAAGCGATACTGAACAAAACCGAGCAAGGCTTTACCGAGGGAGCAAAAATCGTGAGTCCCGTAACCTCAAAGATTGGCGAAACTCTCGAGGAGCCGTTGAAAAGCATCGACAGCGTCATATGCGACGGTCTTGATTACCTCGAGCATAACTTACCCTCCGTTACATTACCACCGGCCGAGATATACGGAAATCTCGAGGGATACGTTAGGTACACGCGTTTGATAATAATTATCGTAATAGCGATTATCGCGTCCGTGCTGGCGCGAGAGTATTGAAAATATACGCCTCACGTGTTGCGTAACTCCGCAGGAATATTTCGGACAGCGTGAAAAAACACTCGACCGAGATTTGCGCCGATGTCAAGCACAGACTGGACGAATTGACGAAAGTTGTTCAGGGAGACGACGAACAAAAAGCCGTTAAAACGGAAACCAACGAGCAACGCAGTCCCGAAGACCCTTGACTGTTTTACGTTCTCATAGCAGTCTTCGACTTTGCACCCTTGATTTTACTTTAATGAATTATCTCCGTATACACAGGTACTTTATAGCGAATGGAGAAATGGATCGGCGAGAAACGCGAACAACCAAGTGACGGGTGTCATTCAATTGTTCAATTACGAGTACAAATTGCAGTTTTACGAAATGGAAAATAAAAAGCCTTAATAAAAGTACCTGCAGTCTGCGAAACACCGTTAAGCAGCTTGTTAGCATAGGGAAAATGCCTATGCGCAATAGTGTGAAATTTTAAAAAAATGTTATGAGAAATTGTTAAATCACTCAGCACATTATGACGATTTCGTCATCAGTGCCATAATGTTAAATGCCCTATGTTAAAAAGTGTTTTGTCAATTGTAAATTTAAAATAAACTGTGTAGACGATCGGTTTAAAATTTGAACGGTCCATTTGTACATAACAAAGAATTTGCTATATAAATTTGAATCAAATGGTTACATTTCGTCAATTGTCCCGAAACTTCTTAAGGCCATGTATCACACGGCCCGACCACTTTGACATGTCAAATCCTAATTTCGACTAAACGATACAATCAGTTGCGATTAAATTAACCGTGTGCATACGATAATCTTACAGACGGGCAACGCTTTTCCACATTTTGAAAAGACCCTGCAGATTGTAGTTATCATACCATGAATTATGAACTATTAACTGATGCACCGAATTCATGCACATTTCAAAACTGTTAAGCTCTCAACAGTGAAAAATCACACATTTTGAGCGTTGTTTCAAACGATTTTATGGAAAAACGGCGGGGAAATTGGAGTTTCAAGTTTTTTCTTACATAAAACTAGCGAATTTGTCGCAACGAAGCTCAAAATATTGTTTATAGTCCTAAAAATCTAGTTGCATCAGTTTCCCCACTAGCGACGGTCCTGCATGGTAAACCTGCACACATATACATGCATCACACACTGACGTGCAGCACCGTCGCATATTGAGCCTCCGCTTCAGGGAGACTAGAGGTAAGGAGTGGACACACAGTGTTTACGAAACGACCGCAAAAACGCAGCTATTAAGGAGGCGCTGCGATCGTATGTGTCCGATCGATTAGCTTCGCCTACTCGCTTCATGCTCTTGGAGTGCTCTTGGTGCTGTGACAGCACATTCGTGGTGGGGGACCCAACTGTTGCGTCTACCTCTCCTATTTCGCTTTCTTATTGTTTTAAGCTCATAATAGCAACTAATTATTAATGAAATTGAGCGGTGAACCAACTAAATAAACCGCCAAACCGAATATGAACCCCAAGCGTAGCCACAACTTAAATAATGGAAACCTACATCTTATTATAGCGCGCGCGCGGGTAGCGCGCTAGGATAATACACGACGATGCTGGGGTTCAAATCTTGTTTTTTCTTACAAGCTTTTTCCCCCTTATACAATTATTATATCCATGAATTCTGTACTCTATTTTTCACCTAAATCGTGAAAATACAATAATAAATCAAAAACGTCTTCGAACGATAAACAGCGAGGTTGAATTTTTAATTTTTATATTTATTTCTCATATACGCATATGCACGTTTCTCATATCTTTCAACGATTCAATTGATAAATAATATCATTAATCAGAATTAATCAGAATTGAGGCGAACAAAACAGAAAACATACCCAATGAAAATGGAACCAACGGAAGAGAGAACAGCTCGAAGAAAATGCAGAATCGACGTTGCTACACTTTGGCAAACTTTACGTTCGCGGAGAATGAGATAGCTCGGCGTTGTTACAAACCATCGAGGTTTGCGACCCAAACACTGACACATGAGTACAGAAAAAACAATACAATAAGGACCATTTTTCAAGTGTCTCGTATTTTTTTATTTTATTTTCATCACAATAATAAATAAAAAAGGCTTGAAGATAAACCGACCCGTTACTAGCATTTCTTGTGCATGATTATTGTGAGCACACAACAGAACGGACAGTATTGATCATATTTCATACTCTTCTTTTTTTTCTTTTGTCTTCATTATTATTATTATTATTATTATTATTATTATTATTATTATTATTATTATTATTATTTCTAGCTGTAATGAATATACCTGTTCGTCATGAGAAGAAAATAAAAAGTAATTTATATATTTCATTGCCGATCACTCGGCTCAAATTTCCTGGTGACTCGTTTGGAGCTCGATCGCATCGGCCGGTCGTTTTATAGCTGCGGTCTGTGTGACCAATACGATTTTTTGTATCATTCGGAGCGTCTCGGCGAGATTCGACAATTGAAATAAAGAAATCAGCAGCCAAATGAAATACGCAATAGAGATGGGACTAAGGGAAGAAAGTACTGCTGGAAGAATCACTGCCACGGTCTGCGGAAGCGTCTTGCTCGCGGAATATAACCGACTGAAAGGAAATACAATAATTATCAATCTCCAAAAATAATTAGAATTGAGACAAAAACAGAAGAAATGCGTGTGTCACGACGAGGTTTTCCATGCAATGATAATGAGGCGGACGAAGTGGAGGCAGACGTCGACGTCGACGTTTCTGAAGTAGTTGCGCTTAAGGGGCAGCGTCAGGGCCCACTGGAAAAAAGGAACTTGTCAAAAAATTGCGGTTGTATTTGCAAGGAAAATAACTAATAAATGATGCTTCATTTTATGCGTATTACTCCAAGGAGAATGAAGCGTAAAGGTTATGTTTCGCATTAACTGAACCACATGCAAGAAAAAACAAACTGGAGGCTAACCGTAATGACGATTGATTGGGAGGAATATTGAAAATAATCTTACCTTGGGCTTCGAAGAAAACAATTTCGTGTAGATTTTCTCAATATTACAAAACACAATATTAAAAATGAGCCTCAAAGCGGAGCACAAAGACACATCGAAATCAAATTCTTTTATTATTTGTACGCATGCGTTGAGTTTGGACTATTATAATTATTTGAGACGTTATCGTCAGGAGAGCTGCTAGTGGCACGAACTGGAACTATTGCAAGTCGGATTTTTTAAGACGCTGGAACTACGTATTGGCCTATGCTGTGTCCACTCCTTACCTCTAGTCTCCCTGCTCCGCTTCAGGGAGACTAGATCGAGTTCCAGATCGTGCCACTAGCAGCTCTCATGATGATAACGTCTCAAATAATTATAATAGTCCAAACTTAACACATGCGCACAAATAATAAAAGAATTTGATTTCGATGTGTCTTTGTGCTCCGCTTTGAGGCTCATTTTTAATATTATTGTGTTTTGTAATATTGAAAAAATCTTCACGAAATTGTTTTCTTCAAAGCCCAAGGTAGAATTATTTTCAATATTGCTCCCAATCAATCGTCATTAGGGTTAGCCTTCAGTTTCTTTTTTCATGCATGTAGTTCAGTTCATGAGAAATATAACCTTTACGCTTCATTCTCCCTGGAGTAACAAGCAGAAAATGGAGCATAATTTATAAGTTATTTGTCTTGCAAATATAACTGCAATTTTTTGACAAGTTCCTTTTTTCTCCAGTACAGTTACATTTACAAGCCACATAAAGAGTAATATTGTTTGCATAGGGCAATTTTTTTCAAACTTTCATTCGTATCGTTGAAAAAAATAAATCAACTGAGTACCCTTTTCTGAAACATGTTTCCAATCCATGACAGTCAAGGCTACATTTGTGTTCTGTTTTTATTTTCTTAGTTGGTTTATTTAGTTGGTTCACGGCTTAATTTCATTAATTATTAGTTGCCATTATGAGTTTGCAACAATGAGAGACAGCGAAATACGGAAGGTAGACGCAACAGTTACGTCCCCCACCACGAATGTGCTGTCAACAGCAACCGAGAGCACGCCAAGAGCACGAGACTAGTAGGCGAGCTAATCGATCGGACACATACGATCGCAGCGCCTCCTTATTTGCTGTGTTTTTACGGACGTTTCGTAAGCACTGTGTGTCCACTCCTTACCTCTAGTCTTCCTGCTCCGCTTCAGGGAAACTAGTCCAGGGGGGTGAACTCGTATATATTCCCTCACCACGCTCCTACATACAGGTCTGAAACTGTGGTGGTGGGGGTATGTCACCGGATTGAAGCAGCGGCCGTTTCGCCTAGTGACCACGAGTGTCGCTGCGATAGAGTGATGCAGGTTGTGCGAGAGAGATGGAAATCGATTGTTGACTGATAGGAACTTAACCTAGCTGTACAATTGGCTGGCGTAGGGGAATTATGATATTCAATGTCAAAAATGTATGATGGACCGAAATACAATTAAAAGTAACTTTATTGTAAGCCTGAAAAAAACCAAAAGACTATAGTTATTCAAGTGGGTACAATGAATATAACTGTTTTTTATATAGGTGTCAATGTGAGCTCGTGTTCGTCGAGGGGTTCGTTTTTACAAGTTTACAAGTAGAGCACGTCGCGTGTGGTCGCGTGAATCAGCAGTATGTTTGAGTTTTGTTTACTTTTGAAATATATTTCCGTCTCTCTCACACAGCCTGCATCACTCTATAGCAGCGATCCTCGTGGTCACGAGTTGAAACAATCGGTGCTTCAATAAGAGGCCATCCCCCACCACCGAAATTTTGAGCGAGTTTCAAGACTTGTATGTAAGACCGTGCCCTCAACAGTCGGTATTCCGGTCATGGAGACTAGAGTAAAGGAGCCCAAACGCAATGCTGGCAAAATGGTTGTGAAAGCGATGAACGATCCGCGGATTGTACCCGCCTGGCGGCGCTACCACTGCGGGGTCCGTCTGCGCGGTGATTTTGAATCGTCGATCCGCAATTTGTCGTATATTTCTTTCTTATTAGCGCAGCGTGCAATACTGAAGAGTAATATTGATCTGCTTTTGTTTAAATTATGAAATGACAATATTTCAGTAATTTTTTTACTTGGAGGTGATCTATACTGTGAATGTTTTATTTTTATACGGTGACATGTACGATTAAACAGCCATAATGTGAATATTGCATACTGGATTTCCAAGAAAAATATTTTTTTCAAATCGTACATTATAACGAAATGGGAGCGAGGGGAATTTATATTAAAGGATTCGCATATTTAACCTAAAAAACGTTTTTTTTTGTCCGAGCATCATGTATTACATTTTTGCTGTATATCAAAGAAATCTCTAACAGCATTAAAATTAATGGCAATTATAATTAAATTCGGCGACGATAGCATGCGATTAAAAAAATACAAACGATTTGACAAAATGAATCAAGATGTGGTTGCACATGCCAGTCCTAATACTTGTCAATATTTTGGCTAATTCGCGAATTAATTGCATAAACATAATATTAAGGTTCAGTTCTTACCTTTATTGGATGGTCTTTTTCTGTTTTGATTGTAAAAATACGTTTAATACCGAAATATCAGTCAACGATGCGTGACACCATAAACTGGGTAAACTGTATGTAACTGACATATATGTACTGCTCACATACATAGTAACTGACAGTAAAACGTCATTGGATGTATGTCACAAACACTGCTAAGCCGGTCCTCACGGACCTATCCTATTTGGTCCCTGGAGCTAGTATCGCTTGCGGATATTTTTCGAACTACAAGATCTTTCATCACTTTCGCCAAGGAGACTAGAGAGAAGGAGTCGACACTCCCGCCTAAAACAGTTCTTTCAATCGGTCGCAGAGATATAGTGCTCAGTTCCGCCGCAGGCGTCGCTAGTGTTCCCCAGAGCCCACAATATATAGTAATACAAAACTGCATAAGGTGAAACTGACCGTGTTATGGCGGCAAAATTGTTTGCGCCTGTCAAACACAAAAATATCTGTCGTGTACACCAGCACAGCAGGTATATAAAACCTTCGCCAGCGAATTCTTTTTCAGCGAATTTAATTATTTTTTTGCGACGGCAACGGCAAAGAAGAAGCAGGGAGTATTTCAAGACTTGCTGTTAAATTATAAATCTAATCTGAGTTTTTTTCCAAATTTTTTTGTTAAGGTTTTAGGTTACGGTGACCCAGTCCGCGCGGATCTGCACGGTAATTGAAGGTAAAATATTAACTATTTTCCATTCTGCAAGATGTAAATTAAATTCAATTGTAATTTAATGTTTTTAATGTATATTTATTATTAGAATTGTAGATTAAAATCATATTCAATGACAATTTTGCGAGAACTTGAATGAATCGGTGGCACGTATATGGAATGTATAAGTATGTATAAGATTGTTTTTAGACTGTCAAAATATCTTGACATTTAGTATTTGAATATTTCTATTTTTCTTTCAGAAGAATGGCAAAGGTGTGTGCGGTGCCAGGATGCCAGAGCGGACGTCGCAAAGACCGAAGGGAGCGACAAGGCTTGGGACTGCGCCAGATCTCTCTTTTTTCCATTCCCAAGGTAACAGAATTATTATTTATTTATTGTAATTAAATTACACTTTTTGCATGCGTGTGTGAGCAACAGCTACTCAAGATATGACGCTTTGATCATTTTTTAAAATAATAATAACTGTGAATACTTTTGTTTGTCTCGCAGTGCAATAACAGGCGCAGTCAATGGAATAAGGCACTCGGCTTTGAATTGAAAGCCAATCAGAATGTGTGCCAGTACCATTTCGCAGAGGAGTCCATCAACAAATGCGATAAAATTATTTTGACCGATGGCACCATCTACGAGGCACCACTGGTTCCATGGAGGTTGACGCAAGACGCTGTGCCAATTTCTCGCAACAATGACCCAATGGATTGTGCGGTAAGCATTCTTATATGAATTATATCAGTGGTGATAAATACAAATTATGGAAGCTTTGAAATTTTTATAAATTTCAAAGAAGCAAATTCGTCAAAATTCGAAAAAGAAGCTGCAAATTGAAATTTGCATATTGCTTTCTCGCAATTCTGCACGATGCTTGAAGTCTTCAGGGCTCTATTAAGTACATAATAAGGTATATATAGATATTTTTCCTCAATTAAAAGTAAAAGAAATAGCGTCATAACGCGTTTTTTCTCGAAACTACGTTTTTTTAAACTGATGGGCAGCAAAACTCGTGCAATTTTTATCCGATTGAGTTAAAATTTGAACTGCAGCTTCTTAGATATATTATCTAAAGCGGTATTCAAAATTATTATTAAATATTGATTTTTCGGAACATGGCACCAGTTTGAAAAAAAATTCAAACCTGATAAAAAAACGACCACAATTTGTTTATAAAAACCGTAATTTTTATCCGATCGTGAAAATCGTGTGTATCGCTTTAGATAATGTATCTAAGAAGCTGCAGTCAAAATATTCAGTCAATAAAAATTGCACTAGATACTGCCCACTGGTTTGAAAAACATGGTTTCAAGAAAAACGCGTTATGACATCACTTTGTATTTTTTATTTAAAAAACATATCTGTATATGCCTTATTATGTACTTAATACAGCCCTGAAGTGAATTTTTTGATCGCTTCATTAGTAGAGGAAAAAAAAATTCCCAAAGAATGCTTGAATTTTTCGCGCTCTAGAGGGGTCTAACCCCTTCAGTTTTTTTCTAATACTTATTACTATTAAAAAATTTCAGAATAACAACGTCGTCAAAGAAGAACCTCCGAGAACTACCCCCATCATTATCAACCCGGCAATGGAAACGGCACTATCCGTTCATAACGCAGTCGAAGAAGGACCACCGAGAAATAGCCTGATCATTCTCGAGCCGGCAATAGAAACGGTACCATCCGTTCCTCCTGAACCCTGGATGGGAGAAATATTGAGCAATGTGGAGAAGGCTGTAACTGCGTTTACGATGGGTCTACTCAAGGATGAATTGAATGTGGGACTGCTGCCGGAATCGTGGGCTTGGACTCAAAAGTCCTCAGGAGTGGTTTTCACTCTCGTTGGGCAGTCCAATTTCCAACCCCAACTTCACTTGGAGGTTGATCTCAATCTTTCTTTACAAGTAAGTATAAACATTTTAGTTATGGTATTGAGGGGTTACGTCTAGTTGGCGGCCAAAAAAACGCGCTGTTGTGCTTTTGTTGAGAAAATGGTTGCAGGTTTCGAACTGTTATTTTTCACACTAAAGGACATATATTTGAGTATACTTCATGTTTTTATTGGAAAAATTCATAAATGTAGAAGATACGCGTTTTTCTCGAAACGACTTTTTTAGAATCGGTGACCACGATATCTCAAAAACGAGTGGACCGATTTACTTGATCTATTGCACACATTTTTTGTATATCATAAGACGGTCCTTAATCGAAGGACTTTTTTTCGTTGCATACCTTTTTTATATCAAGGAAAATGAAGTGATTTTTTTTACCGAAATTTAGCCTTTCACTTTCGAGCGGCGACCATGTTAACAAAAATTAATATTTTATCAAAGCCTTCGATTAAGGACGGTACCAATACTACATTTATTTGGTTTTTTGAGTCGGATGATTGGTTGGGAAGTTGCACTGGTGACCGCGGAAGCCCTTTTTTGAACAGCGGTCCGGGCGATACACTATATCTTTTACAATTATGAATTTTTTCCAATAAAAAAATTGTGAAACATACTCGAAGATATATCCTTTAGTGTGAAAAAAAACTCGAAACCTGCAACCATTTTCCCAAAAAGAAATCACAAAAACACGCCTTTTTCGGCTGCCAGCTACATGTAACCCCTTGATGAAGTTTTCAAAATTTTTCTGCAGTAAACATTGCTGTTTAATCCTTTATTGTTATTATAGATTCGGACAAGCACGGATAAAGTCATATTGTTGAACGACCAGGTGGAATCCATGGAGGACATTCGTCAGTACCTCAAGATTTTGAATAAAGCCGACATCTGCAGCGGGACGGGCATCGAAAGTGAAAGGTTAATATCTTTCAACACTGATATTGAAATCAATTCTTGGTTCTACAGGTTTATTTTTCTTTGCAGTCGTCATTCCTATTGCATGGGTATTCTGGACGACAATGAAACTTGCAATTTTCGGAGACGAAACTTGCGATGCATGCTGTGCCAACGCCTTCGCAGAGCACTGAAGAAAAGGGAGGAACGACGTACGAAATTGGCGCGCAAACGGAATCGAAAACTGAGGAAGGCTGATTTGGCCCGAAAGAAATTCGTACGTCTAAAACGAAAGGTACTTTGAGAACAACTTGTTTTATTGCAGTATGTAAACTAAGTTGTGAACTAAGTACAATTTTAAGCGTTAAAAAGGTTTTCGCATGTTCGCTGTAATACATCATTGCAGTGTGACAAGCCGAAAAGTGCCTGTTTTAACGCGATTTTTTTTCAATAGTTATAGCACACTAATCAGCCTGATTTTTCTATGTCTCATTTAAATAGTTTTAAAGAACAGGAAACGAATTATTAAACATTCGTTTTCATAATTTTTATTCGGTTTTGTATAATTAAAAATGTCTTCTAAACAAAAACAGGTCCTGACGGTGCGCACAATTCCAGCCGTAATTATTATCTAAAACGAAATTCTAAATAATATTATTACGTGGCATAAGTGTCGCTATGGAGGGTTTGATGTCCTATTTTAAATTGACAAAATGGCGGCGGCCCGAACAAAAAGTATCGAATTCAACCCATTTTTCAACAATTTTTTATTAATAAAAAATGAAGAAATGAAAATAAAAATAAAAAACTTCCATACCAAGATACTGACGCGCATGCCAATTAATCATATTTTTTAGAATTTCGTTGTAGATAATAATTACGGCTGGAATCGTGCTTACCGTCAGGTCCTTTTTTTTCTTTACAAGACATTTTCAATGATACAGCAACAATTTAAAGAAAAAAGAAAATAAACGTTTATAAATTAATTTCCTGCTCTTCAAAAGTGTTTAAATGAGGCACAAAAAGCAGGCTAATCAGCGGATTTTAATCATTAAAAAAGAAATTACAGAAAGGTTTTTCGACCCATCACACTGGAATGGGTGACACGACAAAATAACCGAGTGACCAAATAACCAAACGACAAAATAACCAAACGACAAAATGTCCGCAATAAAATACATAATTATGTATATTTATATTTCCATCTTTAATTTCATTTTCAATTTAGCACCACTTGATTGGTTGGCACTCTGGTGTTGAAAATGGATAAATATAGCAAAACTCGTAACACGTAGTACGGATAAAAGAAATTGAGAGGTGGTCGGTAAAATCGTATGATAATGTAGTGGGCGTGAATTTGTGTGTCAACGTGAAAAGATATGATACATGAATAAATAAAAAAAATTAATGAATGACATGAAATAAATAAATGAATTAAATAAAACAATGAAAATGAATAAATCTAGCAAAACTGGTAATAAATATGGTGAGATATATATTAGAATATATAAATGTAATAATAAATAAATAATATAAATCATCATTCTGTGTTGAATGTTCCTTTATTGATTAAACTTTATTTTGTGTTATTTTGTCTCTTGAACCTTCCCCCCCCCAACTATCCCCCCCCCCGCTATCCAACACTCTCCATAAAGGTGTTTCGCACGCATCCCCGTTGATGTGGTGGACCTTTGGATATTTTGTCGTTTGGTTATTTTGTCGTGGATATTTTGTCTTTGGATATTGTGTTACGGATCCACCGGAATGATCCCTCAATAATGACTGTTGATAGTATATGCTCCATTCAGAAGTTGTGCTATTAGCATCAATTAAATGGAAATGTCGATTATTTATGTGAATGTAATTTTTAGAATGAGAAATTGCGTTCAGATGTGGCTGATCTGAGACGCAAGTGTTTGAGAATTGAGAGAGAAACACTCGAGAAGAGTATATCTACTCTACCCGAGACTCAAAAACAAGCCGTGCGAACTTGTTTTGAAGCCGCAAAACTGAAAAACAGCAAAGGCCGCCGATACCCCATTGACTGGATATACGAGTGCCTTTTGATGCGCATCAAAAACAGTGGTCTATACGATCACATTCGAGATCGTAAAATTCTGCCACTTCCCTGCAGAGAAACACTGAATCGATATATTCAGAAGATAAGCTCATCAGCATATGGTTTTCAAACTGCCATTTTTGAGTGCATGAAAACGAAGGGCTCACAAATGAAGTCCTCTGAAAAACGAGGTACTGCAATCCAATTGATTTTTTTTACATATTACTATTTCTTGATGATATTTATAAATCAGCTTATTGTAATTTTATATTTCATGTTCGCTTCTCGTCGATGAGATGAAATTGAGTGAGTCCATCTCGTTTAACAAGCAGACTCTGGAGTTTAATGGTTTCGTTGATCTCGGGCAGTACACTCCTGAAGGAAAAAAGAACACTCGTGCAGACCACGCTTTGGTTTTTATGTTTCAACCATTCCAAGGACGTTGGGTGTAGGTTCTCGGCTGCTTCCTAACCAAAGACTCGGTGACAAGTGCTATATTGCACAAGCTTATTTTGGACTGCATTATATTGCTATCGAACAGCGGATTCCACGTTGACGTCGTCACCACTGATGGAGCTCAATGGAATAGAGCAGTGTGGTCTATCTTTGGGATTGAGGACGGAAGATTCAGCTGCGAGCATCCGTGTAATCATAATAAACGTCTGTGGATGATATTCGATTTCCCACACTAGGCAAAATGTTTCCGAAACGGCTTGATCAGACGCAGGTTTATTGAGGTAATTAATTACTACTCATTACGCATTGTAATAGTATACATATCGCTTAATTGTAAGCAAAGAAACAAATTTATGATAATGAAAGTCGTTGTGCTCTTAAACAGTCATCTGAGCTGTACCTAAGAAAGAAAAGAAAGAATGAATTGTATAGCGCTGTACTTGAATATTATATATCGTTTCAGACACCCGACGGTACGGTAGAAAAGAATCACTGGGAGGCGTTGATTAAATATGAGCAGTTCATGAAACCCAACATGTGTATTGCTTACCGCCTAACGCCGGCTCATTTGAATCCCGTAGGATATCAAAAAATGAACGTGCCTTTGGCTTTTCAAGTAAGTTGTTTACCGGTTTTTATACAATTGATATTCGTTGTTACTTATCCCAGTTCTAGAGTTGAACTTAAACTATGTTTTGTCATTCAACAGCCGATCAAAGTTAATTGTTAATATCCGGAGATACATTCCATTATTATTTTTTCGAATGATTTCAGTTGTTTTCGCTCCCAGTCCGCGTCGCCATGGAGATTTATCGGAACAAGCCTGTGTGTCCCGAGTTGGTGGATTAGCAGCCAACGCAAAAGCTTTGCGAAAGAATGGACAATCTCATAACAGCTATGATGTCACGTACGCCTCAAAATGCTCTGCGTGGTTCAGAAAACTGCCCTCGGAAAAAGGTACGTTTACAAAGCAGATTAATGAGAAGTAAACAAAAATATTGATGCTTCAGGTCAAATTGGACTCAAAGATGAACACCCAAATTTTCCGATAATGACAATTGAATGTTGAGTTTTTGTTCCACAACAGGATTTCAATTCGTTCGAGGAAATGAAAGCAGGCTAGCATAGCATATCAAACGATCGGAATGCTTTATGTATTTTCTTGTATTTGTTTTATTTAATCGAAAATCTTGACGAATTATGTTTTGAGCCATTCTTGAGATGAAAGTAGGATAAAATCGATAAATCGATGAATTTGGACTCAGTATAGGACCCCTACTGCTCCAAAAGATATTGCTCATTCGATAAATCACTTACGATGCTAATAATGTAGCATGTACATTGAAATGGACGCGTACTAATTTCCAATTATTTTTAGCATTTAGCGGGACAGCTGTTACATTTCACGGACTGCTGAACCTATCAACGTTGGAATTTCACCCGTCGTCGCTCTGGATCGACCCATTTTACAATTTTGTGCAATTCAGACTCAATAAGTCCTTCTAGAAAGGAATTGTTGAGTCTGAATTGTGGCAGCTTCTTGGTAACCGTAATCTTGGAACATTTAAGTGTGACCATTTACGTTCTTCGTTAATGCACTAATTTCATAAGTAAACAATAGAAATCGGTTACCACAGTAAGTGTTAGGGTATTCCAATTTTATTTTTTCTCTCTTTTACGGCTTGGTTTGCATGAATATTTCGTTTCTGCATTATGGAGATAGCGGTGAACATTACAGCACCTCTCAATTTTATTGCTACACTCTTATGCTTGTTTTTATAATCTAATATTCGTTTCTTGTTTTCTTCTTTTTTTCACTTTTGATTTACAGAGGTTTCATTACCACTAATGTACTTCTTGTACGAAGAAACATCTTGCCTGATTTTTAATTTTGTCTGACTGCATTTAACTTTTCATCTATTGCATGGCAACTAACTTCCACATGCGTTTAGTATCAAAATTAGGCAATAATTGAATTCGACGCGTTCTTGAGAGAATGGGAGTCCACTACACCGAAGTCAGAGATGCCCATATCTTCAAGTACGATTAACGGCTTTAAAGTCACGTTGGGCGCTACATTGGAAATTCTCGACACTCTTCAAAAGCAAGAAAATTTTGAGTACCTCATGACTGCTCGCTTGAATCAAGATGCATTGGAGGTATGTAAAACTTTTATTCTTCTTGTTCCTTGAGGCAATGCATACTATGCTCGTTACCATGCTCGATAGACTGTAGTAACTATTTGACACTATTCTGAACGTTGTTGTTTCAGAGATTCTTCGGAATGATGCGTGGAGCGTTAGGGGACAACGATCATCCGGACCCTAAATTATTCGCTCAACTGTACCGTCTACTGTGCAGTTACTCGTTAATCAAGCCACCAAAAAATTCCAACGTCAGCGGCACGGAACTTCTGCAAGTGTTGATGCAGACGAAAGATTCCTTGGCTGACTCAAGAAAGCCTCGCACTGAATGGGTGGAAAAACTTGACCGATTGCTTGAGGGAGGTTCTGTTGAGGATGGACCTGCCGAAGCCAACGAGCACCACGATCACGGTTACTCGTTATCCTGCTCCATGAGCACATGGAACGACGATCGCGTCCATGATCATACCTACGACGTATGCCGCACGAGTTCAGAAGTACAGGCTTACATCGCTGGATACGTAGTGCGAAAAATGCTCAAGCAGATCAAGTGTCAAGATTGCATTGAAACATTGCAATCTGACAACAACGAACCAGACGAGTCGAGAGATGCGATGATTAATCTTATGAATCAGTACGGAGGCTTACTGCATCCCAGTGACGACCTATTCCAACTCACGGGGACACTAGAGTCAACGATTCTTGACGTCGTTGGCAAGTTCGGTATCACCATCAATACGCTCCATACGGCGGTAGAGAGATTGTCCAAGCACAAAGGTTTGCCGATGGTTGGATGTGAGGATCACCGGCAGGAGACAACCCGCAGGATTGTCGATTTCTATATCGTCATGCGAGGTCATTTTTTGGCCAAGTCGTTCAACGCAAACAATGACGAAGCGCGTATCAAAACGAAGAGGATGCGGAAGAACGCGAAGCTTTGAAGGCTTACTATTCTTCGGTGTACATTTCGTGACGTTGGAAAAGACAAGAAAGGTTTGATCTAAAATTTACACGTAATATTGCAATAGATAAATTAATAACGAATAGGTGTGACATTATGTTTTTAAAAAAGCGTTTGTATTTTTCAATCGAATGCGGTTTAGAGTACCAGCGGGCGAGTCTCATCATGTCTGCGAATCTGCATCTCTCACGTTTGCATCAAGGAGAGTATTAATTCATTTTATATATAAATAGTACACACTTTAGTAGTTTCTAGATATTTTCATGATGCACATTTTTTTGTTTTCAGCCTGCGGAAGCGAGCCCTGACCTTCCAGATGGAAGCAATAGCCCTTTTCAGGGCTCCAAAAAATTTTAACGTAAAACAACACACATATTCCCCCCATTCTCGCAGAAAATTGTATCGGGACCGATCATTTGTAGCCTGTGGAAACGAGCCCCGACCTTCCAGATGGAATCAACAGCCCTTTTCAGGGCCCCAAGAACTTCTAACGTTAAACAACTCACGCATTCATGCCATTCTCGCTGAAAATTTTTTCGAGATCTTTCGTTCAAGTGTATATATATGCATACATATATATACACTTCACCAAGGGTCTTCAATATTTATGATTTTTACTATTTTTATACTATACGAAGCCCTCCGATAAAGAGTATTGACGTATTGAAAGTGATCGGGATGTACTGATATTTATAAATAAAAAACTTCCCTCTTGATGTAATCGAACTAATAATGAAGATGACTCCTCGCGAATCAATGAGATAAAGGGAAAAGTAAACACTCTAGGTAGGAATTATAAAACAAAGGACATAGCCGGGTAAGTAGCGAAAAATTGCCCCCGCATTTTTTCCAGCGAAATTTGTAGTATATTCTGAGGTATAAAAAAAACAATTTTTCTGAAAATTTCATGCCCGTCAACGCAATGGTTTTAGAAAAATGAATTTTTTAAAAATATCCACAAACATTTTTTTTTCCGGAAACGGTACAGTGGATCGATTTGATTTTTTTTTTGTACTTGTTCCAATCAAACGTCTTACGAAATAAAATTATAGAACATCTTGCGAAAGATCAAGGTTTGAAAAAAAATAATTTTCCTTGTTTTATTATTTTTTACTATAATCCACTTGGGGTACAATAGCGAAAATGTTTTCATATAATCTTTGGGCACCTTATTAGATTAAATAATTTTTTCAAAATGATCGGTTTGGTACGCCACAGTGAAAAAAAAACACACTTTATTGATATATTTCAGTTATATAGATATATAACTAAAATATATCAATAAAGTCTGTTTCTTTTTTTTTCACTGTGGCGTACCAAACCGATCATTTTGAAAACATTATATAATCTAATAAGGTGCCCAAAGATTATATGAAAAAAATTTCGTTATTGTACCCCAAGTGGATTATAGTAAAAAAAAATAAAACAAGGAACATTATTTTTTTTTTTAACCTTAATCTTTCGCAAAATGTTCTATAATTTTATTCCGTAACACGTTTGATCGTAACAAGTACCAAAAAAAAATCGAATCGATCCACTGAAGCGTTTCCCGAATTTTTATTGTTTTTTATTTTTAAAAAATTCATTTTTCCAAAACTATTGCGTTGGCGGGGATGAAATTTTCAGAAAATTTGTTTTTTTTCTTATACCTCAGAATATACTCCTAATTTCGCTAGAGAAAATGCGGGGGCAATTTTTCCCTACTTACCCGGCTATGGTCTTTCAACTATTGATGGCAGTAAATTAAAGAATATATTCTTCCATGTTATTTTTGTTCGATTTCTTTTGGGATTGGACGAGTCCTTTGATTGGTTAAAACTGCTTCAATTCGCTCGTACAACCAAATATCTATACGAAAGCAGAAGAAAAAAATTTTAACTACCGAGGCTCGAACTCAGGACCTTTATACAGTAATCTAGCGTTCTACCAACTTCGCCACACAATGATTTGCCAATAAAATCTTCTCATATTTAAGTGATTGCCGTGCTGGGGGTTCAATTAGGCTTGACGGCTTGTTCGGTACGTTCATCGCTTTATTCGCGTTTCATTATAATTAGCTATATTTTTAAACATAACAGGCAAATCATAAGTTTCCATAATAAAATACCTCGTGCTGTACTTATTATATAATTATTATATCTCATGTGCTTATTATATAATAATAAGCACATGTGCTTATTATATAATATATCTCATGTGCTTATTATATAATATAATATTATATAAATATAATATATAAATATAATCTCATGTGCTTATTATATAATATAAGTACTTATTATATAATTATTATATCTCATGTGCTTATTATATAATAAGCCCATGTGAATAAAACAACACGAGTTGTTTTATTAATATTATTTATATTTTATTTATTATTTATATGTACACAATATTATTATATATTATAATAGAAGGGATCCCCACTTGGGTGTATTATCGTTCGGGTGTGCGAAAGAAAACACACCATGACTATTCCAAGTGAGTACGAGAGAGAAACACGATCACCCCAGTTTTGTGATTGGTCGTTGCGGCGGAGCTCGGACCTTATGCAGTTTTGTATTACTATATATTATGGGCTCTGGGGAACACTAGCGATGCCTGCGGCGGAACTGAACACTAACTCTCTGCGACCGATTGAAAGAACTTTATACATACAGGCTAGGATAGGGAGTTTGGACTCCTTTACTCTAGTCTCCTTGACTTTCGCGATCCACTTTTCGATCATTCCGCCATATGCGTTCGGGCTCCTTTACTCTAGTCTCCATGCTGTGTCCACTCGTTCTCTCTAGTCTCCCTGGCGCCTAGTGTGCAGAGCAAGGAGACTATAGGGAAGGAGTCCAATCTCCGCAGTCTGGCGCTTCCGTAAAAGTGAAACAAATAAGGGTTCCGCATAGGCGGCGCTGGGAACTTTAGTCATTGTGTACTCTATATACATGTATGTTTTGTGCATGCATTATGATCAGCTGTCTGTGTTCTTATTAGCTGTCACGAGCTGAAAATTTTAATTTTCTTAACCTTAATTTATTTTAGAAGTAAATTTCGCGTTGCTGTAGTAGTGCCTTAAGATGTTTCTACATTTAAGTCGTAGTGCAATTTTATTTATTATTCAATTGTACGTATCTTATTTTTTTTTAAACTGTATCGTATATAGCGTTTGATTATTATCAGCATTTGATTGCATGCTAAAAGAGATGAGAAACAACAGCAATATGTCACACAAGTCGTACGTGAGCATCGGAAAATATTTTACGCAGCTACAATACATCCGAGGTTACAAAAACTCTAGAAGTGTATGGAAAGTGCTGTACTGTAAATATATTAAATAAAAGCCAAACATGCTGATTATAGATTAACTCATTCAATAATTCTATTACCTTCGGAATTGAAAACACAGCACAGCAGTGCAGCCCTAATCTTTTTCGCTGTGCATTGTCTTTCGTAAGGCCACTGTCGCATCCTGGCACTGCACACGTTCTCCCCATCTTCCTGAAATAAAAATAGACATGTATTAAATTTACTATTCTCAAGATATTTTGAAATATTAAAAATAAACATTAAAGGTGGGGTTTGTTATATTTCAAATTCATTCAAATTCGATTCACAACATACAAAGACTGATCCTCAGTGCCAGGAACATACATCTATGTTCTCTGTCAGTGCACAACGCGCAGAAGGGAAAAATAAATAAATTACCTTGAATAACCGCGAGGTCCGCGGATCTCAAAAATAAGTTCCACGTATAACCTAAAACCTAAACAGAAAAACTTGGAAAAAAAGATCAGACTAGATTTGTAACTAGAAAGTAAATTTTTCGATTCTCCCTCGACGATACACTTCCAAAGTCGCCATCGCAAATAAACAATTTTAGTAGACGATAGGTGTTTTTTTGACAGGCGTCAACAATTAGCCGCCATAACAGTCAGTTTCACCCTGTGTACTGGCTGTATTACTATATTTTGATACTCTAAAGAGACGGACGACGCCTACAGGCCATATTTAACACTACGCTTTTGCATCAAGTTTACGGACATTTCTTATACCCATTCACCATACGAAGATTGGACTCCTTCCCTATAGTCTCCTTGGTGGGAGTCGAACGCGAACCATCGTCGTGATAGCACGTGCGAACCCTCGGAGTTTAACGTTTCGATACATTTAAGAGTGAAAACCGGAAATTTGGAGTTTCTCTCACGGTCTATGCTCCTAATTCTTTTAGAGCCCACGCATCTTATTCGACACTATCTCTCGCCATTTTTCACCTTACATACTTTCATTAACCTTTCACCATCTCTCCTAACCTCTCTCTAACCGCTGTCTCCTTCACGCTCGCCTGTCTCTCCTTCGGGTGAGACATGGCTGACTCTTTTACTACGCAGGGCGAGGACCCTATGGACGAGTACTCTGATTTTGACTCCACTCATCCACCTAACCTTCAAAAACAAGTCGAGGACCTGCATACCGAATCATTTCCAGATTCACGGAAACGCCCGCATGAGCCGACCGATGACCAGCCAGGGAAAAAAAATGTCAAGCCGAAACACCTCGCGCCTGATGCAGAGTCCCGGAAGAATAATAATATAACGCAAACGCGTTCAACGCAAGCTGCCGAAGCATCCTCCGTCCCGAACCATCTTCGAGCGAATAAGTATGGCGCTAAGAGTTCCGGCCCTTTTGTTGTCCTGATCCAAGACAAGTCAATCGATCCTAAATCACCTCGACTGAACGCAACTAAGGTAGGCAGAATCCTCCTCAGCGTGCTATCCAAACGGCAAATATTGGACGTCTTCAATTCCGGCCGACAACAATGCTCTGTCGTATTCTCGGACGCTCAGACGGCTAACAGCATCCTCTCGCACTCCATACTCGCATCCGCAAACCTGGTTGCCTTTATCCCAGACTCCTTCATAAACTGCGAGGGTCTCATCCGGGGTGTCCCCCGGGACATCTCGAGAGAGGAGCTCCTCGAAAACATCGACTGTTCCGTCACAGTCATAGATGCTCGTAGGCAAAACCGTAAAGTCACCATCAACAACGAATCCAAGCTTCTCCCTACTCAATCCTTTTACCTGGAATTCGAGGGCGGCTCTCGCCCCTATCACGTCTCACTCTTTCAGGCGCGTCACGCGGTGGATCCTTGGCATTCTCCGGTGAAGATTTGCTTCTCATGCTTCTAGTTCAACCACGTCTCGCAACGGTGCAAGAGTCGCCCCAAATGCATTCGCTGCGGCTGCCGGAAGCACGAGGGGGATGAAGAGTGCCCGAATAGGGACGGTCCGCCTTCCTGCGCCAATTGTAAAGGAAATCATCTTCCCATCAGCAGGCAATGCCCTGCCTTTCTCCATCAAAAAAATATAAAAATAACGGCGGCAGAGAGAGGCATCCCTCTGTTCGAGGCCAGACAGCTTCTTGGGGGGCGATCCACCGCGTCTCACGAACCGGTTATGCGTTCATCCGCGCACTTCCCGTCTCTCTCCTCGGCACACTCTCTTGTCCCACCTTCGCCGGCCCATCTCAAGCTACCAGTGATTTCGTACGGTGAGGTCGCTTCACGCCCATCTCAACCGCTGCAACACCCCCCATCCACACCATCCACCGAACGGACATCTAATGCAAATATTGCTTCGCTTCGCGCAGCCCCTCAGCGAAAAACGCTCAATAATCGGAACGTCGCTCATCAATCGACGCTTGCCACACGTACAGCCCGCAACAACCTTCTCATAGCTCCAAACGGACGCCTTGACCCCTTCTCTCAAAACGGATTCGCCCTTCAACAAAGCGCCAAACACCCTCCCCATCCTGATCCAACTCCCGGGCCATGCCACCCTTCTTCCGCATCAATCGAGCCCTCTCAGACGGCGCAGAACAGCGACTTAATCTCTACCCTTGTCAACATCATCACGCAACAGCTCATCCCGACGCTGATTTCTCTGGGCTTAATGGATACGGTATCTCCCTTCTTCGCAACACTCCTTAGTTCTCTCGCTTCCCTTTCTCCGCAATCTCAACATGGCTCCCAATAATAAGCTAAAAATCTTGCAATGGAACTGCCGTAGTCTCAATAAAATCGGTCTCTTACTGAACATCGCCCATTCATATGACATCATTATCCTATGTGAAACTTGGCTCACTGACTCTTCAATCCCTAAACTTAAGGGTTTCCACCTTCTCACCAAAAACAGATCTAACCAAAGAGGCGGCGGCCTGGCCATCGCCCTCAAAAAAGACATTCCTTTAAAACAAATCAATAACACTCTCAAAATTACAGACCAACTAGACACCCTAGCGATCTCCATCTCGACCTCTCTGGGTCCGCTCACCATTGTGTATCTCTTTATCGCGCCCCAACTGATTGCACAAGCACTAATGTATGGCAAAACCTCTTCGATTCCCTCCCTCCCAATGGGAACGTTCTTCTCGCTGGCGACTTCAACTGCCACCACACCGCGTCGGGTTGTGCAGCTAACAGCCCTTCCGGCTCCTCCCTATTACATTTTCTTATCGACAATAACGTCTCTCTGCTTAACAATGGATCTCTCACTACAAATCCTTCTAATCTCAATAACGCCGCGTCAGCCATCGATCTCTCTCTAGTCTCCCCCAACCTGCTCCCCTTCTGCGAATGGCAAGGCGAAGAAGACTCGCTCCTTAGCGACCACCTTCCTATCACTATCACAATCGGTATCTCTTTACCGACCTACAAATTCTCCTCTCACCGCCACCCTATTAAAAAAATTGATTGGTCCCTTTTTAAGGAATCCCTGAATTCGGTGGCTCCCACTATTGCCGACCCTTCTCCATTAATCCAATACAACAAA
This sequence comes from Ophion costatus, assembly GCA_951751655.1. Lineage (NCBI taxonomy): Eukaryota > Metazoa > Arthropoda > Insecta > Hymenoptera > Ichneumonidae > Ophion > Ophion costatus. The sequence continues at coordinate 19,288,400 of OX632362.1, read as the reverse complement.
GTAACGCAAACCATAAATGATTCCATCCTCCACTCTTGTTCGAGTTTACCAACAGCTGATAGAGCTCCCACATTCAAGTCCCGACCCGCCTAGGTAACTTGGATAACCTCATTCAAGCAAAAAAACTAGATGCCATAGCCAAAAAAAAACCTTTAAAAAAGCTAAAAAAAACTCGTGGACAGAATTTACCCAAACTATTGATTTTCGCGTTCCAGCTAACAAAGTCTGGGCTAAAGTTAAGAGCCTCCGAAACAGGAACCTTTTCGATCCCAATTCTGTCCCTTCCAACATCACGGCCCAAGAAAAAATTCTGTCCCTCATCCCTTCTATCTGTCAACCTTCTTGTTTCTATCCCAACTTCCCAACTGAGGATAGCCCTTTTTTAGAAAACCCAATTCTCGATTCCCCCTTCTCGCTTAAAGAACTCGATTCAGTAATTTCAATGTGTAACACCAAATCCGCTCCAGGCTTAGACAAAATTGATTTCCATATCATCTCCAAATTACCCCACTCTATTCTCGTAATTCTTCTTGACACCTTCAACAACCTCCTGCGATCTCATCTGTTCCCGGAATCATGACACGACTTCCTCGTTTTCTTCATCCCCAAATCTACACCCGGTAAATTTCGTCCCATCTCCCTAGCCTCTTGCTTTCTTAAGCTTATGGAAAGACTTCTCCATTCTCGTCTTATACAATGGCTAGAGAGCAACCTCATGCTATCCTCATCGCAATTTGGATTTCGTAAATCTAAATCCTGTCTCGACAATCTTTCCATTCTCACAACCGAGATCTACAAAAGTTTCTCGACCCGCAGCTTTACGGCATGCATTTTTTTGGACGTGTCCAATGCCTTTGACAATGTCGACCCGGGTATTCTAACCGACTATCTCAAACACATCGGCCTCCCACGGTCCTACTGTAGATTCATCTACAATCTCACTTCTTCTCGTTCTCTCCACTTTAAGGTAGCTGGCGTTACTCACGGTCCTTTCCAAACCCTTAAAGATGTTCTTCAAGGCTGCATTCTAAGCCCTTTGTTATATATTCTATATACAAACCAATTAGAACAACACCTTCACCCGCAAAGCTCCTGCCTTCAATTTGCCGATGACATAGCCATCTGTTCTACATCTCGTCAGCTCGTCAACTCCACCTCTTCTCTACAAACCTCTCTGGACCAAGTCTCAAAATACTTAAACTCGAGAGGCCTCTCAATCGAACCATCCAAATCTAAATTAGTAGTTTTCACACGCAACAAACTTGACCCTCTTCAACCCTCGGTTATTATAGATTCTTCTTCGGTATCAGGCTGCCTTCAAGCCAAATTCCTCGGACTTATCCTTGACAACCGCTTATCATGGAACCCATACTTTAACCAACTTATCTCAAAATGCAACAACCTATTAAACATTATTAAATGCCTTCGCTCCACCTGGTGGGGTGCTGATCCTTCTTCCCTCATCTACATCTACAGAGCTCTCTTACGTAGCATAATTGAATACGGTTCGTTGGTTATACCTTTCAAACATCACCCTTCACTTAACAAAATAGAAATAATCCAGCGGAAAGCCTTGAGACTCGCCCTCGGCCTTCGCACCTCTACCCCAAACAACGTGGTTCTCGCGGAAACGCGCGAACCTCTTCCTCTCTCTCGTATTCAATTCCTCAGTGACAAATTTATTCTCAAAACCTTTTCATCCTCTGATCACCCTCTTCTTACCTCTTTACCTACACTCTCACTTTCACTCAGATCCTCTAACACTCACCAGACATTTTTCCAGATTCCCTTGCTCAAAGCCTATAACAATCATGTACACCACAAAGGCCTCATAGAACCCCATCATTTCCCTCCATACTACGACATCTCTCCCTCCACTGATTTATCTGACCTTTCGATTGACATTAAAACAGGTTTCCTGATACAAGCATCGGTTGACCCCAAATCTGAATTCTTAGCACATTTCAGCGACGCGAATGAAACCCCATTCTTCTACACAGACGGCTCTAAATATGACCCAGGCACCTACGTTGGTCTGGCAGTCTACTGTCCTTCCCTCTCTATATCCCTTAAATACCGGATATCGTCTTTTGCCTCAATCTTCTCAGCCGAAGCTCTCGCTATTCTCCACACTATCAAATTAATTATGACCAACAACATTCCTAGTGCATTCATATTCACGGACTCTCTCAGTTGTCTTCAATCTCTCCGCTCTTTCTCGACTTCGCGAACTTGTTGCCCATTCACCATCGCCATCCTCAAAGCCCTTCTCGAAGCAATCAATCAGAGTATACGCATCAACCTGGTTTGGATCCCAGGCCATCACGGAATTCCGGGCAACGAAGTCGCGGATTCCCTTGCAAAATCAACCATTTCGGTCGGCGAAACCTTTTTCACCTCTCTTCCGCCCTCAGATCTTTTCCCCATGGCACGGAAAAAGTGCCTTAACTTTACCGACCGTCGTTTACGATTCGAGGGTACCTACAAGGGCACCCCCTACTTCCAAAATTACTACACAGCCTCTTCTAAAACGTGGTTTACTAAATTCAAACGTTTAAATCGAAAATCTATCGTAACACTCTCCAGAATGAGATCGAATCATTACAGCCTTCAAGCCAGCCTCTTTAGAAAACGCCTCTCTCAGTCTTCGGTCTGCTCATGTGGTTACGAATCACAGGACTTAAACCACGTTTTCTGGACCTGCCCTGAGCATCACCTACATCGTTCTATCCTCATTCATTCTCTAGCCAAAGCAAACATTTTTCCTCCATTCAATATTGACTCTCTAGTGGCAACCCCCAGCTCACGAATTATCACTGCCATCATGAAATTCATTAACTCCACAAAATTGTCCATATGATTCCACATCTTCCGCAGTTAACATATACCAGTTCACGCCCCGGCGCATGTCGCCACCTCACAGTTAAAAAGGATGGCACGACGCGCGCGCTTCCCGCTCAGCCGCCGCTACCACGGCGGGGGGCGCGCGCGTCTGGCTTGCAGGCCCGTTTCTATATCACTTTTCAGATTTATTCACCCATACTTCGCCACCATCTACCCGTCAATGACATGGCCGTATGGTCAAATCGCTCTAGAGCGTAGACCGGAGCCAGCCCAAAGGAAATAAAGAAGAAGAAAGTCTCCTTGGTGCAGAGGTCATTACACGACATCGATACTTAGCTTACTTCTCGCGGTCTTAGAGATAGTGGTGCCATCCCTGTTATACCACATATCCTAGCCTCTGAAATGCACAGATCGGACAGAAATGGATAGATCCTCCCACTCTAGCCTGCTTGATCGCATTCACGGTGGCTCGTTCGGCACGTGACATAGCGCGGCTTTTTTGGATTCCCGCTACTTGCCGGCTTACAGTGCAGCCAGATCGCGCGCGAAAGTTACCCTCTCTCTAGTCCCTCGCGCGCCCATCACACAATCATAGTAGCGCGTGTCCGTGAGCGAGCGATGCTCGGACATCTTCGGAAACAGCCGAGTGCCGTCGAACTGTCCCGACCGCGCCTTCGGCAGCTACACCACCACATAGACACGCTGAGCACGTGCATGTGCGGCCAAGCCGAACGAAGGCTTCGAGGGAAAAAGCAATCTGAGCACGGCCCGCGCGTGACGTCACGCGACGGCACGCGCGAGGCTTTTAGATGATTTCAATGCTTATTTAGCTCTCGATTCTCTGCGTTATTAATGTATACAAAAAAATGTATCGCGCACTCTGAACGCTTATTTTTTTAGTTTATACGTTAATTTAAATATAATAATAAATCTAAATTACAACTTATTTATCTTCTAAAAAATTGTTTACGCTTTACTCACACCCGTCCTAATGCCAAATAAATTATAATTCAGAAAAGTAAGTGAAAATATATTTATATTCGTTCTATTATATTAATTCTCATACTTTCATCAAGCGATAAAGTATTATCTCCAAAAACAAGTCAATCGTAACTGCCAGAAAATACATCTTTAACATAAGTGATAAGATGGTCCCTTGGTAGCGTTCCTGGCTTCGGTCGGTAGGGGCGCAGTCTCGTTCCTCACGCTCAGCGCTTTTTTTTCTTTAATCATGGTTACTATTAATTTTTATTTGATTAGTTATTTTTATTAGTTATCATATTTATTTTAATTAGTTATCTTTTAGTACCGAAAAATGTATCGCGCACTCTGACCGCTTATTTTATTAGTTTTTCCGTTAATTTAAATATAATAAATCTAAAATACAACTTATTTATCTTCTAGCAAAATGTTTGCGCTTTACTCACACCCGACCCTATGCCAAATAAATTGTAATTCATAAAAGTAAGCGGAAATATATTTATCTTCGTATTGTTATATTCATTCTCATATACTTTCATCAAGCGATAAAGTATTATCCCCAAAAACAACCATCCATCCGACCGCGAATCGTATGTACCAGAAAGTGAACATACATTGACACAAAAAATTAAAGGAGCAAAAAAAGTTGAACTTCGTCAAAAGTGGTCGTACAAAAAAAGGATGTTAAAGCTTCAAGTTTCTAGTTTTAGTTCCGACAATGATTTTTTTTTGAGAATCACTGATTGCGCGGTAGGAAGAAATATCACGGCAAAAAAAATTTTGCAAATTTTTACGTTTTTCAAAGTTCTGCACGTGTTTTGGAGATTTTTTTCGGACTTGACCAATATCAAGGTCATTGAGCCCATTCAATTCAGTTCAACTTGCTTCTTTTTTTATCTCCTTATGACCATTTTTCGCTGAGATATCGGCCTCCTCGTCGGCCTCTGAATGAAAAAACGTCCTTTTGTCTTCAGTCATCGATATCTCGGGAACTAATGGTCGTACGGGAATTCGACCGGCAATTTTGAAAACGTGAATACATACTCTACAAGCTCTGATTATTATTGTAGGTTTAAAAAAAATTATTTTTGCCATCAGTTTTAAAAAAGTACAAAAAATCGATGTTTTCTTGTTTTTTATAAAATCCACCGTTACTTTGCAAATATTGCGATAAACACTATTGTTTATGGACGGTCATTCGGCTCAATATGTCCCCAAGAGATATGCAAAATTCCAAATTGATCCGTTCATCGGTCTTTCTTGCCCGATTGACCAAAATATGAAAAAAAATTAAAGGAACAAGTTTCCTCCTTCTCAGAAATCATTTCATGATTATTAAGAGGAAAAACAACTTTTCACTACTTTTCGTACAATTGGGTATTGAGTACGCATTAAATGTTGGAAAAGAACCCTGAAAATCATATTGACTAAAAATTTTCGATTTTTTTTTTTTTAATAACAAAAATGTTGAAATTTTTTTGTTTATAAAAAAATCTATTTCGATTTTTTTAATTTTTTTAATGTTGACATTTTTTTTCGATTCAACATTGTACCGCCAGCATTAGAATTACCCAAAGTGTACGTAGAATTACCCAAAGCGTACCTCCCCGTGGTATGCTTTGGGTAATTCTGATGCTGGCGGTACAATGTTGATTTAAAAAAAAATTTCAACATTAAAAAAAAAAAAAATTCGAAACTGATTTTTTTATAAAAAAAAAAATTTTCAATATTTTTTTTATGAAAAATTTTTTTTTTCGAAAATTTTTAGTCAATATGATTTTCACGGTTTTTTTCCAACATTCAATGCGTACTCAATACCCAATTGTACGAAAAGTAATGAAAAGTTTTTTTTCCTCTTAGTAACCATGAAATGATGTCTGAAAAGGAGGAAACTTGCTCCTTTAATTTTTTTTCAAATTTTGGTTAATCGGGCAAGAAAGACCGATAATCGGATCAACTTGGAATTTTGCATGGCTCTTGGGGACATATTGAGCTGAATGACCGTCCATAAACATTAGTCTTTATCGCAATATTTGCAAAGTAGCGGTGGATTTCATAAAAACCAAGAAGACATCGTTTTTTTTGTACTTTTCTAAAACTAATGGCAAAAATAAAAAATAAAAGTTTCACCACAATAATAATCGGAGCTTGTAGAGTATTCACGTTTCCAAAACTACCGATCGAATTCCCGTACGACCATTAGTTCCTGAGATATCTCAGCGAAAAATGGTCGTACGGAGAAAAAAAAGCAAATTGAAGTGAATTGAATGGGCTCAATGACCTTGATATTGGTAAAGTCAGAAAAAAATCTCCAAAACACGTGCAGAACTTTGAAAAACGTAAAAATTTGCGCTATTTTTTTGCCGTGATATTTCTTCCGACCGCGCAATCAGTGATTCTCAAAAAAAAAATCATTGTCGGATCTAAAACTAAAAACTTGAAGCTTTAAAATCTTTTTTTTTTGTACGACCACTTTTGACAAAGTTCAACTTTTCTTGCTCCTTTAATTTTTTGTGTCAATGTATGTTCACTTTGTGGTACTGACGATTCGCGGTCGGATGGATGATTGTTTTTGGGGATAATACTTTATCGCTTGATGAAAGTATATGAGAATGAATATAATAATACGAAGATAAATATATTTCCGCTTACTTTTATGAATTACAATTTATTTGGCATAGGGTCGGGTGTGAGTAAAGCGCAAACATTTTGCTAGAAGATAAATAAGTTGTATTTTAGATTTATTATATTTAAATTAACGTAAAAATTAATAAAATAAGCGGTCAGAGTGCGCGATAAATTTTTCGGTACTAAAAGATAACTAATTAAAATAAATATGATAACTAATAAAAGTAACTAATCAAATAAGAATTAAGGATGTTGGGTCCCAAATCGCAAATGATGATAAAATTCTGAACATTTGGTATGTTTTTGTATGAAGTATTTCAGAGGTCGTGTAAAAATTTCACGACAATTAGGAAGCTCGTTATTGAACAATTAACATTCACAAATTAAATGCTGTCTTATGGAAACTGATGTAACTTTGCAATAAGTTTTTCTTTTGACCTCTCAATTTTGTAATATCTACAATATACTGAAAGCAACGGAAACAAAACGAAGTTTATTGATACATTTTTTTTATTTCTTTTAAAAATTGTTCTTAACAAAATGTTAATTTTTCAATAACGAGCTTCCTAATCGTCGTGAAATTTTAACACGACCTCTTAAATACTTCATACAAAAACATGCCAAATTTTCAGAATTTTCTTATCATTTTTTATTTCAACCCTTAAGGAGGTTGAAGTAATGATGATAGAATGCTGAAAATTTGGTATGTTTTTACATGAAGTATTCAGGAGGTCGTGTAAAAATTTCATGACGATTAAGAAGCTATTTATTGAACAATTAACATTAACATGTTTTATAGGGACTCAACATCCTTAATAGTAACCATGATTTAAAAAAAAAAAAGCGCTGAGCGTGAGGAACGATCCTGCGCCCCTACGGACCGAAGCCAGGAACGCTACCAACGGGACCATCCTATCGCTTGTGTTAAAGATGCATTTTCTGGCACTTACGATTGGCGGCCGGATGGATGATTGATTTGTTATTGGAGATAATACTTTATCGCTTGATGAAAGTATGAGAATTAATATAATAATACGAATATAAATATATTTTCACTTACTTTTCTGAATTATAATTTATTTGGCATAAGGACGGGTGTGAGTAAAGCGTAAACAATTTTTTAGAAGATAAATAAGTTGTAATTTAGATTTATTATTATATTTAAATTAACGTATGAACTAAAAAAATAAGCGTTCAGAGTGCGTGATACAATTCTTTTGTATACATTAATAACGCAGAGAATCAAGAGCTAAATAAGCATTGAAATCATCTAAAAGCCTCACGTGTGCCGTCGCGTGACGTCACGCGCGGGCCGTGCTCAGATTGCTTTTTCCCTCGAAGCCTTCGTTCGGCTTGGCCGCACATGACGTGCTCAACGTGTCTATGTGTTGGTGTAGCTGCCGAAGGCGAGGTCGGGACAGTTCGACGGCACTCGGCTCTTTCCGAAGATGTCCGAGCGTCGCTCGCTCACGGACACGCGCTACTATGATTGTGTGATGGGCGCGCGAGGGACTAGAGAGAGGGTAACTTTCGCGCGCGATCTGGCTGCACTGCCGGACTGCTGCCGGCTTATTCTCCCCGATTGTACACTCGCGCACGCACGCGTACACAAATTGTACACAATCTCCGCGGCTGTGCGACGCTGCTCGACGCTCGACCGTCTCGCTTTTTCACGCGAAGTCAAGGACCCAAGTACCATTTACAAATGAGAATACTCGCTAGTGTCCGCTAAAATATTTCGGTCACCGTGCGTCGAGTACGATCTTATATGCCCCCGTGACGAACGCATTCGACCGTCGCAAGCTAGCCGAACGCCCAAGATACACCGAAAAACGCAAGGATGACAGAAGTCGGTCATTCAGGATGCAAATTGTTGCTCGGTCGTCGAATGTTCGTGGCGATAGCATCGAGCATCCTGGCGCAGTTCGTCTTCATGAGTTTCGTTATTCTAATGACTAATTTGAGTATAAGGCACCCGCTGTCCTGGCTTCATGACACGTGGTCCATGATAACGTGTTTTCGCATGTGGTGTTACTTCGCGGTCCTCGCGACCGTCATAGTTCTCCAGGGTGTCATATGCAGCAAAAATTATCTCACTGCGCCGCCGTATCTCAAGAGCCGTTTTGACGCGCTCCGTGGCATGTTCACCCCGCACAATTTCCTAGTCGGTGGGCTGCACGCCGCTATTGGCCTGGTGCTCGTGTGGTTGCACCTCTCTCTGGAAGACGGAGAGTACGGCTCGCTGATCGAGTACTGTCGAAGCGGCCACGGTTATTGTTTGGTAGAGGAACACTTCTTTCTACTGCTTGGCGGACTCTGGACAGGATTGTATCACTTCGTCAGGACCAACTTCCGTGTACTCCGATGTCTGGACTTCTCGCTAATTCCCGTATCCAAATTCCTTCAGGTGAAGAGAGGAATCGGAGCATTGTTGCCTTCCGCGATGATAGGCGCCGTCTGGCCAACTCTCTACTTTCTCAGCTTGTACTACTTTCTCGGTGTGTACTTCAGGGGCCTAATCGTTTCCGCGCTGTTCCTCAGCGCCGACCCGGAGCCGCTGGACCGCCTGTCGCGACTCTTCAATCCGTCGCTGGTCTTCCATGCTTGGTTGTACGCGGCGCTCTATCTACTCACCATGAACACCATGCATTTGCTCTTTCAAGCTTGCCTCACCGAATGGACACCCTTCGAGATGAGCCAGAGGAGCGTCTTCGAGGAGGAGACCACCAGCGTCACGCTTCCGGAGGCCCTAGCCATGGAGAAAGTGCCTATAATGCAACATCTGGGCTACCTGGACCTTGTTACGCTTGCACAGAAGGACAGGCACAGAAGAGCGCGACTCTTCATGCTGAGCCAGCCCGGCGGACATCCCTACAACTGGAATTGCGTAGTGGAGAAATGCCTCGCTCTGCTGGCCAAATTTACCGCCCATATCGAGAACGTTTCCTCCGCCAACCACGAAAAAGCTACCTGCTCGCGAAATCTGAGCGTCGATACGGACGACAACGCCTACACCTACCATATGCGCAATTTGGTTGACAGCCGGATGAAAAAAAGCAAGACCGATGAGGAAACGACCAAGCAACCGGGCGCTTCTTTCATCGCTGAGTACCTGAAAAACAAGAGGGACAATTTCGTCTCGTATTTACTCTCGAAACCGTTGATATTCTATTTCTTCGGCAAACAGAGCGACACGGAAATTCGACACGTATTGGCGAACGGACAAACGGTTGTATGGGCCGCGGATGCTGTATCGTCGCTGGCCGTCGTCTCCCTCAAAGAGGATCCTTACGGCATCGTACAAAAAGACTTGCCGGCTATCATCGAGAATTTATTCTCCATCAAGCAGGCACTCGATAAATTGCAGAAAACCAACATTCTCATGAGAAAACCGCAGAATGACGACAGAACCATCAGAATTATCCTGACGTCGCTGCGGATGGCGATTAAACGGAGTATCTACAGAATCGTTTCGTGCTTTGGTGATTACATAGAAGATATAGCACTTCAGAAAACAGTGAGAAATCAATTGGAGAGTTTTCTCGCTTACAGGGAATGAATGAATGTTTCGGTCGGGTGGACCGATCGTGCCAATACGTACTTTTTCTTTCCAATTTGCGGATAGTGGCTTTGCCGGCCAACGTCGCGTTAAAAGACTCGGAGAAAGTAGCGTTGAGAATTTTCCTCGAGTTTACGACGTTCGTTGAATTTCGCCGATACGCGGTGTAAAGCGTTAGACAATTGATGTTGAGTGTACTTTCGTAACGAGTTAAATTTCGACCGATCGCATCGCGTCATCGATTAATTCAAGCTACCCATATTCTCATGGAGCTGAAGTTTGCATCGTTGGAACGCAACGACGATTCTTGCGAATTTTTTAATTTCTTCATTTTTGTTATCGTCTAAAAGCTTTGTTTCGCAGGGTTTGGTTATAAATTTTGAATAAGGATGCTCAAAAATATTTCAGTGATAGTTCGGCGCCTGAATGGGCGAAAAAAATATGGCCATACGGAAAAATATATGTCGTAGCATCGATGTAAACTTCAATACCATATATTCTCTCCGCGTCGCTCGTAAAATGACTCCGTCGAGTCGCGTAATTTATATATATAATATATCTATATATTTGTATCAAATAAACGTTATATCGAGTTTGTACAACGATTTATTTACGAATCTACATTTTTTTTAGATGTTGAACGACACTCAAATTATAAAAAAGTTTTTCGCGCAGTGTGTTCCAATTTTTCAATTGTACTTGTTGCAATTCCGGAAGATGTTTGCACAGTTGTTTGTTCTCGGCTATGGTACTGCCGTGAATCTTCAGAAATATCGAGAGATAAGCCTGCGACAGTTCGAAATCCTTCTTGCTTTGCATCCTCTGCGTGATCATTTTCATGAATTGTTCGGCCAAAAGTTGAAAAGATGCTGGGTCCAAGGACAACGTTTGTATCTCAAAGTCGATGCCGCTCGGGCCGAGAGACTTGAGCGTCTCGAAAGCTTTGGAGAACTCTTCCGTCTTAGCCGAGTTGCACAATCGCTCGCCAAACGGCGTAAGATTTTTGAAATTCGGATGTACGAGCATACTTCCGCTGTCGTTCTGGGTTTTGGCTTGGGACAGATCGAATCGAATGTCGAGGGATGGTATAGTGGGAAGGAAGAAGGGCGCTGCTTCCGGCGCCTTCGGAGCCTCCTTCGGTTTGTTTCTCTTCTTCACGATATCGAGGCTGAGCAAATTTTGCCAACGAGAATTCGCCAGCGACGACATTGTGATAAGATCGGAGTCCAGCTGCTCCGGCGAAATGTACTCTTCTTCCTTGTCGTCCTCCTCTTCTTTGTCGATTACTTCGAGCCCCTCGAAGCCAGATTCCAAACCAACTTCCGTCGTTGAGCCGGGGAGTCCGATGACCGGCACTGGTGCGTCAGGAGCCAGCGCTTTCAACGATACATGAGAGTACAGGGTTCTATTTGACCAGAGGTAAATTCCGAGATTGCACACGTGGGCGGTGACGAGGAATTCTCCAGTTGGCGAGAAGCTCAACGATATACAAGCCTCGGGTACCTGGACAGAGACATTTTTCGTGTGAATAATTGATTCGATTCTTGTGACTTCCGGTGGTCGCTTTATACATTCGCACGGGCCAATGAAAGCTTGCGAATTGAATCTTCAACCGAAGAAAAAAAGTACTCTATTCGTTGGAATCTTCAACGTTACGTTCTATTTGGAAAAAATCATTTTTTTCACCATTTTATTTGAACACCTCTCAAGAATGTTCTGACCAAACGTCGGGTCGAAATTCCAACTAGTTTAGAGTTTACAGGTAGTTAAGGGGAGAGATACCTTAAGGCGAGGAAAACACTGGCCGATTGTCATGATTTTTTATAAAGGAAAAATTTCTTCACTTTTTTTATACTTACTGTATGTTTTACTACTGCTTTTGGGCCGAGGAGTGGATGAAAGGAATGGATGAATTGGCAGTAAAGGGGCAAATCGTAAATAGGGAGAATGCAAATAGGAATATGTGAGTACTTTAGGGATAAAGATTTAGGGCATAAAGATGAGTAAGGAGCACGGGGGAGGAGAGATCAACGAAGTGGCCGAATAAATAAAGGAAGGGAGAATGTGAAAATAATGTGTACTGCATTATTTGTAATAGGGTTAAAACGTAGGGTTAAAAAGTTGTGCAAATAAAACTCGATACTACTACTACTACTACTACTACTACTACTACTACTACTACTACTACTACTGCTACTGCTACTACTACTGCTTTTTTTTAATTAAAAAAGGAATTTTTTCCATTGCAAAATGTAACCATGCTTTTCGGAAAATTCAATCTGTTTCCAAACGCATAATTTAATAGATTTTGAATATTTATCACTTTTTCTTGGTTCACATTCTGCGTATGAGTGTTAGTGAAAGAAACAGCCTCGTTGGTTTTTTTTCAGATTAATCCTGCCGCGATCTGTTTAGAAAACCGTGCCATAACTCCGCCATCGTTAAAGATTAATAAAAATAGAAAATACCACAACCTACAGTCAAAAGTAGTAATAAAACATACCCTAAGTCTAGAAAATAGCGAAGAAATCTTTCCTTTTAAAAAAAATCATGGATATAAGCAATTTTTTTCTCGCCTAAGGCATTTCTCCCTTAAGTGGGCCCGTATACAGGTAATAATACCGCTGCAATTTCTGATGGATTGAAAAATCCTTATCAATTAGCCACCTCTCTCCACCCTTTTATGAACAGACATACCCAGCGAAACGACTTTTTCGATAAATGTATGTTCAATCTTTCAAAAATCTCGACGTATTAGTTTTCCGATTTGATTGTAGTATCTGAATAGAATTTGATTAATGTCCTTAGATTTTCTTCGGACAAAAGTTTGTTTATTTCTAGGACCGCTCGTTTCGTATAGTTGAAATGTGTGAATCGTGCCGATAGTGATTTATCTCAATGTCTAGGGTAGATTTCGAGAATAAAGTTGCCGGAAGTAAGAAAGTAGAAATTGTGCAACCATTCTTTTCGAAAGATGGCACGTACCCGATATACATCGATAAGTTGTCCGGAGGGAATATCCCAAGTTCTTATAGCGCAGTCCATGGAGGCGGTGACGAGCCACCTGGCGTCAGGACTGAAAGTCGCGTCGGTCAAGTGGCCCCTGTGTCCTTGGAATTGCCTCACGAGTACCCTCGTATCCACATCAACGAGAACAAGACTAAAGTCTTCGAGTGCCAATGCAACCAATGAGTTTTCCCTGTGGCTTCTGAGCCACTTGACAGGTTCGCCGAGATCGAGTGTTGCCACGGGTTTGTCGTCTTTGCCGGGTTTGAAGTGCCAGAATTCGACAAGAGCATCTTGGCCAGCCGAGACGACAGTTTGATTGAGCGGATCTACGGTGACTCCTCTCACGGGACCCTTGTGTCCGGGATTGTCGGCGCCGTAGCTCGCCCTGTGTATACCCGACTGGATGTTGAATCTCTCGATATTTCCGGTATTGTAGCCGATAACGACGAAGTTACCGCACTGCGTTATGCACAGACAGGTCGCCGTGGCGTTTCGATTGTCACGAAAACGCTCGGGCAGCAGTTTGTGCTCGCCCATTTTCGACTTGTCGTAGGACCACGTGGTGACGACTCCCAGGCCCAAATGTGCCGCGGCTATGTTGTCCCACTCTTTCTCTCTCGTTTTTTCCGCGGCCAGCTCCACTATCGGTGGCATTATCATCGGATCCTCCACCAGACGTCCCTTCTTCTTGGACGCTTTCCTGTTGAACGAGGCCCTGCCGAGGCTCTTGTTGAACGTTTCCGTTATGGTGGAAAATATTCTCAGCGAGGAGTCACTTCCGGCGGTCAAGATGTTGTGACCGTCGGTGCCGTAGAATCTCACGAACGTCGGTGGCTCCGAATGTCCCTCGCGTATTCTCAACAATCTGGCGCCACCGTCCGTCAAATCGAAGATCCACAGCTTGAGACTGTTGTCCGGCGACGAGGTCACCACCAGCGGCTCGTTCGGCAAACACTTCAAACCCGTGATCGAAGCGTCGTGCGCTAAAGTCACTTGACTCTCGACCTTTCTCTCCTCCAGATTCCAAAATATCACGTGTCCCATCGTCGTGCCAGTTGCCATTATCGGATTACCGTCGCTGCGAAATGATATCGAAGTTACCAAACCCCAATCCTGCACGAGCTCGAAGATCGTCTTGTCCGCTCGAATGTTGTGCAGCTTGATCTTTCCATTAGCGAGGCCCACCGCCACTACGTCCAGCGCGGGAGCTTGCTCAAGGGCGGTTACCGCGGAAGACCAACCGGCGAACGTATAAATCATCTTTGTACTTTTGATATTCCAGAGCTGCAGGCTACCTTGCTCGCTCCCGAACAGAATCTTGTTCATGTAAGTGCTCGGATGAAGGATTGTAGTGATCTTGAAGACTTGGTTCGCAAAGATCAGCTCCAGGAAGACCTCTTCCGTCTTGATGTCCCATACCTGAGGGATTGCAATAATATGGCTGTAGTTGCGTGGATTGTCATCGAAGCTATTGTCAATCTTGGGAAACCTGGGCTATTGTTTCCTATGATATTAAGGAGAGAAATACATATAAATGGTCGAAAATGACGAAAAATTTCGGTATTTTTTTTCCAATGCAACCACTGGACGAATCGTTTTGAAATTTGTAGCGTATTTTATTGTATATTAGAAGACGTGAAAAACATTTTTTTTTTTTCATTCGACCATCAGTCCTCGTCAGCAGCCTGCAGCTAATTGTTGCTGAACGAATTTTCGAAATGATGTGTCTGAAAACCAAAGATTCTTAGACACATAATTGCAAACTCACATCGATAAACCTTCATATTGAATTAAAAAATCTAATTAAACCATCAATTCTTGCATAAAAAACACGAAAATTTTCGGTGAAATTTCCATCTTTTTTTTTCTGAGTGCCGCCATTATTGCAATATTCAACTTTTTCAAATGTTTCCTCGTTTATTGACAGCGTACTTTCATATAGAATGTAATGACTTTTGAATGTTTTGTTTCAATTTTTTTTAACTACAGTTGCCGCAGTTCGACTTCGCGGGCAATATTCGTTCAGCAATAATTGGCTGCAGTCTGCTGAAGAACACTTATTGTCGATTGAAAAAATGTTTTTCATGTCTTCTAATGTACAATAAAATGCCCTACAAATTTCAAAACGATTCGTCCAGTAGTTGCGTTGGAAATTTTTCGTCATTTTCGACCATTTATATGTATTTTCCCCCTTAAGGGAATGCGTGTACCTAGAGACCCGAAGAAAGGGGCCAAATTCCGATTTTTTTCTGCTGGTCAACGGTCGGCGTAAAACCGATCTCCATTTTTTTCAATAGTTACGTAAAAATTATAACTTTTTTTTCAAACAATTTGTATGCTCGAGGTTCAATTCTGCGCCACTTTGTTGAAAAAACGATTTAAAAAATCGACGATCGTCAACGACTCGTATTTATTGTTAACTTGAATAACCCGTTTGGTTTTTAAATTTTCGGTGGACCGTTTAAGCTAGAGAGTGTCGACCGCTAATGGTCGGGAAAAGAATTTTCCTTTGCTGGCGGCAATGTTTTTGTTGTTTGTTCTGCATTTTTTGGCGATTTTTAGTTTACAGCCTCGCAATAGGTGTACATTTGTGTTTAAAAAAATGCGTTTCTTTTTCACCAAACGTTTCTCAGAGAGAAATTCGGAATTTGTCAATTTTTTGGGGCCTTTAGATAGATGTAGGCGTTTTATCGCTATTGGTACTGATTTGGTACCCAACAAATTGCATCAATGTCTTCTCTAAGACATCCTCGAAACGACCCAATACTAAAAATAACATATTGAATGTATTTGCGCCATTATGAATTAACTCTATCTGTACTGTACCCAAATTTACAACAGGTTTTACATTTTAAGAATGTCTGGCAGAGACAAATCGATACAAATGTGTGGAAATTTGAAATCCCCAAATAAACGTTTTCGATGTAAAGTAAAATCAGTTGTATGTGGCACAATATGTACACCAAGCTTCAAGTTCCTAGTTAAAAGCGTTTTAAAATTCATCTGTATTTGTTAATATTTAACACTATGGACGCAAAACTCTCAAGTATGTATATGCCAACGATGTTGAAGTTTGCATAGTTGGAAAGCAACGATTTTTTTAAAATTTCTTTATTTTCACTATAATACAAAATCGTTTTTTTTCAAATTGAAGTCATGAATCTGTAACGAGAGTACATAAAACGTACGAGTCATTTTCGTAGCCTGAAACAGCCAAAAGGAAATGTAATAAATTGAAAAGGATTAGTTTCCGTTGCATTACGATGCAAACTTCAACATCATATATGTCTATAAGAAGAACGAATAAATAAGAAATATCTAAAGCCTGATAATACTCAGGAAAAACTAGGGTGGGCAAGAATTCTAGCACGTTAGGATTAACAACACTAAAATTATAGTATGAACGATTGTGATATCTCCCAAAAACTTTCTCTCGTACACGTGTCACCCACATGGAAATTCCAAAACACTGAGTGCAATTCTTTCTCTATATTTTCCGTATGACAACTGATACCCCTAAATTTTGCATACACGCTTAGAATAAAAAAAGTAACCGCCATTTCAGCATTTCCATAAGATCTTTTTCTTCAGGTCTTTACGAGTATCTGAGCGTATAGTCATATTCCTATTTTCCGATTTTATAATCTTTATTTTTACGATGTTACATTCTACTTTGTTGCAACGTAACAGGCATTCATTTTAGTTTTTGCTTTTTCATTTTTCTCATTATTCAAAATATTTACCTGTAGATTCGACGTAAACCTTCAATGCAAATATTTAAAAAAAGTTCCAGTAATTTTAGTAGCAAAAGTAGAGTGGAAAAGGATTAAGGGGATAAAAAAATACAATTGCCCTCCAATAATGCATAGTAAATGGTATTGAAGTTTGCATCGCTGGAGTACAACGGGAAATGTTTTTGAAATTTTTCTTATTTCTATATAGTAATTTTTCTCTACAGATTACAATTGTCGATCGTGCAATATAAGCAGCTTAAAAATTGTTTGAGAAATTAAGAATATTAATTTTCATTGCATCCTATCAAGGCAAACATCAATCTCATTCAGGACGATTTATTGTTCGATTTGTAGGCTCGCCTTTGCAGTGATGAAAATTTAATTACATTTCAATTATACTTGACGCAGTATGGAATAAAACTGTCGAATGATACCTTGACCGTGCTGCTTTCGTCAACAGAGATGAGGTGGACTCCGAAAGGCAACAAAAGGTGAACCGGGCTGTTGTGGCCTTTGTAAGTGTGCTTGAGCTCGGTGCCTCTCCGCCAAGCGTAAACATTGTTCTCGCTAGCCGAGTAAGTGTGACCGATGTCGGCTGCCAGGCAAGTTATATCACCGGGATGCGTATTCGACACGCTGAGAAGAGTAAAATGTGAGCATCCGTATGTATGAAACGATCTGCCAACGCTCGTCACTATAAGATTCTCCTGGCGTCTCTGAATGTATTTAGTGACCAATGGTACGTCATTGCTCACATAACCAAGCGCACGATTTCTATGAAATATTTTACTGTGCGACATGGCGTCAAAATGTTCAATCCGAGAATATTCTTAATCTCGTTTTGCGCCCGTGGAAAATAAAGTCGGGTTGTCAGCGTTGTTTCTTTTACAAGCCCATAGTACTCGGGCCAGAATGCGAAACCACGTGGAGCTGCTCCGCGAGAGCATCCGAGTCGACTGAGACGCGCGTGGGTCGGATAGTCTAGTAGCGTGCGCCACATGCTTCGCGTCGCGTTCCGATAACCTCGAACAGGTCCTCCGTCTTATTCTTCGTGAGAATTTGGCTAAAAATGTCAGTACCGGACAAAGTGTTGATGAGGAAGATTAAAAAGCGCGAGAAAAACAAATTGAAATCGTTGCAACAGAGGGAACAGCGGGAAACCAATGGTAAGATTATTTTGAAGTATCGTGCGTGACATAACCTCAATCTTCTCGACAGCGTTTCTCGCTGCTGCTACACACGTCTCACTATGTTTGTGCATGGCTTAATGGCGATCTCTCCCGACAGGAACGGTTCCTAGTGAAGCCTCGCAAGATGCGGAGAAACAATTAAAGAAGAACGATACTGGAGAGAAACGCGCACATACGGAAGGGGGACCTGTTAAAAGTGAGTTCGTCATTTCTTCCTCGAAAGGAAGCTTAACGATATTTTTTGACAAGCTTCCGATCATTACTTCAAGTTCTCTCGTTTGTTCTTCAAACAGCCAGCAAATTCGTTCGTCAATTTTAAAATTAGACCTACCTTATTTACCGTTTTTCTAGAAGTACATTTTTGGTTTTCATTATCCTAATTTCCAAATCTGCACGTTGCCGTTATACCTGTACTACAGAAAAGAAAAAGAAGATTGAGCCTCTAGACCCCCAAGAGACGCAAGACAAGTCGCCGGACAGTGAAAACGATTGCAACGTCAGCAAAGAAATCAGCGATGAAGCTGTCGGGTCCGATTTATCGAAAAGCCGTAAGTTTTCAGGTTTTCATAATCGCGAAACAACGGACAGCTGTGTACGTTAACGAACGATTTATCGAATTGCAGTGCCGGGATCGGCGACGGGTCTGGAAGTGATGAAAACGCTGTCCTTCTCGTCGCTGAAGGACACGGTTTGCGAAAACACTCTGAAAGCCATAGCGGACATGGGCTTTGAAAACATGACCGAAATTCAAGCTAGATCGATACCGGCGCTGTTGGAGGGCAGAGATTTGGTGGGGGCTGCGAAGACGGGCTCCGGCAAAACGTTGGCCTTCCTCATACCAGCCGTAGAATTGATCTACAAATTAAAGTTCATGCCGCGCAACGGTACGGGTTGCGTGATAATATCGCCGACGCGAGAATTGTCGATGCAGACGTTCGGGGTGCTCAAAGAGCTGATGAAGTATCACTACCATACTTACGGGCTGTTGATGGGTGGCGCGAGCCGACAGACCGAGGCGCAGAAGCTCGCGAAGGGTGTGAACATCGTAGTCGCGACACCCGGTAGGTTGCTGGATCATTTGCAAAACACGCCGGACTTTTTGTACAAGAACCTTCAGTGTCTGATAATCGACGAGGCCGATCGTATATTGGACATTGGTTTCGAGGAGGAGCTCAAACAAATCATCAACATATTGCCGAGTAAGGATATCGCCTGTTTTATACTTTCGCTAGCTTCGTCACCTCTCGCTGAACGATGCATTTCTTTGCAGAGAAACGGCAAACGATGTTGTTCAGTGCGACTCAAACGAAAAAGACGGAATCACTGACGAAACTGGCGCTGAAGAAGGAGCCCGTTTACGTGGGCGTCGACGATGCCGAGGAGAAAGCAACAGTCGAGGGTCTTGAGCAGGGCTACGTCGTTTGCCCGAGCGAAAAGAGATTCCTTCTTCTCTTCACGTTCCTCAAGAAGAATCGCAAGAAGAAGGTCATGGTTTTCTTCAGTTCCTGCATGTCTGTCAAGTATCATCACGAGCTTCTCAATTACATCGATCTACCGGTCATGAGCATACACGCAAGTATCAATTCCTCGGCTAACACACATAAAAGTTGCCCCAGAAGATGCGGCAATGCGCAACGTAGCGCCAGGCTGATTATTCAGTGATACGTTCTATCGAGCATTGGGCGTTAATCAATTAAATTTTCAATCAGTTCATTAATTGACTAAAAAAGCAATTGCAATTAGTGTAATTGCATTTTGCAATTAATTTATTTGGATTAATCTATGTTAATTGCAACTCACAATTAAAACAATTTCAATTGACTTTTTCAGCTGTTCTAAGAAACAATTAAAACGACCAACTGACCTATTTAACTTTACAGAAATCAAATAAAAAAGATTTTGATATTGCTTTATTAATACAATGCGATACTACTCTTTGTGTTTGCCCAGTTTTCTATGGGTTGGTTTGGGCCTAATCAAACCCAAACAAACCCACGGAGTAGTATTGAATTGTATTAATGAAGCAATATCGAAATCAAACAAACCAAAAATTTGGGTTTAGTTGAACCCAACCAAACCCAAATAAACCCGAAGAGTAGTATTGAATTGTATTAATGAAGCAATATCGAAATCAAAGAAACTCAAAGTTTGAGTTTTTTTGGATTTGTCTGAACCCGAACAAACCAAACCCAAACAAACCCGAAGAGTAGTATTGAAGTGTTTTAATGAAGCAATATCTAAATTAAACAAACCCAAAATTTGGGTTTGTTTGGACCCAATAAAACCAAAATAAACCCGAAGAATAGTATTGAATTGTATTAATGAAGCAATATCGAAATCAAATAAACTCAAAGGTTGGTTTTTTTTTGGGTTTTAGACCCATATAAACCCGAAGAGTAATATTGAATTTTATTAATGAAGCAATATCGAAAGAGAAAAAAACCCAAAGTTTGTGTTTTTTGGGTTTATTTGGACCCAATAAAACCCAAATAAACCCAAAGAGTAGTATTGCATTGTATTAATGAAGCAATGTCGAAATCAAACAAACCCAAAGGTTGGATTTTTTTGAGCGTGTTTGGACCCAAATAAATCCGAAGAGTAATGTTGAATTTTATTAATGAAGCAATATCGAAAGAAAAAAAACCCAAAGTTTGAGTTTGGTTGGATTTGTCTGGGTTTGTTTGGACCCGAGTAGACCCAAAGTATTGAATTGAATTAATGAAGCAATATCTAAATCAAACAAATCCAATGTTTGGGTTTGCTTGGTTTAGATTGGGGTTCTTTGTGTTTGTTTAGGCCTGTTTGGGTCCAAACAAACTCAAAAAAATCTAAAGCGTAGTACTGAATTGTATTGAAGCAATATCTAAATCAAACAAACCCAAACAAACTCATATACGTATTTCAATAACATATACATTTGTTCTGACGCCACTCCGCGCCTTATACAATAACCAATCTTAATTGTTAGGTTTTAATCGAATACGTTTAAAAGATTGAAAATTGATTAGTTTCTTATTGTGGAAAGTCACGATTAACAATCGGTCAATTGTAACCTACTACAGCAATTAACAATTGATTAATTGTTAGTCGTGAGTTTTCACAATTACAGTTAAGTAATTGTTAATCTTCAGTTACCCTAACAATTAAATTTTGCCCAATACTTAATCTCGTATTATTTGCCCAATCTCGTATTATATGCACGGAAGTCGAACAACTTTCGTATTTTTACTCTTCCTTCGTGACGCATATTCCACAGGGAAAACAGAAGCAAACGAAACGTACGACGACGTTCTTCCAATTTTGCAATGCAACTTCCGGTATACTGCTGTGTACGGACGTGGCTGCGCGAGGTCTCGACATTCCCGACGTCGATTGGATCGTGCAGTACGATCCGCCGGACGATCCCAAGGAGTACATTCATCGCGTCGGTCGTACGGCACGTGGTGAAGGCAGCAGTGGGCACGCCCTTCTCATTCTGCGACCCGAGGAACTTGGCTTCCTTCGTTATCTCAAACAAGCTCGTGTGCCCGTCAACGAGTTTGACTTCACTTGGAACAAAATCGCCGACATACAGCTTCAAGTGAGTCAAGACGCTCGAAATTCACACGAGCTTTTGTTTCTTTTCCCCGAGGGCTGAAAGGGCTGCTTCAGATGCTCCAAAGAAGCCTAACTTTGAGAATTTTTTGTGCCTGAAAAAGTTGATCGATCATTTATTCGAAGGCCTCTATGCTGGGTCTAAGAGTGTATGACGCTACATGAAAAATATTCTCTACGAAGTGGCGGCGCTGGAGACCTGTAAGCTCAAGTGGTTTTTTTTGCGGCAAGTGCTCCGGACCAGCCTAAGTGCCGCAAATCTTGACCTCGAACGGAAAAAACACTTTTTTTTTATGATTCGCATGATAACAACTAGAGAAATATCGACACGATTTTATAAATATTGTTTCAGATAGAAATGCCAAGTGTTGAAAGTTTCATTTTCAGAAAGACGATCGTGAGGAATTGTTTATAACAAGAGGAGTTTTCAACAAATTGAGAAATCCTAACGTAGGGTCCGACCAAATCGGCTGAAATCTTGGAGTCGTAGGAAATTATCTGAAACATAAAATTAAAAAAAAATCGTTGCGGTATGAATGTAGAATGCGTATGAACCACAGTTTGCAAAAAAAATTGTTGATAGCAAAAATGGCGGACATGAAATGAAAATTGACGACAAAAATCGGCTTAAATTTTGCAAAAACTTGGCCTATATCACAAAAGTGGTTACACAGACTTTTTATGTTATATTTCAACTTAACTTGTACAAATTTTCAAAGAAAAATATCGCCATCTCTGGACCCCCTTCGGCATGTACTGCTTTGCGGTGACCATCATAAAATTTTACTCGATCAACTGAAATCAAAAATTCAAAAATAATCATTCGTTTAATAATAAATCTAGACCTCAATTGAAGCTTTTTTTAAAAAATTAACAAAATGGCGGCTTTCGACAGATAACTTTCGACTTTCGCTAAAAAAATCGCTCGTTTATTGTTAAAAATAATAGAAATTTTCATCAAAAATGAAAATCCTCCGATTAAGGACTAGTTTTTAATGCTATCAATAAGCACACCAAATTTCATCAAAATTCGTGGAGTGGCTTTTGAATTATAGTGCGAGCTTTTTCGCAACATCATACTTCATGAAAATGTAAAAAAATCGATTTTTTGAAAATTCTGACTGAATCTCACCCCTTAATTTAAACTTTGAATGAAGTGAATCGGATGGAAATTCGATGAGCTACGATTCCAGCCAACTTGAAAAATGTAGTTTCGAGAAAAACGCGTTTAAATGTTACAGCGTGTGCGTTAGCGTTAAACAGTTAAATGTTAGCGTTAAACAGCGTTACGGCTGTTTAAGGCTAATCTGCGATTCTTGGAGCATGTATCGGGAGTACAAATAAGTCCCGCCGTTTGACAAAAGTTTGACAAATTAGTTTGACAATAGAATTTTATAGAAACAGTGTAGACGATCGACTTCAAATTTGGAGGGTGCATTCAGTCTAGGCCAAAGAATTTTCTATATACATTTGCGTCAAATGGTAACGTGAAATCAATTGTCCCGAAACTCCTTAAGGAATCATCAAAGTGTAACGGGTCGAAAAATAGCCGATTTTCGCTATTTTTCTTTCGATGGCTAAAGTACGCTCATCAGTCTGATTTTTTAAATGTAGAATCAAACCACTCGTGAAGAACAGAAAATAAATATTCAAACGTTTATTTTCATTTTTTTCCATTCTTTATAACTGTTGAAAATGTCTTCGAAAAAAGGAGTCCTCACGGCATACATGGTTGGGGCCGTAAATATTATCTGAAACAAAATTTGTAAAAAGATTATCAATCAGTAGGAAAGCCGCTATATTGCTATGGAGGTTTGCTTTTAAATGAAAATTCACAAAATGACGGCAGTTTGAATTAAAAAGTATCGAATCTAGCCTATTTTTGGAGTTTTTCGTTAAAAAAAATATGGAGATTGAAAAAAGCTTCCAACAGCAAGATAAAGAATGGCGTGAAGAATGTTGTGTCAAAATTTGGGAGAGGTAGCTTGAAAACTCTTTCTTTGAGAATGTATACCGTTTTGGAAAACGGAATTTCGAGAAAACCACGTCTAAAGTTTCGAGTGCGGATTTTTCATATAAATTGTCTACCTACGATCAATCGGCGATGCCAGGTCTATATTTATAACCGTCTATAATATCGGATGATGCAAAAAAGCGATCTTTTGAAAATTTTACACTGTGATGCACCTTTCTAAAGGCTAATGCACTTTTCTAAAGGCTAATGATTCTAATCTGAAGTAGATTGTTTTTCCGACCCTTTGGCGTGCTCCGTCACCCCTTAAGGAAGTTCATCTGATGATCGAATGAACCAACAGATATTGATAAAAAAAATCGAGTTCACTTATGAGTATCTAAAAAGTCACCTGTTCAAATTTCAAACTTTCCGGATACCTTGTTTGCGAGCAATTAATAAATAAAAATTTTCTAAATTAACATGGTCTCTTGTGGATTGTCGTGTTTTTTCCGTCTACAAACGTGAAATTTGTAAGCATTGACAAACAGTTTCAAACGAAACTTTTATAATGGATAAAAAAATATCTAAAGAACGTTTGGAAAGCTTTCTAAAATCTATTAGATACTCGTGAACTTCAGAATAAGTTAATTTATCTCGAAAAATGTTGATTTTTTGGAGGTTAACCTCCATATTACTCCAGTCGCATATTATGATGGCAACGTCGCAACCGCGCGCTTTTTGAAATCAATACTAATACTTTCCGAACGACGCAGTGTGCACTACACTTCTACAGCAAATTGTACAGAAGTGACTGGCAATGCAATGACTAAATCGGCTTGAAGAATAAAATCAAATAAAATAATCGCAATGAAAATCATTGTAGTTATAAAAAAAGGATACGAAATAATAACACATAAAAAATTGATTTCGAGATTGATTGAGAAAAAATTTGATTTTCGTAAATTGATTTTGTTTGCCTTTCCAGAAAAACGCTTTCTTTTTTGAATTTTCTTCCATGGTTGAAAAAGAGATCGACGATGAACCATGGACGCGAGTGAAAAATTTCTAGCACGTGGCAGCTGTACAGGATACGCGGTCGCGCTTGGTTGCAGCGTTGCCAAACTTATTGAATGGACTACGCTAGTCGTAATAATGTTTGCTTTTGACTAACTCGGTACCAGATGAACTTCCTTAATGTGCATCGGCCACTGGACTTTAAAACAGCCTGCACGGGCAGCAATAACACGCAATTTACGTCAACCAACGCTTCCCTCGCATCGCCATCTTTGCGTGCGAACGTTCACGAACTTGTCACGAGTTGCTGCATTCGGATGTAAGAACGTTGAAGCCCGTCGAACACGCTTCATCGTTTATACTATCCGTTCGATCCAGCATCCTCATTAACGCGAAGTGAAATTTCCGGGTACACTTTAGCCCCAGGACACATGTTTAAGAACGTCAAATTGAGGAAACTTTTGCCTGGGATTGTATCGGTGAGAGATACAGCAAGAATAGCGCTGACGGCAGAGCGAGAGAGATCTGCAGAGAATTTATTTCACGTCACATTCAAGCATGGCAGATCGCTCGTGAAGGAGAAAAATAAAGAATGCGCCACAGTTGTTCTTGAGAGGTGAGGCTACGTCGACAACTCGAAAATCAGGGTTATTTGAAAAAAATTAATGTTGAAGTGAAAAGTAAGTCGATGGAAGAATCCTTTGGAGATTTATGTATTTACATTAACAAAGTTACGTATCAAATTTCATGGAAAAAAATCATAATTTAAGAACTTGGCTTAAGCCACCTAAAACAAGTTTTTTCTTTATAAAATAGTTATCCATTTTATTCTACGATAGTTATGTACTTTAGATAAAGCAATCGTGGTAAATATTTGGAAGTGGGGCTCCGACTAGAATCAAGTTAATTTTCTTCGAGGGTTCAAACAAACCCAAACAAAAATTAGCCTGATTCTAGCAGGAGCTCCACTTCCGAATATTTACCAAATTCGTTTTCTTTCTACAATATTTTATGTATTAACACTTTATTTATTAAAATAAATAACGTTTTATATTGGCTAAGACTTGACCGATTTTTTTTTGTTATCGTGTTTCCATCATAATAAAAGGATCGATTTTTTTTTCGATTTTTGTAGGTTAAATTACTTCATTATTATTAATGGGTAATGAAAAAAATAATCGTAAGGAAAAAAACGTCGGTCAAGGCTAAAATACTATTACACTGAACGAATAAGTGTACCAAATTTAAAGTCAATCCATTCATCAGATGTCGAGAAATCGCGTACACCGTATTGAAAAACAGAGTTTCGAGAAAAACGCGTTTACAGTTTCACTAGCATTTCTATCATTGTAATTGTGAGTTCACCTTCAATCTGCGATTCCTGCACTATATGTTGTACCTTCGACGTAGCCTGGCCCCTTAAGAGGACATTGAGTATTGTCTAAAATTCCATTGTTTCGTCTTACAGTTGTGTCCGATTCAATTTGGGGGGCGTACATAAATTACGTAACCCAAACAACCCAATTCTTTATCCCCCCCCCCCCCCCCCCCACGTAACGGAACCGTAACGCCTCGCCTGAACCCCCCCCTTTTCCGTTACGTAACGGGTGCTTTGTCGTCAATAATTGCATTTTTTTCAAAGAAATAACTAATTATTACCGGATCGGGTTTACCAGGTGTAGAAGTATGAAACCGGAATATCCCTATAGATGGTGCTAGCCATCAGTTTAGGGACCGTAAGACCGCTTCTGCAGCGCCATCTCCCTCTAACAGCTAACGAAGATTTTCAACGCACAACAACCCAAGTTCCCTACACCGGTATATTTTTCTATAACCTTGAACATGTCGGGTTTTGTGCCTACGAACTACGATTTGCGGACACCATTGGTTTTCCGTTATCATTTGAAGAAAACTGCTGAAGAATCGCATCGAATGCTTGTCGAAGCTTACGGTGAACATGCTCTTGGTAAAACACAGTGTTTCGAGTGGTTAAAAAAATTCAAAAGTGGTGATTTTTACGTGAGAAACGAAGAGCGTGGGAAACCACCGAAAAAGTTCGCAGACAACGAATTGCAAGCCTTATTGGATGAAGATGATACTCAAAGTCAACATGAACTCGCGGATCAATTGAATGTGACACAGAAAGCCGTCTCCATTCGTTTTTATCATTTTCAAACAACAGACGTGTAATTGTTACACCAAAAATCCGTTTTCATACTTCTACACCTGGTATACTTAATTTAACAAGTATATATTCATCTAGTTCTTCATTGTCCCATATATTCATCTGCTCTTCATTGTCCCATCGATATCCGATATCCGGTACCGGTTTTTGTATTTTGTTTTTTTTTTTTACAAATTGCCGACAGCTTGGACATTTTTTCTCTCTTGAAGGCCTTTTTTTGTACTCAAGCAATCTTTAAAAATAGTAATGATTAAAATTTAAAAAATCGGCTACGTACAACCTTAGTCACTGCGAAAAAAGTAGTTTCGCGAGAATCGCAATCAACGTTTTCGATCCGTTTTTCTTAATATAACGTTTTGTTTTTTCTAGAATATTGATACATACATTAAAGTATCAAGTCGCGGACGATATGACGGTTTTTCATCTTCATTATATTTCTCAAAATAATAAGAGCTTGCACTTCATCCGTGTTGAACGATCAGTTTTAAATTTAAAAACTTCAACATGCAGACGCTTTGCTATTTCTGACAGTTCTAAAATCGTGACGTAACGCAAACCTCCAACCCCTCCCCTCCCCCCACGTACGTAGACCGTAACGCCAGGCCGACCCCCCCCCCCCCCCAATTGCGTTACATAATTTATGAACTTGATGGATGGGTTTGTTAAGGTTATTGAAAAACAATTTGAAAAACATTAGACAAACAAAATAAATTAAAACAAATAGAAAAACATTTAGAATTCGGGCTCCACGCGAAAAAGCGTTGGATATTTTTTTAAATGGGTTTCTGTAATTCTTTCATGGCACACACATAAGTTGACGTCGAGGGAACATCAGCCCCAATTTTTTTTCCTACATTACATTTTCCTACCCAATGGTTAGAAAAATGTTTTCTGTTCGAAATAAAAAAACAACATTTCTTGAAACCTTTGTTTCCTTTTTGCAAGTTATTAAAAAACTCAGATTTTCAAAACTTCGTTGTTTTTTTAAGTTCTAAAAGATCCAGATTAAAAAAAACTGTTGTTTTGCAAAATTGTCTCGAATAGACTTTCTCTATTATAATTTAAGGTTCGTCATCACGGTATGGAAGGAAGCGCCGAACATATCCTAGTCAATATACCGGTGATGTCCGGCTGCTACATAATTTTCCAAAAATTTTACCAAATTTTCACTCCCACCGCTACTTCGTTCTATCGCAAAGAGTCGCGTGTATTTTTGGCAATGCATTTCAGAATCCATCAATCTGAAACCTGCCATTGCAGTTTCACGAATATGTACTTAAGACTTTGGATTCAATGGGCTACATCTACCCAGAGGCCCAAAAAAATGACGAAAGGCCGATTTTCTTTTCTGGGAAACGGTTGGTGAAAAAGAAACGCATTTTTTAAATACAAGCTTATATATATTCAGAGGGCTAAGAAAAAAAATACCACAAATACATAAAAACAATAAAAACATGGCCCCGGGCAGATGATAAAATTTTTCGCGTCTTTTAGGCGTGGATACTCTCCAGCTAGAACCGTCCATCTGAAGTCTAAAAACCAAACGGGTTATTCAATTTTACAATAAATACCAGGCGCCGACGATCGTCGATTTTTTAAATAATTCTTTTTAACAACGTGGCGACGAATTGAAACTCGAGCATACAATGCATATGGTAAAAAGTAACCATTTTCACGTACACTGAGAGTGCATAGTATTTACTGAAATCGCGCATGGTAACAGAGAGTATAGTCGAATTCCCTATAGTTTATAGTCACCGCAATCATAATATGGTTAACACAACTATAGGCGAAAAGTATACGTAAACATGCGACTTTGGTGGCGTGTTTGACTATCTAGTATCTCCGAAATTACTATACACTATTGTAAAAGGCTTTACAATATCGATATGGTTAATTTCGCTATATCACAAAATCGGCGCACAAATACTATTGCTGCACTGAGAGCAAAGGTATTTATGAAAGACGCCCACGTCAAAAGAGGGGATAGTAAAATCCTGTATAGTTTATTGGCACCGTAATCATAATATCGTTAACACAACTATGAGCGAAAAATATATCTGGACATACAACTTTGGTGGCATGCTCGACTATCTATTATGCCGGAAAAAACTACTGACTATTGTAAAAATATTAACTGAATTAACTATATCGATATTGTAAAGTCTTTCACAGTAGTTAATAGTTATTTCAGGGATACTAGATAAAAAAAAACACACTACCAAAACGGCATGATTAGATGGACGCTTATAGTTGTGTTGACCGTATTATGACTGCGGTAGCAATAAGCTAT
Organism: Ophion costatus; assembly: GCA_951751655.1. Classification (NCBI taxonomy): domain Eukaryota; kingdom Metazoa; phylum Arthropoda; class Insecta; order Hymenoptera; family Ichneumonidae; genus Ophion; species Ophion costatus. The sequence continues at coordinate 19,259,415 of OX632362.1, read as the reverse complement.
ATGAATTTTACTACGCCCACTTTTACCATGGGCATTTTTTAAATAAATACGATGGACATTTTTCTCAGTGCAAGTTTGTACTATTTATATGGTTGATTTTCTTCGATAATTATTGAGACTCAATTGAAAATTTTTGAAATTTTCACTTTGTGAAATATTATATACATTTAGTAGACATATAATTCTATATGGTAAAAACCACTATTTTTTGCTAGTGTACGAAATCATCCATTTTATGAAAACCTACTATATTATATACCATCGACAATAAACGTTTGCTCGAAAGATTGTTGGTTGCGGTTAACATATGAGCATAGTTAACACAACTGCTAAAATATCATAAGCAGTACTATATTTTCGGCAGTAACCATGACTATAAAATATTATTGTCCCCTCAGAGTAATATAAAATATGGTTGAAATATGGTCGAAGTTACTATACATTTCTCTCTGCGTAACTGTTGAAAGAAGATCTATTTTGAAAAATTGAGATCGCCATCGACCTTTCAATGTTTCTCATCGTATCTCCTGTAAATGTGGAAACAATCCATTAAGTGGTTCTCGAAATATCATGTCCACCGACTTTGAAAACAGTGTTTCGAGAAAAACGCGTTTAGGGGATTATCACAGTGTCGAAAAATAGTTGATTTTCGCGATTTATTTTTCGATGGTTAAAATACGCTTATCAGTCTAATATTTTGACGTCGGAGGAATGGAGGATGAAGACGAGGAGGGCAATGGAAAAAATGACAGATCGAGAAATACAAAGGAACTTGGAGAAAATTGGGAGGTCAGGATACTGTAGACAGTAAAAGGATAGGAAAAAAGACGTGGGGATGGAGGAGTACTGGAGGAAAGGAACTATACGAGGAGAAGTCAGGGAAATATGGGCGAGGATGAGGTGTGGGAGCGTGGGGAAGGATAAGGAGAAGGATTTTCGCAACACGAGATGCAGAGTCTGCAATACAGAAGAGGAAACACTGGCTCGTATATGGGTATGTGAGAAGGCAAGGGCACAGATGGAGGACGAAGCGGGCGAAAAGTACGAGCGATGGGCAAGTCATCAGGAGGGCGGGACAGGGACGGCATGGAGAAGAGCTCTGTAAGGGAAAGAAATAGTAGAAGAGATGTGTGAGATGGCGAGACAATTTGAAAAAATAGCAAGAAAAAACGAAGAGAGGGGCGGGAGGGAAAACTAGAAAGAAGAAAGAGGAAGTGGAAATCGAGTGTGGAGAAGCAGGTTGAAAGAAAATATGTGAATAACAAAGGAGTGATTGCTAGAAGAATGATAATGTGATAAAGTAATTTGGTAATGTAAAGGTACAAAGGAGAAAACGACGGGAGGTGCAAAAACCCGCGAGGGTATACAAATGGAATAAATCTTATCTATCTATATTTTTTCAACGGTTGAAAATATCTTTTCAACCTAAAAACGAAATAATTTTTCAAACGTTTGTTTTTTTTTTTGTTTTAACGGCTGAAAAAAGCTTCCATAGTAATATGAAGAATGGCGTGAAGAATGTTGTGTCAAAATTTGAGACGGATAGCTTGGAAATTTTTTCTTTGAGAGTGTACACCGTTTCAAAAACGACATTTCGAGAAAAGCGCGTTCGAATTTTCATGCGGCTTTTCATGCAAATAGTCTACTTACGTTTATGTAAGTATACGAACAGCATGTGAAAAAAATCGATTTTTCGAAAATTTGGCTCTGATGACCCCTTAAAGTTTGAAGCATGGTGCTACTGTCATACGTCTCAATGACATTTTCAGTGAGTAAAGCGCAAAAGCTGATACTGTCGAATAACAATATTTTTGAAAAATGTCATTTTTTTACCCACCTAGGTAGACGTGGCCCGTTAAGGAAGTTCATCTGATGATCGAATTAACAAACAGATATTAATTTTAAACATTCGAGTTTACTTATGAGTATCTAAAAAGTCACCTGTTCAAATTTCAAACTCTCCGGATACCTTGTTTGTGAGCAATTAATAAATAAATTTTTTCTAAATTAACATGGTCTCTTATGGATTGTCGTGTTTTTTCCGTATATAAACGTGAAATTTGTAAGCATTGACAAACAGTTTCGAAAGAAACTTTTATAATGGATCAAAAAATATCTAAAGAACGTTTGGGAAGCTTTCTACAATCGATTAGATACTTGTGAACCTCAGAATAAATTAATTTGTCTCGAAAAATGCTGATTTTTTGGAGGTTAACCTCCATATTACTCCAGTCGCATATTATAATGGCAACGTCGCAACCGCGCGCTTTTTGAAATCAACACTAATACTTTCCGAACGACGCAGTGTGCACTACACTTCTACAGCAAATTATACAGAAGTGACTGGCAATGCAATGACTAAATCGGCTTGAAGAATAAAATCAAATAAATTAATCGCAATTAAAATCATTGTAGTTATAAAAAAAGGATACGAAATAATAACACATAAAAAATTGATTTCGAGATTGATTGAGAAAAAATTTGATTTTCGTAAATTGATTTTGTTTGCCTTTCCAGAAAAACGCTTTCTTTTTTGAATTTTCTTCCATGGTCGAAAAAGAGATCGACGATGAACCATGGACGCGAGTGAAAAATTTCTAGCACATGGCAGCTGTACAGGATACGCGGTCGCGCTTGGTTGCAGCGTTGCCAAACTTATTGAACGGACTACGCTAGTCGTAATAATTTTTGCTTTTGACTAACTCGGTACCAGATGAACTTCCTTAAGATGTTAGTTTCTCCTGTAGACGGGAAGGCTTGCGAGCGAGGCCCAGAACTTCGATCTTCCAATGACATACAACGGTGCGAGGCATTCCGCCTAGTATTAGGTCACGTGACTGACGCAACACCGCGTTGGGAGCGTCCTTCATCGGCTATTCGTAACGATTGCTCGCTAGTTGACCATAAAATTTTACGCATCATTTGTCCTTGGAGACGCAAAGAAGGAAGGCAAAAGAAGAAGAAGAAAAGAAAGAAAAAAGAACTACGGATGTGTCGGACGCGAGGTGTCGCTACATTGGCGCATTGTTCGCGCAAATAGGAGTAGGAAATCGAAACGGAATAGCGTTACGGTATTTTTGTCGTTTTCGTTGTTCGTTGTTGAACGGACAAAGGAGCGAGTGTCGCTCCGAATGTGGGATAAATGAAGAGCCTCGCGTTCGTCGCTGTCTGGCTCGCGGTTAGTTGACCTTATTAGACGATAGTCTCTAATTGAAACGAAGTCGAACTTGCCCGGGCTCGTTAATTGTGCTTCTTCGTCCGAATCGATCTCTATCTCATTGGATAAACGCATCGTCGGATGAGAGCTCTTTGCACTCGCGTGGGTGTACCATGGTCACCCGTCCGATCATTGATGCGGGCCGAACTACGAATTAACGAAGCAGAGACAATGTCCACCAAAGCTTCGTGACATTCTGCGTTCTTGATACTCAACTCGAAAAGTATAGCGGGGTTTCTTCGTTTCTTATATTCTTGAATATTCTTGGTTACATGCTTTGAGAAAATGCTCAAAAAACCCAATGTTTTTCTTACCAGTCACAATGGTATCCCGCCTTTAATAGCCTTCAATCAAAAGTTTAAATAGCCGGCAACGCTGCTTGAATTTTTAAGCGCACGAGGCTGTGTGCATAATCTGTGGTGTATAAAATAAAACCAGCAGCGATCTAATAATCAAGTAGGTGCTGGGACTACCTTAAATGTCACAGTGTCCGCACAATCTTTCTGCCCACACCTGCGTTGCGCAAGCTGGTCTGAATGAGATGCAAAGATTTATCGCTAGAGGCCAACATTCTGATAAATTTCTCCGTTAAGCAAATGAAAAAATTTTGTTGCACTTTTTGTTGTTTTTTTAAATGATTTTTTTTTAGACAAAGCCAAATAAGCACAACTTTCGATTCGCCAATCGGTCCCCAGCTCCCGAAGTACAGGGATTTTACTTCTATCCACCCTGTGCATTCTCGTCAAGGTACTTTTCCCCACACTGACAGAAAAATTCTATTGATATTAACTAACCCCGATATTACCTAACCGCGATTTAAAAAATTGAATTAACTAGATTTTTCGTGAAATCAAATTTTTCCTATTGCACTCCACTAATGGAATTATTTATTTTTAATATATTTATTTATTCAAATCAAAATCTATTTAATATCATCCAATAACTACATATCTCATTTAATCCTAATAAATCTGTGATTCGGTTTCATCTGTTGAAAAAACAGTTTAGTTGAATCCACTAAATGTATCTACTTGATTTAATAAAATGCTCATTTAATAGAATTTTTGCAGAGTCAACCATTTTTCTATTTGATTGAGATAATGGTCTGTTTATGTTGCAACGCACATATCAAAGGGGCGTGGGGATAGAGAGAGGAATTTTATATATATACCAGGTGTAGAAGTATGAAACCGGAATTTCCCTATAGATGGTGCTAGCCATCAGTTTAGGGACTGGAAGATCGCTTCTGCAGCGCCATCATCTCCCTCTAACAGCTGAAGAAGATTTTCAACACACAACAGCCCAAGTTCCCTACACCGGTATATTTTTCTATAACTTTAAATATGTGATTTTTTTGCAAATTATACCCCATGAACGGAATATCAACACCAACTCGTTAGATTTTTATCTCTTTTCTTTTAGGAGTTATAATTTTTCAAAAAATGTCGATTTTTGAAGTTTTGGAAAAGTTTAAACGCTGATAATTCATGAACTAATTGAGATATCGACAAACGGCACTATATAATTTTTTTTCATTCTGCGGCATACTTTCGTTAAAAAAGATGAAAAAATCATCACTTATCAATGTCAACGTTTTTTTTGCTTCTAAAGAGAAAACAATTTTTTTAAAAGATGATCGCCATTTTTTTATGTATTCAAAAAATTCTTTAAAATGCAGTGACCCATTCTACGATTTTTAAGACTAGTCTCAACGTGGGCCCATTTTTCCTTCTATTTTTTGCTAATCGTATTTTTTCAAACTATTTTCCTCATTTTCATGTCCAGTAATGCTATTAATGATTTTGTAACTTCCAATTCGGCTTCGAGAGGTCGGAAACGGTTTATTTCGACAGATAAGATGTACAGTGTACATTGTAAGCGAAGAAAGATTTATTTCAATCGAATCTTTATTCGTTCCATTTGAATATATTTAAGATTTCAAAAGCATAGCTGAAACAAATTAAAAAATATTTTTTAAATAAACAAGATCGTAGTACGCCGTGAGAAAAGGAAAAATCCTATTTTGATTACAACGATCCTATTCAAGTTAAATATTTTCTTTTGGGGGTGTAGACACTTTTGGCAAAAGTCTCGACATCGAAGCTATTAGGTCAACTGCCTAAAGTCGTCCCAAAAAAAAAACACGAAAACTTGTCCCACTCAGACAATGATCTGCCAGCGTCATTTCCGTCTCTCTTTTTGCCCATAACTCGCGACGACTGAACGGGCTTTTTTTCACGTACCACGTGGAGACAAGGAAATAACTGTAATTACATTCGCCCATTAATTACTTTTGGAAAAATCTTTACGATCTTTAAGAGTCTGATGTAGCTTCGGGACGCAGAGGCGGGCTTTTTTAGTTTATTTTTCGTCATAGTGAAGCTAAAGCAAATGGAGCATCTCGCTGCTGTCTCTTGGAGCTTTTTCTCTCGATGCCGTTCCAGTCTCCTCGACGGAATGAAGGTCTCGCCTGTTCCGACGTGTGTCACGATCGTCGCGGGAACGGCGAAGCTACGTAGTGCTCTGCCAAGACAGAGAGAGAGAGAGAGAGAGAGAGAGAGAGAGAGAGAGAGAGAGAGAGAGAGATCCCGCGAAGAACGTAACGATCGAGAGACCCGCTTCTTACGCCCACACGCGTGATTCACGCGTATGCGCTCATTTCTTTTTGCCTCTTCGTTTGCCAATCCCTCAAATATCTGCGCAGTTTCCTACATCGCGTTGATGACCATCGAAGAGATGGTAAATCCTCGCCCGTTGCTCGAGCAACACGATGTACGACGATATTAATGGCCCCAATCGAGTGATGTACTTGTCCCCTTTATTACAACTGAAACTTACGTTTTTTTTTGTACTCCGTTATTTTTATTCCAGTCGTTGATGGAAGTAAAACTGAACTACCGTCGGTCCTAAGGTCAAAAAGAAGAATGCAACGTTTTGTTTTGGTTATTATTTACCGATCATGATGCTTTCTCGTGCGCTCCGAAATGCAAATAGTAACTTTGGAGAAGAACGGAGCGCACGATTCGATGTTCGGAAGTTTTTTCTTCTTCTTGTGAATATTTGAATTCATGTAAATATTTGAAGTCAATATTTGAATTCTTGTGAATTTCTTCTTGTGACTTCGAATTTTTCAAACATTCCAAAAGTATTTCTATTGTAATCTCGAGAACAGAAAAGTTTTCTCCGAAACGAGGCCTTTTGATGAAGTGAACTTTGCTCTTTTGAACTTGAACTTGAAAATGAACTTTTCACGTACTTTTGAACTTGAAAATTAACTTTTCACTTTTGAACTTGAAAACTTGAACTTTTCACTCGCTTTTGAACTTGAACTTGAACTTTGAAGTGAACTTTTCTCTCACTTGTGAACTTGAACTTGAAAATAAACGTTTCACTCACCTTTGAACTTGAACTTGAACTTTAAAGTGAACTTTCACTCACTTTTACTCACTTTTAAACTCGAACATTAAAATGAACTTTTCACTCACTTTTGAACTTGAACTTGAACTTAAAAATAAACTTTTCACTCACTTTTGAACTTGAACTTGAACTCGAAAATGAACTTTTCACTCACTCTGCGGCGGAGCAATGAACGGAATTTTACGATCCCACAATGGTTAAGTTTGCATCGAGCTAATTAAAGTGCTTTTTTCTTCGGATCGCCCACATTTTTTAGCGTCTTTTCGACTACAAAAAGAGCTGAAACGTTTTTCGTGTGTTTGGGGTCATTTATAGAGATTTACACCCTAAATCGGCGAAAAAAATGGTGCAAATTTTGCAAGAATTGCGAAATTTGCACCATTTTTGCAAATTTTGCAAGAATTGCGAAAAATGAAACCGACTTGAAAAATGTGATACTTTTTTTATTCGATATGGTTATCTCATCGGTGGCTTTTGTATTAGTAGACTAACCATATTATGATTCACTCATTGCGTAACGATGAAAAGATTTTAAAGATGAAAAATTTCGAGGCAGACAAACAAAACTATAATTGAATTGAAAGGAGAAGGACAAAATGGTTCTAGATAACACTAAATATTCGTCGCAATTCACCGTTGTACCTAAAACAATGGTCGATATTCAATATCCATGGTTCGATAAAATTCTTCATCAGTTAACCTTAAAAAATAATTGGAAGATATGAATTCTCCATCATGCCAATTTTTCTGTGGTTTGTTATGACATCAACGAAAGTTCTTTCACATTTATAAAAAAAAATAAAAGTGGGCGAACTTGGCGAAAAAAATTATTTTTACCTTATTTCGTTGTAAAATACATTAGCAGAATTTTTACCAGTTACGAAACATATGAGATTGAAAAGTACATTCGAAAACCTAAATTTTCTTCTTCGACGTTTTTTGTTTGTACAATGCATCACTTTTTGAGTATAATGAATGGAGAAAAAAAAACGAGAAAAATTTTCCGGTATCCATATTCGAGTGTAAAATCCAATTTAAAAATCTAAAAAAATGTGTAGTTGCTTTTGACACTCGAATGATCTTAAAAACAAATTATGAGCCGATTTAAAAATTACATGATTTTTTAGGGTTTCACTTGGTGTGGAATGCTTCATATATGTCAGTTAAAAAAAAACGATGTTTCTTATTTGTCCCCAATCTCGCTGGAATATTTGCAAAAGCTGCGTGGAAGATCTGGGATAGTCAGGGAGTTTCTAACAAGGAAGGTTCGCGAGATCGAAGTCTCCGATTTCGACAGAATTTGGCATGTTCGTAGAATGGCCAACGCATTTTTTTCATCTGGGGAACTCGATTTTTAAGGGGTGAAACGCACTCTCGAAAATAGAGCCGTTATTCGTCGATAACGTTGTAACGGTACGAGATATGAACAAAAAAAAATCAAATTGCAACATCGTTTATTTTTCCACGTACTATATACATTAGCGATGAGAAAGATGTAGATAACAACAAATTTCAAACGAAAAACACCCCTATTTCCGAGTGTGCGTTTCACACCTCGAAGTTCGGGTTCCGCAGATACAAAAAAAAAAATTACGCGTCGCTTATTTTTACCCATTCTACAAACATGCCAAATTTAATCGAAATCGGAGAGTTCGACCTCGCGACCTTTTCTGTGAGTCAATAATGCGTAACAACTGCGAGGAAGAAAGTCAGAAAAAAATGTTGCCTGGTAAAAATTGGCGGTAAATCTCCGCGCTTTCGAGTCTCTCCGAAAAATAATTTCGATTGTCATATTCCGACAAATGAGACGTTCACGAACTTAGGAAAATGACAATAAAAAAAAGGAACGACGTCCAGTCACCTGGCAAGCCACAAAAAAAGTAGCAGAATATTAAAAAAGAAATTACAGTAGGGCTTTTTTAATTTTATTTTTAACCACCACCGCGAACATTTTTTCGTTCCTTTTTTTAGGGAGTCGTAACTTTTTCTGCCTATCGAGAATTCGATTGTTCGAACTTTTGGCCTATAGTGTACACGGGTCGGCCGTGAAATGGGCACTCCATTCCCGCAATGCCATTGGCTACCGGTTTCCTCGTCTCGCGAGAGTCGAGCACCGTTTTTATAATCGAGGATTCTGTGTACACAGGTTCGTATAGCTCCTCGGCGAAAGGCCAATTTATGAATCGGTCCGAGAGCAAAGCACGAGGCGCGCGATGCTAATCCAAGTCGAGCGCGACGAAGATATTTATGCCTCTCGGACCCATACGGTGTGTCCACGTATCCGCTTGTCACGTATCCTCTCTGGTCTCCGACTTGCCGACTTTGTACTCGTACGCTCGATGCTGGTTTGCCCCTGCCCTCCCTTCTTATTCCCATTGAGAAAGACGAATGTATGCTATGATGCGCGTTAGGCGTACCGTTGGCCAGACATTCCAGCGGTCATCCGCCGAGACGGATAACCCGAGTTCTTCGTTTAACGTCACCATTTATTTCGATGCACTCTCGGAAACAAATCTACGACAATTCCCTCGTTCGCGCAACGTACCCTAGAAATTGAACGTTTATTCAATAACTCAAATCCGACCGTGATACTCCTACTTGATTCCTTTCCCGTTACACGAATCAGTGCTCATTTTGGCCGTTTTTCCACTGTGATTCCCTACACGTTCCACATTGATGCAGATACACTGTGCAGAAAAAATAATTCATTTAAATGGGATCTTCTTAATTCAATTATTCTTTTTGAATATTAAACATATATTCAAAATACATAAATAAAGATTCAATTCGAACGAATCTTTATTCGATCACAGTATAAACTGCAAATCCAAGTGACATAGAATATTTCCACATAGAATATTTCATAAATCCAAAATGAAACGAAATACTGAATTTGGCGTTCTACAGCAATGATTTTGTATCATAATTCGGCATTCTCTGGCCTTCTGGAATTATTCTTTTCGAAGGAAATATTTCGCCTACACATGGAATCGAACGTATAATCTACCTACCAATAGCTACGCTACCGAGCGTTGTAGCATCTTACAAGGAACATCCTTCAGGTGACACCCTTCGATTTTGTTGAAATTTGGATATGTTATAAAGCACCGAAACGTAAGCGATACGTATTTTTTTTTTATCGGCGTAAAAACGGTTTTATGGGGTGAAACCACCCCTCGAAAATAGGGGTGTTTTTCGTTTTTCCTCCATAACGTTATCGTTCTCATATCCAATGTATAGTACACGAAAAACTAAACATTGCTGCAGTTTAAAATTTTTTAATATCTCGTACCGTTAAAACGTTATCGACGAAAAACGAAAAACGTCCCCATTTTTGAGAGAGCCTTTTACCCCTTAACATCGTTTTTCCGCCGATAAAAAAATACGTATAGCCTACTTTTCGGTGTTTATAATAAATCCAAATTTCAACAAATTCGAAGGGTGTCACCTAAGGTATGTTCCTTGTTAGTCGGAGATGGAAGATAAGAGACCAAATAAATTGTTATAATTATTTGTTGTTCCACACGAACTAGTGTTTTTCAACCTCGAATACGTGACCCCTTTACGGGTAAAACAAAATCTGGCGACCCCTGCCACTGAGCTGGCAAGGGAAGTTCTGAAATTGTTAGTGCCATTCGCCACTTCCTACCTATGTGAACCAATAGTCTAGAAAAAGAGACGAAAACCCAGCTCTTTTAGCGTAGAATTAGAATTTTCGCTGAGGCTAGCCGTCCGGTTATCGAACGAATAAGCGTATGTTATTCGTCCGCATAGCGGCTAATTTCACGCGGTTCACGCTGTACAACGCCCCAAACAAACAATCGCAAACACACAAACCCAAAAACCCCCAAATAAAACCGACCAACCCAAAAACCCCAAACAACACCAACAAACCCAAACAAAACCAACCAACCCAAACTAAATAAACGCAAACAAACCAACCCAAATAAACAAACAAGAAAAACCCAAACGAAACCAACCAACTCAAACCAAACAAACCCAAACACAACTAACCAACCCAAACCAAACAAACCTTAACACAGCCAACCAACCCAAACAAAATTATAAAGATTTCCTTCGGATGACTACGTGTAGATGACTACGTTTGTTTAACAATTTAACACGTTCTATCCGGACAGTTATATATATGTTATTCGTCCGGATACTAGCTTACACGAATCACACTCATATGTACGTGTACAATACGGCGTGAACTGAGCCGCTATCCGGACAAATAACATACGCTTATTCGTTCGATAACCGAACGGGGGGATACTCCATAGAATTTTTGACTGAAGCTAGATGGTTGCATACTGAAAGTAACCCTAATGAAATTTTGCCCCTCAACGCCAACACTCCAACCCTCAACTTAACGCTCCAACCCTAAGAAATAAGGGTTGAAAACTTAAAAATCGCCGTATCTCGATAATTAATAGCCTGATCGGAAAATGTTTCTAGCAAAAGTTGTTGGGAATAATAAAATACATATAAAGTTGTTTGACGTCCAACCACCATCTTTGAAACGAGCGGCACAAGAACTATTAGAAAACTGTGGTCTGAGGTGCTCTCCAGTTTCGAAAATGCAATTTAGAAGACCGTGCCATACCTCCGCCACGTTTAAAGATTCATTTTAAAAAATGTCATGCATTAGCTAGAAGTAATAATAAAAGATTAAAAGCTGAAAGAAAAGCTAAAAGTAGTAATAAAAGACCTACTAAAAAGAATCTTTCCTTTAAAAAAATCATTAAAACCAGCCAATCTTTTCCGTGCCTAATTTTGCCTTTTCCTCCCTTAATTTGTTGTCCGAATATTAATTATGCATACATATGAAGAAATATGTTAAGTGTATCCCTAATTTTTGTCAATTAAATCCGACCGACGATTGCTAATGGCGAATGAAGTATTATCCGGGTTAAATCGACCCGGTGTGTCAAAATCGTGGCCAAACTCAAGAGTATCAACGAAGGGTTAATAAAAATCTTTCTAAACTTTTTTCATGATGAGATCGAAGTTCCAATCGTTGGAATGCAATGAAAGTCAATACTTCTGATCTGCTTTAATTAATTTCGACAGATCTTCCGTGTAAAACGTCCTCATCCATTTCTCAAGATGCTCGTTTAGAGACCTAAAAATATAAACATAGCACAGAGCACGCCCATTTCTTTAATTGCAAATTACTCAAGAGGAAACATTAAGTTGAGAAAAATGAAATGACGATTTTGGTGGGGTTGCCATCTTTTCGCAGTCTCCCCAAACGTAATAAGGAATCTCCGTCGCAAACGTCAACACAATCAAGATTCGTGGGTCAATATAGAACGGTGTAAGGTACGTCCATGTTTTGGGGAAAAAAAACAATGTTGACCGACGCCCAACAAAACCAAGAACAACCAGATCCAAATTTTTCGCTTGACTCCGTTTTGCATGATTTTTTTCCGCCTGACGCAAGAGCTTTCCTTTTTTTCTTGTCGCCTTTCGAGGCTACAATGCTCAATTGGTACTTAAAGCGCGTACCGAGATTTTACACTCGACCAGCTACGCAGAGCACCAACGTACAGCGAGTTGAAATCACTTCCGCATGCGGAGATTTCATCCAACGCAGGCTCGATTTTTCTTGCGTAGAATACAAAGCGCGGGATACCCCCCCCCCCCCGCCCGTACTCGTCTCTTGCGCTCTCTCGGTCTCTCTCTTGTTCGAGATCAGCATTTCCATACAATACCTCTATGCCCCCTCATTATTACGAATTCATTGACTTTTTTCCAGTGAAACGATTTGACATTCCATTCGCACACTCGTTACAAAAGGATCGGCATGTCTTCTGGATTTTACCGAATAAAATCGACAACGAGAATGGCCTTTGACGTCAAAATAATCGAAAAATTTTTGTTTTTTTGTTCGGATTTTCTTTTCTCCGAATGTATGATTGACATTAGGATAAAACGTTTTTGCCTAGATTCATACACATTATTACACTTGATGACTGAACATATTTTTTCGTTGCGATGTTGTTATGGGAAATGAGTGCGTTTACTCACTGGGGACGTCAATTGAGTGACCGCCTTCGATTTTGTTGAAACTCATATATGTGATAAAGCATTGAAAACTATTAGATGCGTATTTTTTCCGCTGATAACAATACGTGTCTGATAGCAGGGTTGTTACGCATATGGAAAACCGGGAAAACTCAGGGAATTTCTTTTCTCCTGGAATAATCAGGGAAAAGTCAGCGAATTTTGGGAATCCTCTGGAATTTTCTCTCGATTTACCTTTCGTAAGAATTACGAAAAATGAAACCGATATGACGAAAAAACTGAACAGTATAAAAATATATATTTTTAATGTTTATATTATTTTCCATTATATGCAAAATAAGTTATATCAGTGCCAAACATTGAAAGTTAAAAAAAACTGACAACTAATTTATTGTAAAGCTTTATACGTTTGCATCCGATCTGTCGATACGCAACCACATCATTATTATTATAGATACGTGTTTATATTTATTTTTTATCTATTGTCACCGACTTAAAAATGTCTGTTTATAACAAAAAACAGGTTCCGTATTTGCTTTTAATGTATTTTTTACTTCACAATGTTTAAATTATTTTTCGAACTTCAGTTTCGAACTTTTATTTCAATTTTCGACATTTCCATATGTTTGATCTTTAAAAAATTATGCTATCCAGTTCAACATCATTTTTTAATAGGAGGATCGAATTGAGCATTTTCTCGGTCGGTTAAAATGGTCGTGTTTTTTTTTTCACAAAAATTATTCATTGCTATTCCTACGTATATAATTTTCATGCTTGTATGTAACTTTTACAAGTACTAGTATGGTTGAAACGAGAGTTAGCTTGTGACCTTTAACTTTAAAGAGTATATATTTAATGAAAACAAAGTGTTCTTTATTTGACCCTAATCTGGGTCACTTGCAAAATCTGGAATTTTTTTAAAACCCTGTAGGGAAAACCTGGAAAAGTCAGGGGATTTCTAAATCAATAATGCGTAACAATCCTGGTTAGTTTTCAATGATTTATCGCATATATGAACATGTATCACATAGAGTAGAAACAAATAAAATTTAGGAATTATGCACTTTTGGGTAATTACCTAAACCACCCCTCAAAGGAAGGTGTATCATCCCTCAATTTAATTTCTTGAAAGACTTCTATAGTGGATTTTTATCGTTTTACAGTAGAAGAGTTTTGATTTTTGCTTCATTCAGATCGGTGGAATGCTTGTAGGTAAAACTGTAAAAATTACCCCTTGTCACGCCTTTCTTGGAGCGGTCCTCTCTTCCCTTAAAACTGTTTTTCCACCGATAAAATAACATACGTGTCTAATAATTTGCAATGCTTTATCACATGTATGAGTTTCAACAAAATCGGCGGCGGACAATGGTGTTTCTTGTTAGGCTGCCTAAATTCGGCTTCGGGGGATGCCAATGAATAATTTATTGAGAAAATGAAATATTATGGTATGTTCAAATCGATAACTTCACCAATACAAGTAATTTTTTTTCTCTGCATTGTTAAATCGTGACTGGATGAAGAATTGTCCGTTCCGGAGAATCAAAAGACATTCAAGTATACGAATGTAGTTATTGCGAGTGCTACATGTGATTCATGAAACCACGTTGGTGAATGACCGCGCAAGTTCGAACCGAAAGTTCTCCAAGGGCTTTTCGACGCATATTCTTGCGTTAAAAACAAAACGACAACGGGTTGCTGTACATAAAAAAAATACAGACAATTAAGAGGATGGACGAAGAATATTTTTAATTAGTTCGTAATTTCAGCAGTCATCGTGTCAATAATTTCGAGCAAAACGCGTTCAAAGTTTTCGTGATTTGGGCCCAACATGAAAGACGTGAAATGGAAGCACAAAAAACGATTGTTCGAAGGAAAAACATGGATTGAGGATGTTGTGTCCAAAATTGAAAATGGTAATAATAAAATTTGACAAATTTGATAGGTCATTATGTAAAACATTTGAAAGGTTGTATAAAAATGTCACGACGATTAGGAAGGTGGCTACTGAGAAATTAGAATTCATAAATTACACGCAGCCTTATGGAAACTGAAGTAACTTTGCAATTCTATTAGCAAATAGCAAACTTTGCTATTTGTTTCCAAGCAATAGAAGAAATATTTATGAATGATCGTTTTTTTATTTCAAATATATCAAAAACAAAAGTGGCTTTATGGTGCAAGGAACGACGTCGTTCATGAACGCTACTTTCGGTCTACGCAACGTTGCCACTATATTCTTATATATTTTTCCTCGTGTGTGATGTTTTTTGTTGTATTTTTGGCATTATTTTTTATAACAAAGAAAATATAATAATTGGAAAGTTACTTCAGTTTCCATAAGGCTGCGTGTAATTTGTGAATTCTAATTTCTCAGTAGCCAGCTTCCTAATCGTCGTGAAATTTTTGCACAACCTTTCGAATGTTTTACATAATGACCTATCAAATGTTTAAAATTATATTACCATTTTCAATTTTGGACACAACATTCTCAAAGTGTCTCGTTCATGCGTAAGAGGCCTTCGCAACAAGTAACGATCGATCTTTGAATGTTGGAAATATGATAAATAGGCGCAATTCTTTTCTAGAAGACGATGTAGGAGAGGCGAGTCTTAAGGCCTCAAGGCGAATTACTCAGAGCCAATTACTAACGTCGTATTGCACTTTTTTTTCTGTCGTTCTCGCCGCAGCTCGAGAAACTGATCTCGAAGAATTATTTCTTGAACATGTCTGCCAAGGAGGCTTTCAAGGCGTACGTGAGAGCTTACGATTCCCATCATCTCAAGCAGATATTCGACGTCGAGACGCTGGATCTCGTCCAAGTTGGCAAATCTTTCGGATTCACCGTACCGCCCGCGGTCGATCTGAGTATCCTTTTTAAACGTGGATCGCACAATTGCGCCCGTCCACGCCGCGAGAAGAACTCGCCACACGTAAAACGCGCAAGTTTGAGCCGCGCTGTCCCGACGACGAACACCCACGTGCGATGACTTTTTTCAATGCCTCCTCCTCCTTTTTCTTAAATCCTGATTTGTAGTTGATGCCTGTTCTTTTTCAAAAGGCTCGTGGAACGGTCGCCCAAGTTTCTCACTGCGCAATGCTCCTTTCCTTGTCTTGTGCTTTTTTTTTTACTATGGAGCGTGGGAGTTTCTCACTGCCGAATTTGGGCCTGTCCTCAACGTACTCTACACATAGACAAAGCGGACCTCCCGAATGTTTTCGTGTAGAAGCGGAAATTTGCTTTTTTCCCTTTCCTTTTTCTTATCTTTCTCCCCCCCCCTGCCCAATCGCTGCTTTTACACTTTTATCTCACTCGATGGATTTTCCTTAACGAGGACGTCGTGCGCACCTCAGAAGTGGGAGTCAGCAAGGATTCCAGACCGCGCAAAAGGCTCGGCGGTGGAGGCTACGGTTACTTCAAGAGCATGAACAATTCGAGCGGCGGACGGCAAATCGAGCGCAGCAAAACTTTCCGACAGGTGGGAAAACGGTCCAAGGATGCGCGACAATTTGCCAGATAATTGCTGTCACTCTTGCACTCCGGGCGGATCGAACGTCACGCGTATTCAGGAATTTATTAAATGATTGACGCTTTCTTTCTCTGTTCCCTGAGCTCTTGTTGTACAGTCGAATGTTTAGCGAAGGAATAACACTGAGTTCGCGAAATTTATCGCATATGTGTGTACTTAATTGCTGTCGCCTCTCGAGGACCTGTTTCTTGCAGTAGACATCGATTGGGATACTTTGGACTTCGAGTCTCGTACGTGGAGGAAATTCAGTTTATTGGTGAATTTTACCATGATTTGGTGACTTTGGGGATTACGTTTATCAGGTTCTGAGGGTCCATGAGGCCTGGAGGTGCCATTTTGTGGAGTTTTTTTTTGCGGGCGATTACTCGCTGAGGTAGTAGGAAACCCGCAGCCAATCAATGAACGGTTTCCCTATGATGATAATAGAATACTGTTGTGCTCACACGAGGACTCAGCGAGGCTATTGAATCAACGGTTCCGGGTTCATAGCGCTACTGTCTTCATTCGGGATGAGTCCTATGCTCGTCTTGTGCTCGTAGATAAATTGCTACCGTTGACTCCAGAATTCGGAACCTTATCCTGCCTTAGCCTTATCCTACCGATATTTCGATATCAGAGTTGCAAACATTGAAATATCATTATAATAGTTGTTATTTCCATTTGTGTTACCTTCTTTTACTTACTTTTTTACGACATTTAACAGCCTTAAAATATGATGACCTCCATTAAATATTTCCGAAGTGACAATTTATTTATCCAGCTAGGAATCAGAAAGGGCCGTTTCTTCCGCGGCTGACACCTGCAGTAAGGTAAGGTCGTCTCTGAAAGACGAAACATCAGATGCGCCCGGTTCTTTGCGGTCATTTTTTTAACAATCTCAATCTCGTTAACGGAGACTTTGTCCTTGATTGAGCAGCGGGAGATGTTAGCGGGTCAACATGGGCAGCTAGAAGAAGAGGAGGGATGCCTCTATGGACCAGGCATTGCCGATTAGCGGTAATTATAAACACATTTGTGTAAACACATTACAAAACTTTAAACGCGTTTTTCTCGAAAACACGTTTTTAAAAATGGCTGACATTGTCCTGACCGCTGTAATTAACATATCGACCTGAAGTTTGGAGAGCATACTCAGAAAATAAGTCTTCACGGAATGACGGATCGTTTTTTCGATAGATACATTTTTGCATTTATTATTTATCTTTTTATGCGAAAAAAACGCGAAAATTCGATTTTTTTTTAAATCGCCGCCATTTTCCGAAATTTGTACTAAACGAAAAATCCATCCGTCATTCCATTACCAAAGGGTCACAGATTGATAATATGCTTTGAATTTGTGTTTCAGATCAACAAAGAGGGAGCAGTGATGTCAGCCGCTTACCTCCCGCGATTTGAGGACCTGTTTTCGCGGAGCTGCAACGGCCGCCATTTTGGTTTTTTTTTCAAAAACAAAATTTTTCACGTTCTGTATATCATGAATAAAAGCAAGAAAAAAACCGCACTCAAAAAGCTTTACTCGTTTCCTTTAAAAAAAATAAAATGTAAACACCTGAAATATGGCACTCCAAGGACAAAGTCTCCCTTAATTAAAGGGCCAGTCCACTTCGGAGCCACGAAAAAAGGCTATTTTCGCGATTTTTTTATAGGATTTTATAAAAGATATGAATATAAAAGTCGTTGGGCTTGATAAATAAAGTCTTGAAATACATTTAAAAAAATTTTAATTCATTTTTATTCATTTTTAAGTACAAAAACTATAATTTAACGTAACGGCTCAAAAATAGGTGGGCTAGGCAGCTCCATCACAACTCGGCAACGGCTTGTGTGAAACAAAAAAATCAAAGCCCATTAGATCCACTATGACACCAGCTACAAAATGACCCTCGGATATAAAGTTTTATCAAAAAAAATAAAAAAATGGCAGATGAAAAACGAAAAAAGTAAAAAAAACGCATTTTTTCGCAGTTTTTCGCAAAAAAGAGTAAAAACCAAAATTTTAAAACCATCGACGGTCATCTTGTTGCGAATCATGTTTACAATATGTGATTCAAAGAGAATCGGTTTGTTAGTTTTAGCGATACGATGGAGCTAGATTTTGAAAACGTTGTTTTGAGAAAAACGCGTTTGAAGTTTTTACTATGAAAAACTCTTACCTAAACTCAATCGGCAATTCCTGCACCGTACAAAATCCCTTCTGGTTGCTCATCATCGTCGATTTCTTCAAGTCTTGCTTGCTTTCGTTTGGTTTGACATTTTCGAAGTGGACTGGCCCCTTAAAGTGACCATGCTTGGTCTCTGGTGGCCTGCCTGCCACAAGCTATGCCATTTGTTTGCATCCTGTTAGCTACTACTACGCTGACTTGCATAAAACTTCGTAATTTTAATTTTGCTTGTTTGCTACTTTTTTATTTGCATAAAAGTTCCTGCTTTTTGTTCGTTTATTTCTTTTACTTTGGATTGGACAAATTTAAGGGGTTACACCTGGTTGGAATTTAAAAAAAAATCGATTTTTCCGCTTTGACGGATTCTTAAAATATAACCCTTCAAAAATATTCTCCGAAAATCTCAAGTCGGTCTGTTGAAAATTGGGGGAGTTATAAGCGTTTACAGGTAGATCCGGCGAGCCTACGTATATACCTGACGTAAAACTTTAAACGCGTTTTTCTCGGAATTTTGCAGAATCGGTGACCAAAATATCTCAAAAACAACTAAACCGATCTGCTTTAAATTTCACAGACGTTCTTTGTATATCAAAAGGCAGTCCTTAATCGAAGGATTTTTTTCCAATGCATAATTTTTTATATCAAGGAAAATAGAGTGTTTATTTTCACCGAAATTTCGACGATCACTTTCGATTGGCGACAATTTTTTCAAAAATCATTATTTTATTGAATCCTTCGATCAAAGACTAGATAATACGGTACAAAAAGTAAATTCATTTGGTTTTTTTTATTTCAGATGATTTGTTCCCGAGCAGGAGTGGTCACCGCGAAGGACCTTTTTCGCACAGTAAATTGTAAATACAAAAATTGTCAAAGATACTTGAAACGATACCCTTTACTATGAAAAAAAAATTGAAAACCTGTACCCATTTCCCAAAAAAACAATTACGAAAAAACCTCGTTTTTCCGGCCACGAACTAGGTTTAACCCGTAAAGAACATAGCAGAGTATGTTCAGAAACGTATAATATTATACCAGGTGTAGAAGTATGAAACCGGAATTTCCCTATAGATGGTGCTGGCCATCAGATTAGGGACTGTAAGACCGCTTCTGCAGCGCCATCATCTCCCTCTAACAGCTAACGAAGATTTTCAACGCACAACAACCCAAGTTCCCTACACCGGTATATTTTTCTATAACCTTAAACATGTCGGGTTTTGTGCCTACGAACTACGATTTGCGGACACCATTGGTTTTCTGTTATCATTTGACGAAAACTGCTGAAGAATCGCATCGAATGCTTGTCGAAGCTTACGGTGAACATGCTCTTGGTAAAACACAATATTTCGAGTGGTTCAAAAAATTCAAAAGTGGTGACTGACGTGTGAAACGGAGAGCGTGGGAAACCACCAAAAAGTTCGCTGACAACGAATTGCAAGCCTTATTGGACGAAGATGATACTCAAAGTCATCGAGCCTAGATACCAGGAGGTTCAGCGGCAATGCAAAGGCGCGGAAAAAAGCGTCCCCGAATATGTGTCGAAGTGATGGCGCTGGGGTTCAGCGGCACCTACATATATAGTAATATATTGGTCAACGAGGTGAAAGTGATCGGATGAGTTTCTAACCTCACGACAGACAGATCCGCTGATCCATAATTTTCTCATGACGGTTCAAAAAAAATTCAAAAGCGAGAAAAGATCTCAAACTCAAAATGGCGGCGATAGAGCCCATCTAGAAAAACGTGTTTTTTTTTACGAATAGCTTCACGGGAGTACGGTTTTCTCGTAAAGTATAAGACCTGAAACAAAAACAAAAAAAATGATAATTCATATATTATTAGCTATGGGACTACCTATAAATCTGCTTTCAAATTTTGAAAAAGTAGCGCACTTTGAAGGAAATAAATCGTTTTTTTTTGCCAAAAAAGCAGTAAATTGGTTATAAAAAAAAGTTTACATTTATTCAAAAAACGGCCATGTACTCCCATAGAGAATGTAATTGTGAAGCTGCTATCAAAATTTCAAATCGATGCATGCAAGGGTGTTCGAGTAATCCGTCTTCCAAGATTGAAAAAAGTGGTTTCGTGAAACACGCGTTTAAAGTTGTACGAGCAACTCAGCGCGCGCTCCGAGGCGCTGCGGCAAAATCGATAATTGAACCTTTAAATAAAAAAAATTGCTACAGGACCAATGGCATATTGTTTTTATGACACCCAAGTATTTTTAGGCAAGAAAACATCTTTCCAAAATCCTAGAGTGGTATTAGCCCTTAACACGAATGAGGGTTAGGTACATCGTCTGTGATCTGTCTTAGATCGCACCAGCCCCCTGGCATTGCTGGGTCTACCGTGTCTCGTTATTGTCGCCACGTAAACTAACCCACCATGCGGCGCTAGTAGTCACCAGCATGACCCCCACTCCAGTCGCGCAGCGTCTGCATAATTTGCATTCGACGCATCTGGAAAATTCATTATTTAGAATAGAATTTAAAAGTATATGTGTATATAGGAAGGGATGCAATATTTACACTTGTTGCAATATTATGTATTTAAAAATATTTATTGAACGAAATAAACAGACAACATTAATATTTTTTAAATAATGGATTAGTCACGTTGTACAATGTTTTGCGATTTTTTTCTTATCGAGATTGCTTTTTTTTTGTTCTGCGTTGAGACGTGCAGAATATTGCTGCATCCGCATCAATACGTAATATTGTATTATGTGTAAAAGAACACTATCGGCGTGTTCTATACACGGAAAAGAGAGCTTTTCATAATTATACACGACGTCCAATATAGACTCGGAAAACACGTGTTGAATTGCGATGAGCCACAAATCTCTGTGGCTCTTCTAATGTGATAAAATAATTACGATTTTACCACACTACGATTTTTTTTATTCGAGAACAATGACAGATCGAGAAAAAATGACGAAAAAAATGACGAAATAATACGGAGTGGGGGTCATGCGGGTGACGACTAGCACCGCATGGTGGGTTAGTTACGTGGGGACAATACGGGGACACGTTACTGTTAAGAGAATTTATCCGTGTCAGCCCCCTGGATCGTACCCATGTTTAGCGTAAATCTATATACATATAGGTGCCGGAGCACCCCAGCGCCATCCTTTCTGGTTCTCTTTTGGGGACGAATTGAAAGGCCTCGGTGAACCTTCTGGTATCTAGGCTCCAGGCTCAAAGTCAACAGGTTTTTATCATTTCCAAACAACAGACGTGTAATTTTTCTACACCTGGTAAATGAAGATCTCAATAAAAGACGGTGATTTTTATTAAATACTGTGGATTTGCTTAGTTGAATCACTATTATTTCTACAACTTCCATCTTCACTTTCAAGCTTCTAACGTTTTTAATCAAGGTTTCCCATAAATGTTGGAGAATATCGATATTCCGATATTAAAATTTATTGATATCAAAGTAATACCGGTAATGGAAAAAACTCCGATAGTTCAAGCTCTATGCGCAACACTAGCGCCGCGTAGCGTTCGTATTTTTGTCGGCTGAGTCAACGGCTCCGTGATTGTGGCTATAATATTTTGATAAATTGTAAAAATAAAAATCGCACCTTGATTGCATTTCTTTTGTTTTCACTCCATCAATGTGTCTGGCCAAAAACGACAAGAATCGTTTTCTTGCAGTAAAGTGAGTAAAATTTCCTTGAAATGTATATCACTGTTTACTAGTCATTTTGTTATAAGACGAGAAAAATAAAGCTATATAATTGCTTTTATTAACATTCAACAAACATATATTGTTGCTGCTCCACTGGTAATAAATAAAATTGTATTTTCAGACCGAAATGACCATCATGTCAAAGACCGGCTTCGAAAGTATAACTCACACTATTATTTTCCAACCTCAAATTTCATCTAAGGGAAAACTGTTAAGGATAAAACATGGCCCAAGTTTAATAATTCAAGTTCGCGCCATAAGGCAACCCGCTACTTCTTTCAAGGTAATGGAATAGAAGAAGTAATTATTCCAACTGCAACTATCTATTTGTTGGGCTGTTCCAGCTTCCAAACTGCCGTGGAGATAAGACAAAATTTGCATTTACTATTCCTTGCGGTATGTTTGCAATTTATTACACAACAACTATCGTGAGCCATTTTTGATAAAAAAATATTTTAAATTTGATTTGGCGGGTAGATAACCGAGCTTGTTGCAATTTTTGTCCACTAGGGGCACTGCATTCGATGCCATGACCCCACCATATACTCTGCTCAGAGCCAATATTCATCTAATCGCGGAATACGAATGAAACTGAACAGGATCACGCTCACGAGGCCTATTCCATGGAAAGCCACGCTAAATCTGCCGACATTGGATTTATTTACATAGCCTGAATAGCCGGCAACCTTGCGCGAGTTTTTAAACACACAAGGCAGCGCGCATTACCAGCAGCTTATGAAAAAGTTTCAGCAGAGATCTAATAGGGAAAAAGCACCATATATCGGATAGTGAAGTATCTCGAGTTTTCCTATAGCGTCATCTTTTTTTTTTTTTTTTATGCACTGATCACTACTCGTAAGATGTCGTCACTGCGAAATGTTTGGTTGTCTAGCAACAAAAATGGCACAGCAGTGAACTGATTACTTTTCGCCGACGTGAAAACATACTTTTTATGTTAAAAAGTACTTTCATTGAGGTAAGTCCAAATGATTCATGTTTTTGCTATTTTTTTATGAACTCGGGCATTTATTTTACTCAATAAATATATGGTGTTCGCGAAAATAGTAATATATACAAAAATATTATTGTTCATCTCCGGCCGTGTGAAATCTTAATATGGGATACTTCACCGAGCCTGATATTCGATATACGTTTGTGCCAAAGTGTTCCTACCTAGTGAAAGATTAACTTATAAAGACTGAGTGTTCGACAATAATTACAAAGTTAAAGCAATAAACGTTTTGTTTTCTTTTATACAAAAACAGCTTCCTAATATCAGATAAAGGATAAATGGAGTTTGGGTTGTATCAGATATCCGATTATAGGCAACCTTAAAAACCATAACTTTTGTCATCTTTTGTAAAACATGTGACTCAAAACATTCAAATGTAATGTGTAAAATGACTATTAGCATCTTGTTGTATGACACGTAGATAATAAAATCGTAAAATTTTCAGGTCTCAGCAATGTTTCACGTTTTTTTTTCAATTTCAAAGAAAAGTATCCGAAATATGGTGCCTCTTCACTAATAAAGTGCGTATCACTTTAATGATGTGTTCCAACGTTGTCCTTTTTGGCTGGATGATTTCGTTCCTTCCACATCAACCCGACCTCATCACTTTGCTATTTTCAGATGCGTTACCATTGGAAACTCAGTAAAACTCTCTCCTGCTCAGTAGTCGGATGGCAATCTGTTGCAGGGTTAAACGTTCGCCCATCCAAGTATTGCCCTAGGCCAACGCTGCTTGACATGGGAGTATATTCGCGAACGTTATTTCTTCTGCACAGATTGCGACTACCGACAGAGAGAGAGAGAGAGAGAGAAAGAGAGAGAGAGAGAGAGAGAGAGAGAGAGAGAGAAAGAGAGAGAGACGCCACCCACGTACTCTTAACGACCATCACACGCTAGGATCTGGTGTGTACGCACTTCGAGGTGCGAGGTGACTTTCGTAGGTCTCTCTGTTGAAGCGAAATAGAGTGTTACCGAGGGGGCAGGGTGAGGGGAAATAGGCATATAATTTATATCGTTCGACGCGCCCACGGTATCCACCATCGTGGGGCCATTTATGGCTCGAGACGTGACGTCATAGCGATTTTACTTTGCATTGCCCATTGTCGTGTGTGTACTTCTGTGTAGGTGCCTCTCTCTCTCTCTCTCTCTCTCTCTCTCTCTCTCTCTCTCTCTCTCTTTCTCTATCTTTCTCCAGGCATGTACACCGTTTACGGCACCGAAGGTAACCCACCCGTGGGAGATATATATCTCAACTTTTTGTGTCAGCCACCGACGAGCAACCACGAGAGACAGATCAACCTCGACGTATCAATGTCCCGAAGACATCGGTGAATGTTTAGAATCTTCCGTGGAAACCCATAACCTTTCGATTATCCGAGATCACTCTCGTGTGTGACTACTTTTAGTCTGTGGAGAGTATAAAAAATTGTTTGCTCCAACCGGAAGCTTTTTTGTGACAAACATTTGCAGTTTTTTTACTGATATCCGCTTGTAGAAATCTTACCTACCAACATCTATCTCTCTCCTTCTCTCACCCCTATCTTCCTGTAAATAACGATCTGTAATGACAACTTTAGACAACCCAAACATTACCCACCACCCATAATTATTCGTAAATTTGTGTTTTTTCGTTTATTTAGTCGTTAATTTGCGCATCGGTTTGTTCGTGCTCGTTTGTTGTTCCCGTCGGTGAACTTGTTTTTTCAACATGGACGTAATGTTTGTTTGTGTACTTTTTTATCAAAATCGTAATCAACTACATACCACTATACTCAATAGTGTAAATCATAATCTATAGTGTTCATACTTAGGGGCAGTTTCACCCCTTAAGACCGTTTTCTGCCGATAAAAAAACGTATCTGGTAGTTTTTGATGCCCTACCATATACATGAGTTTGAAGAAAATCGAAGGCGGACACCAAAGTGATGCTTCTTATAAGCTGTGTTTCTGTGAAAGTTTCACAGAAATTTATTCGGTAGTTCCCGAGCTAGAAATGCGCAAGCCACCGAGATTTTTCTTTTAAATACGCTTTAGCCGTTTTCTTCGATATAAATGATTCATAAAGAAATTCTGCAGTTTTATTATATACAGGGTGAGGCACTGACTGTTGCCACCTTGAATATCTGTAATTATCGACGTCACGAAAAAATGTTTCAAAAAAAGTTGTACCGTACGAAAGGGGTCATCAAATGCGTCCATTTTTTTATATCTCAGTGGAGGCGCTGTGGCACAGTTAAGGTCACCTCCACTTTTTTAAATGCGACGGTACATTTTTTTCAACTATCTTGTAGACCATCGAAAACTGCATAAAAAACATTTAGGGGTCAAAGTCGTTCAAGGTCATTTAAAATCAAATAGTGACATGAACTTTATTTTTATGTGAAATTACCTTTATTCAGAGTACTGTGAATAAAGGTAATTTCAAAGTCGTTCAAGGTCATTTAAGATAAAAAAGTGACATAAAAATAAAGTTCATGTCACTTTTTGATTTTAAATGACTTTGAACGACTTTGACCCATAAATGTTTTTGATGCAGTTTTCGATGCTCCACAACATAGTTGAAAAAAAAATGTACCGTCCCATTTAAAAAAGTGGAGGTGACCTTCACTGTGCGACAGCGCCTTTGATAACCCCTTTCGTACGGTACAACTTTTGGTCCGTAAGTGGTCGCATTTGATGACCCCTTTCGTACGGTACAACTTTTGTTTCAAACATTTTTTTGTGACGTCGATAATTACAGAGATATTCAAGGTGGAAACAGTTAGTGCCTCACCCTGTATATGGAAACGAAGCTAAGCAAGGCAAAGTATTGTAAAAACGGTACACAAAGAAATCGATTTTAATTCGTATTCTCGAAAGCACAAAGTGCCATTATCCCTTACCTGCAATTAAGAAATCTCGAGTGTATTTCCCCGTGGATGAATCGTGATTGTAGTGCTCCTTGTGATGTGGTTCTTATTCTCAACAACCAGGTACATTAGTTCTCAGGTATATACATATCAGCTGAGAAGAGATTCTCGTCGGTAGTTTTATTTCACAGGTAGCATAATTCTTTCTCATTTCCGGGTTTCATGAGAATACACGAAATTGCAAGGCTTCCAGTCAGTAGAGCCATCGAGGTTACACGATGAGCTGCTTCTATTTTTTTTCGTCCTCGGAAACTAGTTGATGCTAATTGACACACAGGCGCGTTGAAAAAAGAACAATATCAGTCGATTGCCTTAGGATCGTTACGATTATTTGAAAAATGTTATTTTCGCGAATCGCATAATTTTGATGAATCGTTGTGTAGCGTAGGGACTGAATAATTGCAAATTGGTTGTGACTGTGATCTTGTTCAGTTTTATTCGTATTTCGCGATAAGATGAATATGGGAACAAAAAGCGTAATGCGGTTTGAAGATTTCGAGGATTAAGTGAATGGTGGGAATAGCGGTTGGTAAATATTTCAATGTGACTTCCGGTATTAAGGGGTGAGGCTAGTGTGTCGAAGCGAAAATCGGGGTTATTGAAAAAAAATCATGTTAAACGAACGAGTGAGATGATTGAAAAATCTTTTGGACATTTATTTCTATGTACATTAACAAAGTTGTGTACCAAATTCCTTAAAAAAAATATGAATAATTAATGAAGTTATAAACAAGCTCGTGAAGGACCTTTGAACGAGGGGCTCAACGGTGTACTTGGTTTTGGCCACCCGGTTGATCTGGAACAAAAATAAACAAGTTTTTTTTTTTCTAAAAATAGATCATATTTGCTAAGACTAAATTGTACTTTTTCGGTACCGTGTTCAATGGTCAAAAGAGAAATCTGATTTTTTTTGCGACTTTTCGAGGAAAAATGACATCATTATTGTTAATAAATAATTTGAAAAAAATGTTAATAAGAAAAACTGTCGGTCGAGACTAAACTATACCATTACACGAAATAAGTATACCGAATGGTGAAAGTCAATTCGATCACTAGAAGTCGAGAAATCGTGTACACCGTTTTGAAGAGCATTATTTAAAGGTACACGAGGTTGAAGTTTCACTAGCAGTTTTATCGTAATCATAAGTTTATTAATAATTTGAATTTATTATGATTATTTAGTTAGAAAAATTTAATTAATTTTTTTAAAAATTATATTTAATTTAAGGTTATCGATAATTTATCATTTGAGTTGCCTCAAGCGATGAACGATTTTTTTTTTGCCATTTTCACTGCTGTCTAGCCCCTTAACAGCTTCGATTTGTCTACGGGCATAGAACTCACCCTGATCCAAGACAGTAACGAATTTATAGAATTCTAGACCACTCATTTATTAGCCGTGCTATGTCGTTCTATATGAGAACCACAGACGGAAAACACCGTGAAATCCTCGAAATTCGTACGAGAACAAATAATTTTCAAATTTATAGTCGATCGTGAAATTATAGCAATAAATTAGCTACGTTTGAAAATATCTCACAGGTTGTGCTTACGTGTCAAGTGTTTCTACCAGTCAATCAACGTGAGTTGAAACTGACCCTGTCTCTGTACTTACAGATTGTACAGCATAGAACCAAGTGATTTCACGCACAACCCGAATTATACTTCATCATACATAGGAGAAAGGTGTACGAGTTGATCCCATGAGGATAATTATTTTCAATGGCGACGAAACTATTAACGCTATCTAGTGATATTCTTTGGTAAAATGTAGCGCCCGGCACTCTTCCGCCTTAGTCAATTCATGATGGTGGTGTGAGCGACGCACTTGTTTTTGCCGTTGATCTAAGAAAAGGTTGACTTTAAGCTTAAGTAACTTTTATTGTATTTTGCCAGTTGCAATCATTGTTGTGTTTGTGGCTTTATAATATGTTCAATTTGGGTTTTGGTTGGCGTGGCAACAGCGCAATACTTATAGGTTATGTTACCGAGCATGAATGAAAACGTTGAGTTTGAGGCAAGATGGTTTCCTTCTAGGCGTACAAGATGATCCCTAGTTTGTTATCTTCATTATATCAAAAGATTGTCCCTTTATGTTCAAACTACACTATTAATGTACTATAATTGATCTCACAAATAATAATTGATATACCTAACAAGGAACGTCTCTCAGGTGACATCCTTCGATTTTATTGAAATTTGGATATGTTATAAAGCACCTAAAAATAAGCGATACGTATTCTTTTTATCGGCGGAAAAACGGTTTTAAGGGGTGAAACCACCCCTCGGAAAACGGCATCTCTAGGGGTAATATAGTAGTTTCACACACAAGGAGTCCACCGATTTTAACGGACAACACCACTGTGACGGCTTCAAAAAATCGATTTTTTGAAAACCATCTAGAAAAATCTAAAATACATTTAAGATTAAGATGCCGTTGGAACCAGGTCGAAAAAATAATTAGTTTCGGAGATATTGAATATTTTGTGGAGCGGTGCAGCGCGGTAATATTTCTGAATATCGCCATAAGCCGCCTCTTCCTGAGGAAGTATTGGAGGCAATTACGCCAGTCTTCGAAAATTTGAGCAGAGACGATTTGCTGCAGCGTTGTTTGGGCGGCTTCACGCAAAACAACAACGAAAGCTACAACAAATCAGTTTGGGCAATAGCCCCCAAGTGTCAGTCCGGGAGCAAAAAAATCGTCGATATTGCAGCTGATATCGCGGTATTATTATTCAATGATGGCCTGAGAAGCCTCATGAAAGTTTTCGAGACGTTGGGGATAACTATCGGCCCAAATTATTTCAATTTTTGCGTTGAAACCGACGCAGCGCGGATCGAGCTGGCGGAGCGCTCGCTCACAGACGCTGCAAAAGAGGCAAGAAGAGCCTCTTCAAGGTCGAGAAAAGATGCTAGGGACAATGATTTGCTTCTTGAAGGCCAGCTATATGGTGCCGGCATCGCTGATTAGAGGTAAACAATTTTTTTCCAATTTATCGCATAAATTAACAAACCTAAAACTTTGAACGCGTTTTTCTCAAAACCACTTTTTTGAGTGCGGCACGCAGCAGAACTCGAGCAATTTTTATCCGATCGACTTCAAATTTGGACTGCATCAATAAAATTAGATTATCTAAAGAAGTACATAGGATTCTTTCGATATCACAATAATAAAAAAAGTTAAAGCTTATTTTCGACGAGAAATTTTGCTCGAAAATCGTCCTTTAATTTCAAAAGCGTGCCTATTTTTTAAAAATCAATATTTTTTCAAATCCCTGTGTACTTCTCTTCAAAATATCATATTATTAACGAAAACACTCGGTATTTTTTTTTCAGATCGACTTTGAAGAGAGTGCTGCTGCGTGCCGCGAACCACTGCAGAGGCAACAGTACCTGACGCGGGAGCTTCCCCAGCGTCACCAAGGGGCGCGAAAAATTTGAAACATTTTTTTTATGTATCTTCAATAAACAACGAACAAAACAAAAAATTTTTTTTCGAATATCTCTTTTTTTCCCCACAAAAAAGAATTCTTGAAAAATGGCAAAAAAACAGGGGGTCACAGTGGTGTTGTCCGTTAATAAAACAAAAACGAAAATTCTTCTAATTCGAAGCAATGAAGAATCCACTATAGTGACATTGCAAAAAAAAATTAAGGGGTGAACCACCCTAGAGATGCCTTTTTTCGAGGCGTGGTTTCACCCCTTAAAACCGTTTTTCGACCGATAAAAAAATGCGTATCGCTTACTTTTCGGTGGTTTATAACATGTCCAAATTTCAAGAAAATGGACGGGTGTCACCTGAGGGATGTTCCGTGTAAGTTATTTAAGACTGGCTGTAGAAGACTGGTTTGGTTTAATTCCAGTTGGGTGAGATAAAACTTATAATATAAAGGTGTTGTAAGCTCGAGCAAATTTTTATTTGTATTTACCTAATTTCTCTAAAATAAAAAAAAACCAAATAGGAGTAAGCTGATCTTTATGTAAGGTTTTAAAAGAAGGAGATATTGTTATCGAAACCCTAATGAATGGATTATTTCGAATATACCAATCGTAAGATTGGCATATTCGAAATATTCGCTTCCAGGCCTCAACTATGTTGAATATCTTGGAAGTTACGAACATTTTCGCTTAAGGTGGTTCGACATTAAAATGAGTATTTGAATTTTGTCGCAGTTCGATTTCCACTCTCTTCCACTAGCTACTGGACTCGTACTACCTTAAAACTACACATGCATGCTCACAAGGTAATTAAAATCAAATTTGTCGATTACGAGGTAGCAAACGAGCAGCCCTACGGCCACACAAAAATGTTAAGTGAGCTTTCGAATTTTAATTCAGAGCTTTCGAATTTTAAATCGGAACGACCAGTTCTCAACAAAAAAAAAGGCGCAGAAGAATTTTTACGGTGGTATTTAAAGTATAAACAATCTCCATTATGTTGGTTTTCTTACCCTCTGCTACTTTATTGACTCACTAGACGATCTTAAGAGGTTATATCTATGTGGCTCACCGGAAAAATCAGTTGCTTGCAATTTTTTTTTTGGATATACTGAAAAAACAATCAAAATGAGGTTTGGAAGATTTAGTCTACATGTGTTGTATACACAAAAAAATTATGAAAAAAGTACACACTGGCGGCTCAGTGGTAGCCACACTAAGATCGTTTTTAAGGGGTAAAACCACTCTAGTATTTGGAAAAAAATCGTTTTTTGAAATTGCTTAAACAATGTCTTAACATAATAAAAGCGCGTTTTCCCTCGAATCTTTTTTCAATCTTAGCGAACACATTACTTCAACACTGTTGACAATAGTTTCACAATTACTTCCTTCAAAGAAGGTGAGGGGTAAGGTGAGGGTTTTTCGATTTAATGCAAATTTTTCATTTATAAACAATTTACTGCTTATTTTTTAGCAAATATTCGATTTTTTGTCAAAAGTGCACCATTTTTACAAAATTTTGTTAAATAAAAAATCCCCACGTATTTCTATAGCCAATAGAATATAGATTCATTTTTTTTAGTATTTGTTCCAGATCTTATCTTGCACGAAAAATTTGTCCGCTACTGGAGGCGTTTTTTTAAAGGTAATTTCGAAGATTGGCTTTTCCACCGCTACTTTGTACAAAAATAATAATATAAAAAAATGTCTATATTTGAATATATGATGAATAATCCCTGTAAAAAGAATTCCCATTCCTTTTATAGCTCAAAAAAAAAATCGTCAAAGTTAGGCCTTCTTTTTGGCCGCCAGAGTGGTGTTATCCCTTAAGGCGCTCTGCGGGAGGACGCAGAACTTTCATGGAATAGGACATAGAGCAAAACATTCTTTAAAAGTCATTTACATGATTTATGGTAGAGAAATTGACACATTGTTAAAAAATGTGTTTTTTTGCGCAAAATGGCAACAATTTGATTTTTGTGTTTCGCTGAAAAATCGGTCTTAGTCTGCTTATGAAAACGGGAATTGTTGACGAATCGTAAAGAACGCGTGCACTTTGGAGAATCTGTCTAAAAAGCTACAGCTAAAATTTTGAATCGATTGAATGGAAACTGCTCGAATTATGCGTCATGCCGATTTCAAAAGCGTGGTTTCGAGAAAAACGCGTTTAAAGTTTGAAAACTGATTTAGGAACTGTCATCTACACAACTGACCCGAAGCTCTCATTTGAATTCTGCGTGTACCCACGGAAGAATTTTGATAGCAGGTCTTCGACCATCGGGTCGTTGTGTTTTTTGTACAACGACTGGGCTAAACGACTCCAAATTGCTACTTTCCCCGTCTAGGCTCTTTCGTGCGTTTCGGAACACTCGGAGGCGCGTTGGAACATGAGCTCTGAAATTTTGTAAAACTTTTTTCGCGCCTAATTTCCCTTGTATATAATTCTTGTGATGTCTATACATAATTCAAGGACCGCTGATAGTGTGACTGCCCAAATAAATGGTGATTTTCGAGAATTTATCGAAAGAAAAGTATTGCATCGAATGTTTTGAAATTTCGAGGCTACATTTGTGTATAAATTATGTGCATATAGTAATTCTTTGTATGAAAATATTCAATTTTCAGTGACTTGTGCGCCGTCTCCCGAGTCTCCAAAAAAAGTTCTCCCACTGCTGCAGTGATTGCGGCCTTCAGCGTGCTTAAAATAGATCTTTTTGCAAAGTTCCTCGCACTAGAGGGTATGTACAATGGCACAGGATTGTGAACAAAAATTTTAATCCAACAAAATCGCAGACTTTTGAAAAAAAGTTCCAAATTTCGCTAAAAAATCTGATGGTTTTTTGCATGGCAAATTGACATTTTTTTTATCCGATCGAAACACTGGAGGGTCATTGTTGCCATGAAGAAACAATTACTAAATCTTTTGAAACAAGATTCAAGTCGATCGGATGATTTGTATTTGAGTAAGAACGGCGGAAAATTTGAAAAATGACGTTTTGAAAAAAAAAAAAAAACTCGTTGAAAGATAAAATAGTAGCTGCTCCTTAGAGGACTGTAGTTAAAAAACTATTGAAATTCGCATTCGAAATTTTAGTATGTTATTCTTGAAGGTATATACTATCGAAAAATGAAAAATATCGATTTTTTATATCACACCAGTGTTGCCCCTTAAACCAATTTAAAAACCCGTAATTCTTGTTTGTACTCAGATATAGAGCATTAAGCATACTTATTTTTATTGCAATTTTTCTAGTCTCACCAACTCACAAATTCTCATAAACACGCTTATTTCAGTATACTTCAGTATTTCAGTATTTCAGTATTTCAGTATTTCAGTATATATTCAGATAGCAATAAGACTTTATGTTTGGAGAAAGTCGAAAGTGCCCAAGATTTGCCTTCAATTAGTCTCTAAAAAATGTTTTCTCACTTTTTCCCGTAAGATTATTAAGGTTTTCGTAGGTAGTGCAGTTTCTTCAAAATACGCTGTATCACTAGACTATAGTTTAAAATAAAATGTCTACAGGGAGAAAGTTCGAAAGTTCGAGAAATGTCTACAGGGACAAACTAAGCAGGTGAGAAATTTAAAAAAATGGGTCATTTTGATTTTGTGATAATTAATTTTAGTCACTTCCAGATGGATTGTGAGAAAAATGTCTCAAAAATTGATGTTACTTTTTCTAACAGGAGTGCTACTCGAGGACATCCTGAATCGAGAAGAAATATTCCCGAAGTTTTAGTACAGTATATTTCGGTCCGTGTGATTCCTCTACCTCTCGCTCGTTCTCCTTCTTTCCAGCTCCATTAGAAATAACCTGCTAGGGAAGCTGTAATTGCTTGCGGCCGTCGAGTCTCGGTGATCGTAAAATGAGGGTGAAACACGTACGAACGGGCTCCCGCAATCTAGCTCACCTTTTCCTTCATATGCCCATAATACAGACGACGATAAGTTGAAGCGAGTGAGAACACTGGGGATATAATTGCGCATGCTAACTCGGTTAACGGCAGCTCACACTCGATAATCGTACGTGGCCGATTATCAGAATAAATTATCTCGTATGTAATAAATTGACTTTTCTTTCACCAAAAGTTTCATACGGCCCAGAATTCTTTTAATCGCAAGACCTGTTTGCCATCAAAATTTCAGGGCAATCGACTGAAACGTTGACTCTTTATAGTATTGCAAATTAATCGAGATGCTAACTTTTATGGTTGGTGCGCGTCTTGATTCTTTTTTAAATGTTTCAGGTATCCCAATGTGACTAAAAAAGTTGGGCAATTATGCATTTTTTTTCAAACAAGATGATCAGATATTGATGTTTTAATTTTTATATTTTTTCTTCAATTTTTCATTCAATAAAAAAGCAACTCTGACACTTTTTCGTGCGTTTATCTTCTTGAAGGAATCATCGCAGTGTAACGGGTCGAAAAATAGCTGATTTTCGCGATTTATTTTTTCGATGGTTAACGCCAATCAGTCTGATTTTTTACGTCGAATCAAAACACTCATGAAGAACGAAAAATACATTTATCAACGTTTATTTTGATCTTTTTTACATTTTTTTACGCTTGAAAATGTCTTCGAAAAAAAGGAGTCCTCACGGTGTTCATGGTGTAAACAGATTATTAATCGGTATGAAAGCCGCTATCTTGCTATGGAGGTTTTTTAAAAATCCCAATTAACAAAGTGCCGGCGTTTAAAAAAAAAGTATCGAATTCAGCCTATTTTTTCGACAGTTTTTCGTTACAAAACATATGAAGATTTTAAAAAAGCTTCCATAGCAAGATAAAGAATGGTGTGAAGAATGTTGTGTCAAAAATTGAGATGGATAGCTTAAAAACTCTTCCTTTGAGAGTGTACACCGTTTTGAAAAACGACATTTCGAGAAAAACGCGTTTAAAGTTTCGAGTACGGAATGTTCATATAAATTGTCTATTTACGATCAATCGGCGATGCCAAGTCCGTGTTTATGACCGTCTTTACTATCGGATAATGTAAAAAAAAATCGATTTTTCGGAAATTTCACACTCATAATTCCTTAAAAACATTTTCTAATATTTTCTTCTATTCATTTTTTATCTCTATTCATTATTTATTGTTTATTTTTATTATTCGTCATTATTATTATTTTGTTTACGAATAACAAAAATAACGATAGCAGCAATAACAGTTCTTGTTATGATGATTATTATTGTAGCAGTGGAATACTATAACTATATACAACTATGTCAATGTTCGAAATATATAGAATATATAATATATGGAATATGGAATGAAAATATTTTCAATGCAGGATAAAAACGATTAATATTTACTATGAGGGCGTCCATAAATTACGTAACGCGATTGGGGGGGGGGGGGGGGGCTGGCGTTACGGTCTATGCACGTGGGGGGAGGGGGGGTCGAGGTTTGCGTTACGTCACGATTTTAGAACGCTCAGAAATAGCAAAATTTCTGCATGTTGAAGTTTTTTACTTTAAAACTCATAGTTTATTTTGAGAAATATAATAAAGATTACATTTCTCTAGAAATATTTTTTATTTCTAGAATATTAATATTAAGTATTAATATCCTAGAAACAACATAACTTTATATAAAAAAAACGGAACGAAAACTTTGATAGCGATTTTCTCGAAACTACTTTTTTCGACCTCGTCTAAGTGAATACTCAAAAACTTATGAACCGATTTTCAATTTTTTCAAAAACATTTTTGCAATCGCAGTGTCTAAGGTTGTACGTAGCCGATTTTTTAAACTCTGATCATTGCTATTATTAAAGATTACTTGAGTACAAAAAAGGGCCTTGAAGATAGAAAAAAAAATGTCCAAACTGTCGGCATTATCTAAAAGAAATCAAATTAAAAAAATGGCTGCCCATAACGATAGCTACATTTGTATAGATATCGATAAATTGTTGACTTTTTATTTACAGATAACTTTTTATAAAGATATCGATGGGACAACGAGGAGAATTTTTTTCGTCGCCAAATCAGAGTTAATTACTTTTTTAATTCATAAAAATTGGTATAAAACTAGATCAATATATACTTCACAAAATGAGTATAAACCCGATCCTTTCTTAATTAGTTATTTCTTTGAAAAAAAAACGCAATTATCGACGACAAAGCAGCCGTTACGTAACGGAATAGAAAGGGGGGGTTAAGGTCAGGCGTTACGGTTCTGTTACGTGGGAGTGGGCCGGGGGTCAAAAATTGGTAAATTTTCTGTTACGTAATTTATGGACGCCCCCTATCCTAGAATGAAAAATTCCCCCATCCAAAGAAAAGTAACAAGTGAAACAATAATAATATCATCCAAAGAATATAACGAGCCCGCTGCCGGTGATTTCAGCTGTGTGCTCATAATAATGCATGATTCTTTTATATTCTAGACGCTTACGCGCGTCTATGACATACGACGCATTATATTTGTATGCGTGAATATTCAACGTCACACCGTCGAGAAAACGCCCTGGTACACCGCTCGCTGAGAATTTCCACGCCCAAAACTCGGAGAGAAAAAGATGCCGAAACAATTCGCGTTTGTTGAATAATACAATTTTTATTTATTATTCAAAATAATAAAAATTACTTTTATTACTCAAAATCATACAAATTATTTTTATTATTTAAAACCATAAAGATTATTTTTATTATTCAAAATCATAAAAATTATTTGGTTACTCAAAATAATGAAAATTATTTGATTGCTCAAAACAATAAAAAATATTTTATTATTCAAAACAATACAAATTGTTGTATTATTTTGAAATAATACGAGGAAAAATAAAAATACTGTGAGATCTCGTGGGAAGGTTGGATTGTTCAAACGATGCTTTTGCAAGGTCAATCATAAGGAATATTCCGATCGATGCGTAGCTGTACGAACAACTCTGCGTAAGGTGGTGAGCGCATACCTTTTCGATCACCTCGCATCGGCGATTATGTTAATCCGGCACTTTCTTCGATAACGGGCGTAGGAATTTTCGGAAAAATCGACGAAAAAAACCGCAATCGGGCCCCGCGCTCCAATCCGCGTCAAAAACAGATGTAAGTAAATATAAAACGTAATAAGAAAAATTAACGTACGCTTCAAAATAATAAGTGCAAAATCATCATAATACAAATAAATGTGTGAATAATAGGAAAAATGAGTGTACAATAATAATAATATAAGTAAGTAAGTAAAATAAATACATAATAATAAAAAATAAGTACACCATAATAATATATATAAAACAAAGAATTATAAATTATTGAATGTAAAAAAAATAATAAATAATAATAATAACGTAAATATGACAACGTGTCTGTGTGTAGACTGCGTAATAGGTGAGAGAAAGGCGTGACCCACGTGAATTTACCCGTTCAATTATTCCAGTTATATCTTTTTATATGTGACAAATTTATACATGCATGTGGATATACGTAGATATTTCGAGTAAGCTTTATCATTAATATATATATGTGTATATATATATATATATATATATATATATATATATATATATATATATATATATATATATATATATATATATATATATATATATATATACAGTATACACACACATACTCACACGTGTGTATGTATGACATTACGGTACACATCACAGACAGGAAGATCGAGAAGTCTTTTACCTCCTCGCCTGGTTGTCGTTCAATGGGACACACATGGCCAAGCACTTGGGTCGAACGCGATAAAGGCTCGCGCACGATGCCTGAAACGCTCTTGGGAGAACGACACACAAGTATACTATACCCACGCATAATTTAACTTTCTCCCACCTTGATGCTGTGGCTTTAAAAGGTAAAATCTCGGAGTAAACTCGTTGTGGACGACTGCGACGGGGAATGCTTCGCTGTTCGTCCGCATATACATATATTCGCTCTCTCTCACTAACTCTCCATGACGCAGTCCTTCGATCATCGAGCGATCCGACCAAAACTGGAAAATTCCTATTTCTCTTATTTATACACTTTGGCTTGATTCGAAATTCTCCTTGAACGATCTAGAAAGTCGATTTTTTGAATAATACTTATAATCTTTATTAATTATTAATTATGTTATTAAGCATGAAGGCAAGGAAAAAATTATGGAAGCGATTGAAAAGGGCACGATTATTTTCATACATCGGAGATGTGTTTTTTCTCCTTTGCCATCTTGTTTTTGTATCCTAATTACGAGCTTCTTGGCACACATATATTCTACGCATCGGGCTTTGAACGGTCAGGCCACGCCGGAATTCCGGAAGACGTGAATATGAATTGATCGGCTTGAAAGGTGCCGAAGAGGCCTTAAGGGGGCTACATCTACCTAGGTGGGTAAACAAATGGATTTTTCCACAAATATTTTCATTCGATCGTATCACCTTTTAACTATATTCCCTGAAAATTTCATTCAAATATTTATAAAATTGAATGGGCCGCAGCTTCTAACAGTCGGCCGGGTGAGCGGTAGCAGCACCATACTTCAAACTTTAACTCTTTTTTCTCGAAACTTCGATTTCAAAGTCGGTGGACATTAAGGGAGCTTTCCAGTGTGAAATTTTCAAAAAATCGATTTTTTTTTTTTTTGCTTTATCGAATAGTATACACTCTTCCGAATATTCCCTGAAATTTTCATGCCGAAATTCAGATTATTTCGGTTACTGTACAGCATTTCTTGGAAGAAGGCAACGGAGCGCTACAGCTACAGCGAAACTTTGAACGCGTTTTTCTCGAAACAGCATTTTTCAAAACGGTGTCCAACTTGGAGGGCAGAGTTTTAAAGCTATCGAGTTGAATTTTTTACACGATATTCTTAACGCCATTGTTTATCGTGCTATGGAAGCTTTTTTTTTTTTGACATCTTCCTATTTTTTTGTACAAAAAACCGCCAAAAAAAATGCTAAAATCGATACTTTTTGTTCAAACCGGCGCCATTTTTGCAAAAAAAAAAAAAAAAAGCCTCCATAGCACGAAAGCCAATTTTATACCGATCAATAATCTTTTTGTGTTTTTTGTTTCAGATCAAAATTGTGACCCCCAACGTGGACACCACATCCAAGTGCATTTTCTGCAACAATTGTTTCATCATTTTTTATAGATATTAATTAATAAATAAATCGATCTTTAAAAAATTGTTTTGTATTCTTCAATACCCAATTAATATACAAAAAAAAACCAGACCGATTAGATTATTTTTTCTTTAAAAAAAAAAATCGCGAAAAACAGCGATTTTTCGGGCTGTCACACTGGAAAGCTTCCTTAAATCTCGAGATGGATTGTTTCTAACTTTACAGGAGATACGATATAAAATATTTAAAGGTCGTTGATGATCTCACTTTTTGAAAATCGATCTTTATTTTTTAATAGTTACGTAAAAATGACGACTTTTTTCATAGATTTTGTTTGCTCGAGGCTCAATACGTCGTCATTTTGTTAAAAAGTAAGATTTTAAAAATCACTGATCGTCAACGACTCGTCTTTATTGTTAATTTGAATAACCCGTTTGGTTTTTAGATTTTTGATGGACCGTTTATGCAGAAGAGTGTCCACCGCCAAACGTCGCGAATAAAGTTTATGGTGACTTTTTTTAACGCTCTCAATATATATATCGTTGTGTTGAACAAATGCGTTTCTTTTACACCAACCGCTTAACAAAAAAAATCAGAATTCGACCATTTTTTTGGGCCTCCACGTAAATGTAGCTCCTTGAAAATGATATACCAAAATATTATGGGCGGTCTAAATCTCTAAATATCGCTAACGGCTATATGTGCCTGGACGTGGACGCGCAGCGCATCGAGCTTTCTAAGCAATCGCTGCCTGAAGCTGGAAAATAGGCACGGGTCAGCTTCACAGCGCTCACAAAAAGAAAACAGGCACGGGACATTAATGAGGAAGGCCAATTGTATGGTACAGGCGTCGCAGATTTGCAGTGTATAAGAATTTTCTATAATTTCATAACACTGAAAATTGTTTCACGCGCTTTACTGAAACGCTTTTATCTCGAAAGCACGTTTTTTGAACTAGGTGGAAACATAACTCAAAACATAATTTCAGCAATTGATTTGAAAATTTATGCTGTACATCTAAAACTACAGTCTCTACAGAAGTACGTAGGATTTTTTCGTTATATTGCATAGTTTTTTTGTTATTAGCAATTATCTGACGTTTTTTTCGGAAATTTTCAACCTTTTTTAATGATGCCATTTCGGCAGAAATCAATAGGTATATCGGAAAAATCCTACGTACTTCTGTAGCTGTTCTTATATATAATCGATTTTTTTTGGTTTTTTGTTTCATGTCAAAAACCAATAGGTATATCGAAAAAATCCTTCGTACTTCTGTAGTTGTTTTTATATATAATCGACATTTTGTCGGATTTTCGTTGAACGTCAAAAATGACCGGAGCTACGTTTCAGCCCGTGGACCCTTCCAAAGAAGGCGTCAACGGGGAAATGCTGAGCAGCCTCTATTTTAATTAATTAAAAGCCCTTAATTAATTAAAAGTCCTTATCACAGAATTTCGACCCACTTCATTCTTACGCTAATAAAAATTACCCAAATATACCTATTTTTTCTTGCCTTAGAGTAACCCAACCCTTTCATGCATTTAGCGAAAAAAATGTGTTTTGTGTATTTTTTTATTCCATGGAAGCTTATAGTAGTGGGACGCATGTATGTTCGCTTATCAATTGTTACTGTATTCGCGACACATGTGCGGAGTCTGGGCTGACGATATCGGGCTTAAATTGACCGAGTTATAAGCATTTTTGTGGGGGTTAATTGACCCACTGTGCTATGGGATTGTTTACTTCTCATTTTTCTCGAAATTATGTTTTACGAAACGGTGCAGGTCATGTCTCAAAATCTATTCGTCCGATTCACGTAAAATTCAGGACGAGCATGGATTATACTATTTTCAATCGTATAACCACATGATTTTTTCGTACGACCATCCATTTATTGATGCTAATTTATTAAAGATGCTCGTTTTTGGTCGAAGATCGAAATTTTTCTGTAAGCTTGCTTTTTTTGGTCAGTTTCAACATTTCAAAAATGCATTCGGACATACGAAATTTGCATTATACTGAAACTACATTTTTTAATTTTCTCATCTCAGATTACCGTAGTTGCCAGAACCAGCCTCACCGATTGGTCATGCAGCAACGGCGGCACTTCGTCTAAATAATAATAACTTTATAGTTTATCAATATTTTTCATTAAAAAAACTCAAACTTGAGAAGAATATGAATCAATTGTGTGTAAAATCCCGAGCTCGTCATTCCAATACTCTCATCCAAAAAAAATATTGAAAATCGTCCTGTTTTTTGGGCCTCAAGCTTACGCAGTTCATTATTCTCTTTTAACTTTCACTTTTATTCATTTTTATCTCCGTTTCTTTTTCTTCCGGGTTTGTATTACTTTCCGAAATTCTCTTTATTATTCCTCACTGTCAACGTTATACAAAATCCTCCGAATTTCATTATTATCCAACATCTTCCGTATTTTATCATTACCCTAAATCTACCTTACATTATCCTTGCCCAAAATCTTGCTCTTATTATCATTCAAAATCCACCGAGAATTCGAAAAAAATAATACAATTGCATTCCAACGACGAAAAATTCGAAATCACGTGACTCGACATTTTGCGCAGCGTTGTATTTTTTCCGCGTCGTCTTCGCATCTTCGACACCAAATTTGACGGGATACCTTTTTTCGTGCGAGAAAACGGCGATTGTTATAGCTTGGCGTTTGTCGTGAAAACAACGAGGATGGCACGCAGATGTTTACGATCCTCCGGATTCGGATAGTAATAATAATGATAATGTTTCTTTAGTCATCACCGTGAGCAGAGAAAACTGAAAATAATAGTGGAAAGTGGGGCTCGGGGCACACGTTGAGTGAAAATATGGGTGTCCTATATAGCGAGAGCGACCCGAGCGAGTCCTCAATATAATCTTTCCTCTCTCACTCTCTCGCTCTCTTTTCTACCGCCCTCTTCCGCTCTCAAGCCCGCCCGCGCTTTAAATAACTCTTCTTGTTTTGAGGTAAGGCATACAGAGCTCTCGTACCTCTATGTATATTTCCATCAGGGAAACCTGAAACTCTTCTATATAACAGCATACAACGTGAATCTTTAAAGTTCCCGCGTGCACTGCAAACGTTCAACGTTCCTTATACACGAGGGAACCCGCGGAATTAAAAGTTTTTTGGAGCTTAAGGCGGTATTGTTGTCGAGAAATTTGAAAAAAAAATCGTTTTTCAATTATTTTTCGAAAAGTTTGTCTGGCCCTTTCTGAATACATCTGGGAAAATCGTTTAACGCGTTACCCCCACTTGTAGCGCAAAATAAAGGCCTTTTTCATGAATTTTTTTTAAAGAAAACTACAAAACTTTTTTAATCGATCAATATACCATCTTAAAGAACACATCTTGAAGAACTTTCAGTAATTTTTTTATTGAAAAATATTACATTGCTTAGTGGCAAATTGCCGTCAATGAAATAATGTTTTTATACACACGGTTTGCGGTGACCAACATTGCGGCGAAGTGGATCATCTGAAAAAAAAATGCGGATGGATTTAGTCAAATATAAGTATAAACTAGTCTTTAATCGAAGGATTTTAAAAAATATTCATTTTTCACAAAATGGCGGACAGTCAAAGTTAATGGTTTGATTTTAACGAAAAAAAAACGGCCGTTTTTTGGCTATAAAACGGCCATTTTTTTCGAAAAAAAAAATCGAACGATTAAAGACTACATTTTTATGTATTAAATAAGCCTGCAAAATTTCAAGAAGATCGGTTCATTAGTGTTCGAGTAATCTTGGTCACCGACTTCAGAAATGCCATTTTGAGAAAAACGCGTTTAAAGTTTCAATTTCAGTTCGTCAATTCACGGATACTTCTCTTTCAACGCTCATATCTCAGTCAATTTTGTTCGGATCGACTTGACATTTTCAGGACATATTCTTAGATACTTATACTTCAAAAAAACGCAATAAAAAATCGATTTTTTCAAAATCGCAAGAGGGGGTAACCTCTTAAGGGGGCAATACCTTTACGCGAGGAAGAAACTTGCTGATTTTCATAATTCTTTTCAAAGGAAATATTCTTTCACCCATTTTGAGACTTGAGGTATGTGCTATTACTACTTTTGGCTGTTACGTGGTATTTTTTATTGATGCTTAAAAATGGCGGCGGTATGGCACGGTCTTGTAAACTGCATTTCCATGACTGCCGTGACGCATCGCTAAAAAACTAATGGACCGATTCTGATGAAATTCGGTATAAATCTTCCTTACCTTATTGTCTAAAAAATGACCCTAAATGCTTTTGAAAATGTAAAGAAAAGGATTTTTTAGATTGCCATTTTAGTAGCCATTTTTTTCGGGAAATCCAATCTTTTTGTTTCAAAGCGTACCATTTGATCGATTTTCAACGTTCCTCACTTTTTCTTGGTTCATATTCTGCGTATAAGTGTTAACGAAAAAAACTCCTCATTGGTTTTTTTTCTTCAGATTAATCTCGCCGACGCTACGTGTGACGCCGTCGGACAACATACGCCGCAACCCGTTTAGAAGACCGTGCCAAACGTCCGCCATTTAAAAAAATGAAAATTAGCCGAGTTATAGAAATTACAAGGAGTACGCTTGGAGAGCGCCGTCGAGACGGAGCAAACTTAAGGGGTTAGGCTACTGTGACGGACCGAAGTACAGGGTTTAAAAAAACATTAAATTTGAAGGAATAAGTAAGATGATGAAAAGACCGTTTAAAGATTTATTTGTACGTACATTAAAAAAGTTGTGTACTAAATTTTATTAAAAATATTGATAATTAAAGAAGTTATAAACAATCTCGCGAAGGACCTTTTAACATACTCTACGCACGGGGCTCTACGGTGTACTTGATTTTGGCCACTTGGCTGATCTGAAACAAAAAAAACGATCTTTCTGTTAAAATATTGGCTACGACTAGACCGAGCTTTTTTTCGTGAACGGGTTCCAATCAACAACAAACAAATGTTTTATTTTTTTCGATTTTTCGCTGAAAAATGATAATTTATGAATTATAATGCTGTCATTTGCCGCGAAAAATCGATTACTTTATTACTAATTACGTTTTCACTAATGAAAAAAACCGCTAGGAAAAAAAAAGTCGGTCAAGACTAAACCGCTGTTACACTGAATAGGTCTACCAAATTTCAGGTCAATCCGTCCATTATAATGGACGGATTGACCTGAAATTTGGTATATATCGATAAATCGTGTACACCGTTATATATATATCGATAAATCGTGTACACCGTTTTGAAAAAAATAATTTCGAGGAAAAAGGCGTTCAAACTTTTACTAGCAGCTTTATCGTTGTAATCATACGTTTAGCTTTAATCTGCGATTTCTGCACCATATATTGGACTCTTCAATTTGACTTGCATAAAGCAACAGACAATTTTTCGACATTTTCACAGTAGCCTAACCCCTTAAAAGGCATTTTTTTCTAAACTGTTTTCCAAATTGGTAACCACGATATTTCGATAACCAGTTGGCCAGTTGAATTCAGATTTGTCACACACCTTCAATAGACTGTTTTTCAACGATGGTAACAAAATTGAATCGGAATAATTTTTTTCTTTTTATATAACTTGTAGAGTTGTCATAAAATAGACAAAATTGATAACTACAGTTTAACATGCCACCTTATTGTAAATTTTTCCTGATTCTGGTACTAATCCGCACGGCACTCATGGTGATTAAAAATACGTTTGATTACTTTTTTCGGATTCATACGTTCACAAGTTGTAAGCAAACTTACAACAGAATATAATAATTTTTTTTTAACTTGTACAAATTCTCGAAGAATTAATAAACATTAGACTGGCCTAAAAAAACTTCCCGATTCGGGCTCTCACCCCGTGAGATATTACTCGATAATGAAACAAAGAAGTTCGTAAAAGGAGCAGCGTATCGGTTAGTTCGAACAGGTGATTCTTGAGGTTTTTTTATTCCCATTTGATTTACACGTGATAAATTAACGTTTTCTTTTTCAATGCAAACCATTTTCGATAGATACAACCATTGAGTGGTGTGGACCAATCAGTGTGATTATTATATATAGGGGACGGATTTATAAACCCCCAATTAAACTCTTTGTCATAATGCATCCTTTCTTTTCAATCTTCGAAACTTGTTGATCAAGATTGAAAAGAAAGAAAGAACTGGTTACCTTTGCCTGGGTTATCTTTGGCT
Organism: Ophion costatus; assembly: GCA_951751655.1. Classification (NCBI taxonomy): domain Eukaryota; kingdom Metazoa; phylum Arthropoda; class Insecta; order Hymenoptera; family Ichneumonidae; genus Ophion; species Ophion costatus. The sequence goes on along the minus strand of OX632362.1, from coordinate 19,214,769 downwards.
GGGTTACCTTTACCTGGGTTGGCTTTGCCTGGGTTACCTCTGCCTGGGTTAGCTTTGCCTGGGTTATCTTCGACTGGGTTGGCTTTGCCTAAGTCCTAATCATCTTGGTTATCTCATAACCATCTTGGTTGTCTCATAGTCATCTTGGTTATCTTATAATCATCTTCATTACCTCATAGTCATTTGGATTATCTCATAATCATCTTGGTTATCGTATGATCATTTTGGGTTTCCTATAGTCAACTTGATTATCTCATAATCATCTTAGTTATTTGGAAATTATCTTGACTATCGCACAATCACTTTGATTGTCTCATGATTATCTTAATTATCTTATGATGATCTTGATTATCTTATAGTCATCTTGATAATCTCATAATCATCTTGATTATCTCGGAATCATATTGACTATCGCATAATTACCTTGATTATTTCACGAACATCTTCATTATCTCATAATCATCTTGGTTATCTTCTAATCATCTTTGTTATATTTTAATCATCTTAGTAATCTCATAACGATCTTGATTATCTTACAATCGTCTTGGTTATCGCACAATCATCTTGATTATCTCATACTCATCTGGATTATCTCATAATCATCTTGGTTATCTCATAACCATCTCGATTATCTCATAATCATCTGGATTATATCAATCATCTTGATTGTCTCATAACCTTCTGGATTATCTCATAATCATCTTGATTATCGCATAATGATTTTATTTCTCTCATAATAATCTTGATTATCTCACAATCATTTAATAATCTCATAACCATTTTCGTTACCTCATATCAATGTTGATTATCTCCTAATCAGCTTGGTTATCGCATAATCATATTTGTTCTCCTATAATCATCTTGATTATCTCATACTCATCTGAATTGTCTCATCATCTTCTTTGACTCATAATAATTTTGTCTATCTCATAATCTTCCCGGTTATTTCATAATCATCTTCATTATATCACATGTATTTTGGTTATCTCATAAGCATCTTTATTATCTCATAATTATAGTGATTATGTCACAATTATCTTGGTTATTTCATAACGACCTTGATTATCTAACAATCATCTTGACTGGTTCTTGACGAACCCACACACGCACACACACACGCACATACACACACACACGCACTAATGAAAATATTCCATACGAACGGGTCAGGTTTGACTGGATTGGGTTAACTTGGGTTATCTTTGCCTGGGTACGCTTTGCCTGTGTTACCTTTGCCTGAGTTGGCTTTACCTGGGTTACCGTTGCCTGGGTTGGCTTTGCCGGAGTGAGCTTTGCCTGGGTTATCTATCAATAATCTTGGTTATCTCTTGATCATTTTGATTATCTCATTATCTTGATCGTTTCATAATGTCCTTGGTTATCTCATAATCGTTGTGGCTATCTTGTAATCATCTTTACTATCGTACAATCGCCTTGATTATCTCACGGTCATCTTAACTGTGTCACAGTTATCTTGGTTGACTCCTGATCATCTTAAATATCTCATCATCATCTCAGTTATCTCATAATCATCTTGGTTATCTCATAATCATGTTGACCATCTCACAGTTTTCTTGACTATCGTATGGGCACCTTTATTATCTCAACTATCTTTTAATCATCTTGATTATCTTATAATCATCTTGACTATTGTAAAATCCCCTTGATTATTTCATGAACATCTTGATTATCACATAACCATCTTGGATATCGCATTATTATCTTGGTTATCTCATAATCATTTTGCTTATCTCATAATCGACTTGGTTTTCTCATAATCATCTTGATTATCTCATAATCATCTTGATTATCTCATAATCATCTTGCCTATCGCATTAACATTTTGGTTATCTCATAGTGATGTTGGTCAGTTCATAACAATCTTGGTAATCACATAATCTCAAGTATCTCATAATCATCTTGCCTATCTCATCCGCTCTCTCTCTCTCTCTCTCTGGCTCTGGCTGTCCCTCTGGGTCGCCCTCTCTCTCTCCCTCTCCCTCTTTCACCCGCCCTACGTCTTTCTCGCTTCCACGGCGAAGCTGACAGTCGGTGGGATTTGGGTCAACAACGAGCCAAACGTTTACGCGTCACCGCGAGAACGAGAGGGAGAGAACGAGACAAATATACGGACATTCGTTTTCCTCAGAATGTACACGGTCCACGCGAGGAGATTTATACGAGATTTCCTTTCCAACCAATTTAATCAAACGAATGATGAATCGACTAGATATTCCATTTAGTTGAGCTGCTATACGATCCTTTATGCGTATCTCGTTTTTTTTTTCGATTTCTTCTTAATCAATATTTTTCGGCGTTTCATTAGCAATGAAATGTTTTTGCGATGTACAGATGGAAGTATTGTGAATGCGCGTATTTGAATATTTTTATAAGGTGCTTCGAGTAGCGTACCAGTTTTTAGCTACTGCTTATGTGACTTTCGGCCCCTGACGTTTGTCAGTGTAGCCGTACACGTATTGCGAAGGCGACCGACCTCCCCTGCTACTTCGTATGCGCAAGGAGGCTCGGAAGAAGTGCAAAAAACTCGTGCGAATACAGGTGGCGGTACATGTATTATTTAAGGACTCGGTGCAGAGTATAGAGTAGATGTAATTAAATCGACCGCAGCGCCCGGAGTGGACAAAAATTGCGATCAACTCGGCTATTTATCTGTCAAATCTGTATGAGCCTAGTACGAGATTTCAGCAATCAAATTAAAAATATATATATATTTTAAATAGAACACTACGATTGCCGTGTAATAAATTGCCGAAAGGAAGAGTAAATGCAAATTTTATCGATTCCCTACGGCAAATGGGAAGTTAGAACATCGCAGTAGATGGTGGCTGCAGTTTTACCCTTAAAGAGGTTATGTAAGGCGTCAAAGAAATAGAGGTTTGCCTCACGACACGAGCTTGAATAATTGAACTTGGCTCATGTTTTGTCCTAAACAATCCCGCGTTCAGCAGATACTAACAGTTTTCCGTTGTATTGAGTTTGAGGTTGGAAATTAATATTGTGAGTTATACTCTCGAAGCCGGTGTTTAAAATTATGCTCATCATGGTATGAAAAAAAAACAATTTTTTATATATTATATTATCAAGTGGTGCAGCACCAATATACAGGGTGTCCTGTTTTGAATGAATAATCCTGTAATTGTCGATAGGTCAGATCATGTCCTGCTATATGCTGGAATTTTAGTTTAGTAAAAGTCCCACGGTTTTCGAAATTTTGTGCTCTATTTCCCTGTGAAAGAATTCAGCCAGGGCTTTGACTAGGCACCGATTATTTTTCCCTTACTCTGCGAGGGTCCTAACATGGCACCCGACCAGGTCCCTTGGAGGCCGGTTACACTTTGTCGCCGAGGGCCTAAAGAGGCTTATGAATCAGGGCCCGACTGGTTGCCTCAACAGAACTCGATCGAAGCCATGAACCAACCCTATTACTGCCCTATAATTATCAGCTTTATTAGTGGATACATATCAAGGGAGATTGGTCAGGAGTATCTCGAAGATGGGGAAGTGATTGTAAAAAAAATTATTTTTAATCATTCCACATTTATTGGTACGAGAGCGCCAGATAACGTTGTGCTTTTGCGTAATGGATACGTCGCGAAGATTGACAAAATTTTCGGACGTAACGAGTCTAAAGACTGTTTGTACATTGAAGCAAAAGTGTGGAAAAAAAACAAATGTATTCATGTACCCAACAAAGTCATCTAAAGTTTACGAATGGCGAATATCTCAAAAAATTCGGTGGATGTTGTTTATCCCGTTACGAGCATTGAACGGAAATTAGTTCAATTAAAAATGTCGAAGCAACCAAACGGTGCTGTACGTACGTATGTGCCGTCATCTCTGCACGCATGAATTTTTTTTTTAAATTATTTTTGTATTGCGAAATGTATTGTCCAAACATTCTGAATGTTTATAGAATACAAATTATTTATAGTGAAATTCCACGTGTATGTTTATTTTAAGTGACTTAACCTAGTGTTTTATCGATACCTTAAACTTTGAATATATCACATCTATGAAAGTAAGTCTAAAAATTAGAAATTCTTAAAAATAACTTTGAAAATATATTGTATTCCGTGTAACAACCACTGCCCTGATGAATCCTGTCTGGGCCCTTTATCATTTTCCTCGCTACGACCTTTTTTGAATAAATTACCCAACCCTGTTATTTTGCTGTCGAGGCCTAGTCCGATTGTGTTGTGGAAAGCCCTAGTAGGGAATCCATATTTAAACCCTCATGGGCCCCGAATTTTTTTATGGCTCTCTCCTAATGTCTCTCACGGGTGATATTTTGAAAAAAAAATCATTCGCTTTTGGTTTTTTCGGTGCCATTTCTACAAATGATATGAATCGACAATAACTAGACAACTTTTTAAAGTAATTGACACGATATGCGTAGTACATTTTTTTACACCACAAGCTATCAAAGTCACATGTTCGAATGGGTTTGTATGAAAATTCTGTATGAGATCTTTTTTCATAAAGTTTCCTTAATATTTATGGTCAAAGAGAAGACTTTTCTAGATAAAACAAATAACCGAGCGGATTTTTTTTTAAACCGGGTAAAAAAAGTCATGATTTCCAGAAATGGCATGCGAAAACCCAAAAGCAGATGATTTTTATCTCAAAAACCGTGGGACCTTTCCTAAATTGAAATTCCAGCATATAGTAGGACATGATCTGACCTGTCGACAATTACAGGATTATCCATTCACAACAGGACACCCTGTATGTTGGTTAAATTTCAATTAAAATAATTATATATCGAGGGTACAAGGAAGTTTCAAAGGATTTTTTTTTAAATTAGGGCTTTATTTTGCAACAATGGCAACAGTCGCTCCCGACAATTCTGTAAGTTTTTCTTGCGTTTGGCACGATGCTTCGTTCAATAATGCTTCCAATTCTGCATCCCCAAACGTTTGTGACCTTCCTTCACGTTCCTTATCCTCCGCGTCAACATCATCACTTGTAAACAGTCTAAACCGGTACTTACAAGGTGAGTTCGATAAAGCATCGTGCCCATAAGCCTTACACAGCAATCGATTATCTTCTGCTGCTTTTTTTTCTTCAAATAGACGCAGAAAAGTAAAGCATCCCGTAAATTGCGTTTCGTTGGCACAGAAGTCGACATGTTTGAAGTTAAAAAAACTCGTTTACCTATGTTGTTTGCACGTCGAAAAAATGAAACGAACTCAAAAGTAAAGTCTCTAATGATGACGCTTCAATCAAAGAATATATGTTACATGTAAGGCCTTATGGGAGCGCTGCCACGATGTTTTCGGGTGATGCTTAGTTATCACCCCAGCCACCCAAAGCGCGGTCTTATCGATATGCTTGAACCCATTCAAAGAATATATACGACACACCGATACGTCGCCGCGCAGTCTACCGGCTGAAACATATACTACATTTTCTGTGCCAAAAATTAAGGCGTTACCCCCACTTGTAGCGCAAAAAAAGGCCTTTTTCATGAATTTTTTTATAGAAAACTACAAAACTTTTTTAACCGATCAATATACCATCTTAAAGAACACATCTTTAAGAACTTTCAGTAATTTTTTTATTGAAAAATATTACATTGTTTAGTGGCAAATGGCCGTCAATGAAATAATGTTTTTATATACACGGTTTGCGGTGACCAACATTGCGGCGAAGTGGATCATCTGAAAAAAAAATGCGGATGGATTTAGTCAAATATAAGTATAAACTATTCTTTAATCGAAGGATTTCAAAAAAATATTCATTTTTCACAAAATGGCGGACAGTCAAAGTTAATGGTTCGATTTTAACGAAAAAAAACGGCCGTTTTTTGGCTATAAAACGGCCATTTTTTTTCGAAAAAAAAAATCGAACGATTAAAGACTACATTTTTATGTATTAAATAAACCTGCAAAATTTCAAGAAGTTCGGTTCATTAGTGTTCGAGTAATCTTGGTCACCGACTTCAGAAATGCCATTTTGATAAAAACGTGTTTAAAGTTTCAATTTCAGTTTACACGAAGAACGGATTCTTCTCTTTCAACGCTCATATCTCAGTCAATTTTGTTCGGATCGACTTGAAATTTTCAGGACTTATTCTCAGATACTTATACTTCAAAAAAATGCAATAAAAAAAATCGATTTTTTCAAAATCGCGAGTGGGGGTAACCCCTTAACACGGGACTAGTTCTTTCAATATATTTATGTAATCCATGTGATATACTTCTAATTCTAGTAATATATTTATAGTTCTTTGCTTTAACATGAAGGTGGTAAGGTTAGGGCCCGATCCGATTTAATACTAGTAATGCCCTCTCTTGTAAATCCTTTAAAACTTACGTTTACCTCCAATAGCTTCACTCTTTTCGTCTTATAACAAAATTAAAAGTAAACAGAAATATACATTTAAGGGGCTTTTCACTTTAGATGCTAAAAAAACGGCTATGTTTATGATTTTTTTTGATAGGTTATATTATAGATATTGATATAAAAGTTGTTACACTTAATAAATACACTTTCGAAATACATTTTTTTTAATTATGTAACCCAAATCAACTTTAAACGCGTTTTTCTCGAAACAGCGTTTTTCGACGGCTTATTGATAAAATCTTCGAACTACCGATCCTTGTGAAATTTTAACCACATATTCCTTACAACTATAGCTATAGCGCATATCAAGGATTTGTTTAAATTTCGATATTTACCATTTTTTTGTTGCCAAAAACGGTGAAAAGAATAAGTTTTTTGGTTTTTTTTTCGAAAACTGTCGACCCTTTTCTTATTTTTGCATATATCAAAAATCGTCCGACATGCGCTATAGCCATTAACGTACTGAATCTAAAACCGTTTGATTTTTTTGTTTCGTATCCATCTCCGAGATTTCAACGACAGCATGTATGGGCGAGTATTGCCGGAAAGCTACCGTGACGATGAAAATTGAACGAATTGCTGCTTGGTTTGTTCCAAAGTCGTACGCGGAATTCGCGATTCATCCACTGACCCTTTTAGAGCATGTACAACGTCAACATAACCTCACAAGTATACGAACCGAGTTTTCTAGTCGATGATTGAGTCTTTTGAGGAGAAACAAAGTGTCAGGCTCTGGAGATTTGCCTGTTGCAAAGCTGGACGATTTTGTTTTGCCGTAAATATTATTCGCTTTTGCGGAATGTGGGTTCAACATTTTCAGCTATCTTTCGCGCACTCATGTGTCACGTGGTAGGGTAAACTGAACTACGAATAGACGAATAACGGAACTGTAGAATTCAGATGGACTGCAAAATGAAAACATGGTGAAAACTATTTTTTCAATTACTATAGCTAACAAAAGATTTTTTCCTGCTAGTATAAAAAATATCCAAAGAAATTGCAACAAATCATATTGAAGGAATTGTTAAATAAGTGGTAAAATCTCTAAACCGTCAGTGAATAGACGAAATTAGGTGTAAATAGACGTATAGTGTAAATCAACGCTGTCAAGCATAAAGATTTATTTTTCTTAAAGATGTGTCCAAAATTGAAAATGGTAATAATAATTTAAAAACTTGATAGGTCATTATGTAAAACATGTGAAAGGTTGTGTAAAAATTTCACGACGATTAGGAAGCTGGCTACTGAGAAATTAGAATTCACAAATTACACGCAGCCTTATGGAAACTGAAGTAACTCTACAATTCTTAAATGAAAAAAAAATGAAATAATTCTGTTTGCAAATTTCGTTCGGGTCCGATCGACCCCATGTGCGGTCAGAGTTTCGTGGCGGAAGTGTGCAGTCGAAGGATTAAAAGTAACATGAAATTTGGAGTTTGGCCTACGTGTCTTGACACTGCGCGAAACGTTCGAGCAATTTGTGTACAGTAAAATAATGCAGCGCAATCGAGATTCAACTGTAATACGTGTCGGAGCGCGAATGCCGTGCTTGTTTCTCGTTCGCACAGCTCTTTTTCCTTCTCCCTTTCTCTCCTTCGCTCTCTCTCTCTTTCCCGCGTAACCCACACACGAAAGGATGCAGAAATACATAAAATGCAGAACTAGCCGAAGATTCGAAAGAGTACAGGAGAAAGAGAGTTGGAGTGATAAAAACGAAGCGAGAAGAGAAAAACATGTTCCATGTTTCTCGCTGTCGGTATGGCGCGGTATCTCGATGCTCGCGCGTATGCGGAGGCCGTATATGGTAGTGGGCGGGATGGCATAGTGAGCGAGCCGTGTGATCAGTGGCGCATGCGCGCCTCCGCTTTTCCCCTTCTCTTACGCATTGCTTTGCGCGGCGACGCGCATGCGTGCGTTCCAGTCTTGTGGCGGCACGGGTGGCACGAGCGAGCACACGCGGAGCAGCGCAGTACCGAACTGACAGTCCCGTAGTGCGTGCGTGTTTTCTTTTTTTTTTCACGTCCCCCGGTAGTGAAAAAAAGCACAATTAAACGCGTCTGAACGCAACGAGAGTCGGCAAACCGAAGGTTAGACATATAGAAACGAATAGTTCAAATTGAAACGGCAAAGAAACGCGTAATTGAAAAATCGGTGTTTGCGAAGCGAGTCGTGAATACGCGAGCGATAAGCCGCGAATTAGCGCGTACGTTTGATCGTCGCGCAAACGCGTTATTATTGCCGTTTCGTCGTTACAGTTTTCGCCCGATGTTACGTACTTTTCGTCCCTAATATCTAGAGCGACGGTGACGTTTGCTAATACGAGATAAGAAAAGTGAGAATAAAATACGTAAAGCGAAGAAAAATACATCGATCAAAGCAAAAGAGTGCTACAAGTTCAATAATAAAAATACCTATATATCTAAACTGAGAGTATACGTAGTATACGCTCTTGGACTGAGTCTAGTTGTTTAAAATAATATTATAAATATTTACACACACCCACGTGTACACATATAAATTCGTTTATATTAATCCATATATGTATATATATATTTAAATATATATATATATATATATTTATATATATATATAAACAAAAGTCACGACGTTTCGTCAAAATCAGCCGATCAAAATGTGTGATAATACCAACTCGACGACACAAAGTATAGCGGACTATCTGTCACAACTGCTGAAAGACAGGAAGCAGCTAGCTGCTCTACCAAATGTCTTTATACACGTGGAGCGACTGCTCGACGAGGGTGAGTTACATTTTTCTTTCTCTTTTCTCGCCCTCACTATCCTCCATAATATACATCGCCGATCACGATTCTCCCTGTACGAATAATAAAGGTATGCACAAGCCTGGAGGAGCGAAAGAAATAAAAATAAGAAAAATGCGATAACAGAATTCGCGTCGCATGGCAACGCGCTTTCTCAGCCAGCGAAAGATTCGTGCTGCCCGGGTAGAAAGCCGTATACGCGCCAGTGCGTAGTAGGTGATATTCGGCGAATCGTTATATTTGCCAAAACGGCGAACGATCTGAAAACAAAAAAGAAACGTACGCTCTGGTCGCGTTGCGATTACGCAAGGTCGCGTCGCGAGATGTGACACCTCTGGGCCTTCTCGCTCCGTTACACCACGCATGCGCATTCGCATATGGGGCTATTTGGGATATATATGTGTATATATATATATATCGGCATACGGGCATGCAGATAACGAAACGACGTTGGTCCGGCTGTTGGTCCGTCATGTCAGACCCTGCACGGCGAACCTTGGCCTCGCGAACAGACCGTCGTGTGTCACGTGTGCGATCCGAACAACATAAACACGGGCTACTCTCTTTCTCTCTCCCTCTCTCTCCCCACCCCCCACCCCTTTCTCTCTTCCTCTCACTCTCTCTCGTTTTATTCATTTATAGCGAGTCGGGATATTTGCTACAGGGTAAACATACGAACCGAAAATACACACACACACATACGGAAAATCGCGAACTCAATGTGCCTTCCGTCGACCCCCCTCATTCGCCCCCTCCTCTCTCCTTTCTTCCCTTTCTTTCTTTTTTACGCTTTCACTCTTCTTCGAACAATATACAATGAAGATGGTTGAGTTGCCGGGAGCAGTCATTTTACAGTAGCAAACAGCAGCGGGGCAGCTTCTTCGAAATATCTTTGCATACTGCACGAATCGTGGGTGGGTTTACACCGACATAGTTTTATGATGGCATTAAAGTTGGTAGCGCAACGAAAACATATATATATATATTTTTTTTTCTTTTCTTCGTATTCTCCTATTTTTCTTCTATTGCACATCTGGGCTACGTTAAGGGGGTGCAACAGGGGTTATTATAGTTTATATGAGACAGCATATTTTTTGGTCAGATTTTATACATGTAATTGAACATGTATTTAAGCAATTTCCAAAATGTAACCATTAAGGGGGTGAAACGGAAGTGTTAAGGTTTGTATGAAAAAGCCTACTTTTTGACCAGTTTTATTTGGAACTTATCAAATTTATTCTTTTATATAACACTATACCAGGTTTTTCTTGCGGTTTGGTGCGCGTAGACAGTCAAGTTGTACTGTCAATCCCTTAACTGTGCATGCCTCGCATATGGACAAAAAAATCGTCCCACTCTTGTGTTACGACAGACGTGTGAGCTGTAAAAAAAAACATTTTTTTGGTATAGATTTTTAGACCCAAACAAATCCAAAAAAAAAATGTGTTCTCTCATCCAAACGTTAGCACTTTCGTTTAGCCCTCTGAAAGGTAAAATTTTGGAAATTTCTGAAATTCTTAATTATTCGTACTTTCGTGTTTTTATGTCAAGTTTCAAGTAAATCTGGCAGAAAATATGTTGTTTCGTACAAACACTGACACCGCCGTTTAACCCTCTTAAGGGTCGAATTTGAGGAAATGCTGAAATACGCGTTTAATTATTTGTACTGTAGAGCATTTGTGCCAAGTTTCAAGCAAATCCGGCAAAAAAATATGCTGTCTCGTACAAACTTTAAAACGCCTGTTTGACCCCCTTAAGGGTCGTATTTTCATTTTCAGCACTCTTGGAAATAGTCTTACATTGGGTCAAACACGAAGGCTGCGTTAATAACTGAGGAAAAAAAAGTTGAGATATACGTCGGTCGAATCTAAACTACGCTTACACTGAACAAGTGTACCAAATGTTAAGTCAATCCGTTGATATTGGATGTCGAGAAATCGTGGACACCGTTTTTAAGGCCCCACACCGCGGTTCGTGCGCGGTAGGAGGGTGTATTTTTCGTAGTTATTTTCAAGCAAACGATGAATGGATTTAAAAAAAATTAATACTCATAGTCAATAAATACATATAGAAGACTGTATAAAAAATTTTGTACTCGAATCTAAAGTATAGTTTGCGGTGTACGCCACTTTCAAGAGGAGCCCGTTTTTCATCCTGGTTGACAACATATTGAAAAAACTATTCGTCCGATTTGCATGCGCCAAGTCTTAAACTGTTCGCAAATCCAGTCTCTATGGCACCACGTAGGGATTTTTTTTTATAAAGGGCCCCCTTCTATTTTTTTTGTAAACGATGGAAATTTTCCATAAAAATCGGACATAAAATTCGCTTGTCCGCCATTTTTTTTTTTTAGATATCGAAATTCCCCTACGTGATGCTGTGAACCTATATGTCTAGCTTATAAGTGTAGACTGATTAAAAAAAAAAAAATCCTTCTGGATTCTTCTGGTACTGTTGGGCACTAATAAAAGAAAATTTCCCTAAAAAAATGGGCGCGCTCACTCAATTTTTAGAGGTGGCTATCTCGACTTTTTGTTATTTTTTTCATGAATTTACTTAATAAATATGATGATGGTATTAGATTATACCGGAAATAGAATAAATAAAGGAAATAGTATGTTTCACAGCTGTTTTGCGACGAAGAAAAGTATATCGCACACACATTGAATCCCTAGATAAGCAAAATCGAAAATATTATTATGATTCGGTAAATAAATTGAGCCTAAACAATATTTCAAACGCTGTTTAATATAACATAATAACTTATTATTATGACGACTTGTTTTATCATCGATAATTTAACAAAAACTGATAATAATACTGAACTAAATAATAAAAATATTTATAAGTGTAGCATTTTGAAAATGTAAATACATGATTTATGAATAAAAGCTTATAATTTAATTTTTCGTAAGAAGTGCGAAATGTTAATGCGTATAAATAAATCTACATGAATAACGAGGGTAGTATAGACGCCATTATTGATCTACCTGGATTTGAATTGTGAATATTGCAATCTTTTCAAATTGTTAGAGTTTATTTTTGTTACGAAATAGCTGCTGGATGTGATTTTTATCCATAATCCGAAGCCATGACTATGCTTAAATGCAATACGTTCATTAAAAAAAATTCAAATACAAAAAAGTCGAGATAGCCACCTCGAAAAATTGAGTGACCGCGCCCATTTTTTTAGAGAAATTTTCTTTCATTAGTGCTCAACAATAGCACGAGAATCCAGAAGGAATTTTTGTTTGTTTTTTAATCAGTCTAATATATATATATATATATATATATATATATAGACTATGAATATTAATTTTAAAAATTCCATTCATCGTTTGCTTGAAAATAATTACGAAAAATACACCCTCGTACCGCGCACGAACCGTGGTGTGGGGCCTTAAGAACATAGTTTCGAGGAAAACGCGTTTGAAGTTTTCCCAGCAGTTCGATCGTTGTCATAAGTTTACCTTCAATCTGCGATTCCTGCACCACACGTTGGACCTATTTTTTCATGTTGGGTTGCCTCAAGCAACCAACGAGAGATTTAACATTTCCACGGTAGTCTGACCCCTTAAGAATCATTTTTTAGTCGCGATGTGTACTTGGATGGGCAAATTGTCGCCACGTGACTCTCGGATTTGAGATAAACAAAAAGTGGGCGTCTGTCTCGTGGCTGACCAGGGCTCGAACGACTGTAATATAGTAATGATAAAAATAATAATATAAACATACAAGTAATATATATATTTCGCGTGTATTATTAAATCATGTAATTGTTTCATTATTGGGTGTTGTCATGCAATAACAACAATACTGATAACACGATAATATAAGCATATACACCGGGTGTCCCATTTTAATCTTACACCTGATTTTTCTCGGAAAATATTGCTCGGATCAAATATTTTGTACAACAAAAGTTGTAGGGGTTAAAAGGGGACATTTGAAAAAAAATTTGATCGATCTACAATTCAAAATGGCGGTGTTAAAATGGCCGACATGTTTTTTTTCAAATGGAAACATACCTTTTTTTGTCACCAAAAAATTTGTCAGCTCAAAACCAACAACTTTTATTGGATTTTTTTTTTGATAAAGTTCATAATTTTCAAGTTAGAACATTATTTTTAACTTTTTGTTATATATATTCCTCAGAGGTAGGCTGGAGTGGGGGGGGGACTATGGACGGAATGTAGGGAACTCTGGAAGGATTGTGAATGTCGGAAGGAATCGAAGGAATAAAGGAGGGGATGGTAAAAGAGAAGCACCTTTGAGGAATACAAAAAAAAAGTTAAAAGTGATGTTTTAACGTGAAAATTATGAACTTTATAGAAAAAAATTTCCAACAAAATGTGTTGGTTTTGAGCTGACAAATTCTTTGGTGATAAAAAAAGGTGTTTCCATTTGAAAAAAACATGCCCGCCATTTTAACGCCGCCATTTTGAATTTTGGATCGACCAACATTTTTATTTCAAACGTCCCCCTTTAACCCTTAAAACTTTTGTTATACACAATATTTGATCCGAGCAATATTTTCCGAGAAAAATCAGGTGTAAAATTAAAATGGGACACCCGGTATATTTATATATGCAGGGTGTCCTTCTTATCTCTGCCACCCGAAATAACTCCGTAATTATCGACGTCACAGAAAAATATTCCAGCCAAAAGTTGTACGGTGTGAAGGGGGCCGTCAAATGCGACCAATGTTTTTTTTATTTCGGTGGAGGCGCTGACGCACAGTGAAGGTCACCTCCACTTTTCTAAATGGTATGGTACATTTTTTTTCAACCATCTTGTGGAGCACCACAAGCTACATAAAAAACGTTCGGGGGTCAAAGTCATTCAAGGTCAGTATCGATAAAAATCGGATCGAACGGAAAAATATTTTCAAATGTATATTTTATTTCAATAGATGCTCAAAATGACCTCCACCAGCCTCCAAACCATTTTTGCAGTCAGACTTTTCAGGCGGACAGTTGGAATTTTCGCACAATTTACTTTTTGAAAGAGATACAAAAAATCAAGCCGACTTTAAAAAAACTTGACAGTATAAAAAAATATATTTTTTATATCTTTAATCTTTATATTATTCCTCACTATACACAAAAGAAAGTCATGTGAGTGCCAAACATTGAGAATTTAAAAAACTGAAAACTAATTTACTGTAAAGCTACATTTGTAAATTAATGTAAATTAAAAGTAAAGCTACAAAAATACATTTGCATTCGATCTGTCGATACACAACCACGTCATTATCATTATAGATAAGTATTTATATTTATTTTTTGTTTATTTTCACCGGCGTACAAATTTTTGTTTATAATGAAGAACCGGCTCTGTATTTGCTTTTAATGCATTTTTTAAACTTTATAATGTTTAAATTATGCTTCGAATAAGGTATTTCGAAGTGTTGTCGATTACTACGATCTCCGATATTTCTCATTTCAAGCTAATTTCGTACACCTATTAAAATACAAATCTAAATATCTCGGATCACTGCCAAATATTTGGCAGTGATCCGAGATCATTAGATTTGTATCATCGATACTAACCTTGAATGAACTTGAACGACCTCGACCCCCCCAAGTTTTTTTCATGCGGCCTGAGGTGCTCCACAAGATGGGTGAAAAAAATGTACCATTCCCTTTTAAAAAAAGTGGAGGTGATCTTGACTATGCGTCAGCGCCACAATCGAAGAAAAAAAAATTGGTAGCATTTGATGGTCCCCTTGACACTGTACAACTTTTGGCTAAACAATTTTTTTGTGACGTCGATAATTGCCGAGTTATTTCGGATAGCAGAGATAAGAGGGACACCCTGTATATATGATTATATAGAAAATTATAACATCACTACGTATTATGTAATATAGTAATGATAATAATAATAACCGATGATGAGAACAATAATAACAAGAGACGTGAAAAATCCGTGAAAGTACGTCGTGCGAAGGAAACGCAGAAATCTTACGAGTATTTCCGAGGTTCGCCCTCGCCCGTATCATCGTACAATAGCCATCATCTCGTATACTCCCTACAGGCGAAGTGCATTGTGCTTGATCGGAAAGCGAAAGAACACTTTTACGACTTTGCGAAATTATTGGGGACTCGAGAGTCTACGTCGAGTCGCAATAACCCGAGACAGGCAATTACGAGAGAAGTCTATCTATCTATGAACGTGTGCGCGCCTGTTGTGTTTCTTTACAACGGAGTACGAAAGGCGCACTTTCCCGAACGGGCACGGGCGCCGGCGCACTTTATTTACCGAGAAAATGATATTTATTCAACGTCGACTCGTATACGCAGTACGATGCAACGGAGTACAAATATTTCCGTTATTATTAGCCAATTTGTAACAGAGTCGAGGCTGCTTTAAGGATGTTGAGTCCCAAATCGCAAATGATGATAAAATTCTGAAAATTTGGTATGTTTTTGTATGAAGTATTTCAGAGGTCGTATAAACATTTCACGACAATTAGAAAGCTCGTTATTGAACAATTAACATTCACAAATTAAATGCTGTTTTATGGAAACTGATGTAACTTTGCAATAAGTTTTTTTTTTGACCTCTCAATTTTATAATATCTGCAATATACTGAAAGCAACGGAAACAAAGCGAAGTTTATTGATAAATTTTTTTTATTTCTTTTAAACATTGTTCTTAACAAAATGATAATTTTTTAATAACGAGCTTCCTAATCGTCGTGAAATTTTAACACGACCTCGTAAATACTTCATACAAAAACATACCAAATTTTCAGAATTTTCTTATCATTTTTTATTTCAACCCTTAAGGAGGTTGAAGTAATGATGATAGAATTCTGAAAATTTGGTATGTTTTTTACATGAAGTATTCAGGAGGTTGTGTAAAAATTTCATGACGATTAAGAAGCTATTTATTGAACAATTAACATTAACATGTTTCATAGAGACTCAACATCCTTAATTTCGAAGCGAGAAATAAAGGAACTCGTATTATTTTCCGTCGACTCTTCAGCGTGGTATAGATCTTTGGCGGCTTTTTCATTGGATTTTATCGGATATCGGCCATTGTCACAATCGTAGACGCGTTAATGTAAATCGATTTTTTCCCCCCGCAATGACGCGTAAAACAGGAAATGAGATTTTGCAGGTGAAATTTCCATTCTCGTTTAGACCATGGAAATGATTGACACGTTTTGTGCCTTTTAGGATGATGTTGAAGTTCGCATCGTTATGGGGTTGAAGTTTGCATCCTTGGAATGCAACGAAAATTCTTTTGAATTTATTATTTTCATTATTATCCAAAGTTCCATTTTGCAAATTTGGGTTGTAGATCGCTAAATGAAAACCCTGAAAATGTTTACGTCATTATGGTAGCTCGAATATGGTAAAGGAAGTTTGGGGAAAAGAAATCACTTCCGTTGCATTCCAACGATGCAAACTTCAGTGTCATCGCATCGTTGCGATGCAACGAAAGTTCACTTTCGTTGTATTAGTGATGTTTTCTTGCCGCCGATTGGGGGGGAGAAGAGAAATCAAGAGTGTTCATTTTCTTCTTATTCTTACAAGAGATTCACAATCTTAAGGGGTTGGGCTATTGCGCAGATCGGAAAGTCAGGGTTATTTAAAAAAAATAATTTTAAAGGAGCGAATAAGATGATTGAAAAATCGTTTGGACATTTATTTGTATGTACATTAACGAAGTTATGTACCAATTTCCATTAAAAATGATTTATGAGTAATGAACTTGTAAACGATCTTGAAGTTAGAAACAAAAAAGTTTTTTCTTCTTAAAATAGATAATACTGCCTAAAAATTGACCGAGCTGTTTTTGCTATCGTGTTTCCATACGAAAAAAATGTTTGAATTTTTCTTTGACTTTTTTCGAGGAAAAAATACATAATTATTGTTAATAACTGGCGAAATGAAAAGCGTTCGGGAGAAAAACGTCGGTCAAGACTAAACTACTATTACATTGAATAAGGATGGGACTGTGGGGTTACCCCCACTTGCGATTTTGAAAAAATCGATTTTTTTTATTGCATTTGTTTGAAGTATAAGTATCTGAGAATATGTCCTGAAAATTTCAAGTCGATCCGAACAAAATTGACTGAGATATGAGCGTTGAAAGAGAAGAATCCGTAGATTGAAACTTTAAACGCGTTTTTCTCAAAATGGCATTCCTGAAGTCGGTGACCAAGATTACTCGAACACTAATGAAGCGATCTTCTTTAAATTTTGCAGGCTTATTTAATACATAAAAATGTAGTCATTAATCGTTCGATTTTTTTTCGAAAAAAATGACCGTTTTATAGCCAAAAAATGGCCGTTTTTTTTTCGTTAAAATCGAACCATTAACTTTGACTGTCCGCCATTTTGTGAAAAATGAATATTTTTTAAAATCCTTCGATTAAAGACTAGTTTATACTTATATTTGACTAAATCCATCCGCATTTTTTTTTCAGATGATCCACTTCGCCGCAATGTTGGTCACCGCAAACCGTGTTTATAAAAACATTATTTCATTGACGGCCATTTGCCACTAAACAATGTAATATTTTTCAATAAAAAAATTACTGAAAGTTCTTAAAGATGTGTTCTTTAAGATGGTATATTGATCGATAAAGAAAGTTTTGTAGTTTTCTTTTAAAAAAATTCATGAAAAAGGCCTTTTTTGCGCTACAAGTGGGGGTATCGCCTTAAGCCGATTTTACCTACCACAATCCTTCGGCTATTTTTTAAGCTGCTCGTTGGGAGATTTGCAATTCAAATTTGCAAAAAGATGTATCGTATAATAGAATTAAGGCGGGAAATACGTATAAATGGTCGAAAATGACGAAAAATTTCGGAATTTTTTTCCAACGCATCTACTGGACCAATCGTTTTGAAATTTGCAGGGTATTTCATTGTACATTGGAAGAAATGTCGGGGAATTTGAACCCTCCGCTGCTCTCGGGCGGTTGATCGGATCCACATCAGAGGCGCTGCTACGTCTCGCTTTGCACGCCGCGTCGCCTCTGTTGCCGCGCGCGTCTTTTTTGTTGTTGCGTTGGCACCTCTTGCTACCTTCCCCCGATAACAAGGAAGCACAGATGATGCAATCTCGTCATCAACGTCAACTGTACTATTACATTTTTCATCTCGCTTATTAAAAGTTTATTCGTTGTACACAAGGTGTGTTGGTGATTTTCCGGTTCGGCTGTTCCACGTCCAAAACTCTGACAGGTTATGGGCCCAGACCGTGGTTACAAATCGATCGCGCGATCAAAGGAAACCGCCAACGGGAATAGACGACGCGAGTGAACAAAACAGTTGCTGTCAGCGATCATGGCAAGCGCGAATATAATAAACTCGACGCGCATCGAACTCTTGACAAAAAATAATTACGATACGTGGATAATCCAAGTCGAGGCGCTTCTTACGGGAAATGACACGTGGCCGCACGTCACCGGGGAAATTCCGAAGCCCGAAGTCACTGGCCAAGGCGAAGCCCGCACCGCATCACAGGTCGCGTTAAATAATTGGGTGTCTGAAGATCGCAAGGCGAAAAGCGACTTGATATTGACCATCTCTCCATCGGAGTTGAAGCACATTCGGAACTGCCAAACATCCAAGGACGTGTGGGACAAATTGAAGTCCGTGTACGCATCCTACGGGCCCATGCGTAAAGCCGCTCTTTTGGAACGACTATTGACAACAAAAATGCGCGAGGACGATGACGTAAGGGATTATTTGTCTCGTTTCATGAACATCGTGGACAAACTGCACAGTATGGACATCAAAATTAATGGAGATTTGCTCTCGATAATGATGTTACACAGCCTCCCAGGTAACTTTGAAAATTTTCGTTGTGCGATTAAGTCTCGGGACAATCTGCTCGACATTAAGACGCTAATGGTCAAAGTAATAGAAGAGCACGACAGTAAAGGTCACCGGACCTCCGAGGCAAACACCAATGCCTTGTTCACAAAGCACCTGCCGAGAGCGTCAAGGGACGTAGCCGAGGGTGGCAAGTCAGGTAATAAAAATGTTTCGAACATTCAAAGCATGAAGTGTTTTCATTGCAAGAAACGAGGTCACCGCGCCGCCGATTGCTACAAGAAAAAGAAGGAAGTCCAGAGCGCTAACGTTGCAAACGACGTTTTTAACGTGCAAGAGGCGACGAACGTCACCGAAACCGAGACATCCGATCAGAAAACAAATCCGAGGTGGTGCCTCGACAGCGGTTCCACGTTGCACCTTTGCAATGATCCTCAATTATTCGCAAGCTCTCACGAGACGAACAACAGCGTAAGATTGGCAAACAAGTCCACAGCCCAAGCGACTGCGAAGGGAGATGTGAGTATCACGACTTTAAATGCAAAGGAAAATAGAGATATTACAATCACAAACGCTTTGTACGTACCAGACCTCCGTATAAATCTCTTATCAGTCGCCAAAATCGTCGACAAAAAGTACAGCGTTTTATTCTCGGGCGATAACGCGTACGTGAAGGATGCAAACGGAGACACTAGAGCGATAGCTGATCGTGAAGGCGATTTGTATTTCCTGCGAGAAGAATACAAAACGTGCTACGTTGCGACGACCTCTTCGAACGACGCCAAGGAATGGCATCTTCGACTAGGTCATCTCAACTGGAGGAGAATGGCGCTTATGCTTCAAAATAAAATGGCTTCCGGTTTGGCGTTTAAGGTCGATGAGCCGACGCAAGCTTGCGAAACTTGCGCGGCCGGGAAAATGTCAAAACCTCCGTTTCGGGATCGAATCGGAAGATCATCCACACTGCTTGAGATCGTTCACACTGATGTGTGTGGACCCATGCGAACTGAATCGCAAGGAGGCTCTCACTATTTTCTTACGTTCACAGACGACTACAGTCGTTGGACCGCCGTCTACTTCCTAAAGCGGAAATCAGACGTTACTTCGAAATTCCTGGAGTTTAAGAGTTATGCGGAGACTATAACCGGGAGAAAAATAAAGGCGCTTCAATCCGACAACGGCATGGAGTTCTGCAATTCCGCCATGGATCAGATACTGGTGGAGGCCGGAATTCAGCGGCGACTGACGACTCCACACACTCCCGAGCAAAACGGAGTCGCGGAACGAAAGAATAGGACTCTGATCGAATCCGCTCGTTGCTTATTGATCGATTCGAAGCTTGCCAAGTCATTTTGGGCCGAGGCTGTTGCAGCAGCGAACCACATTAAAAATCGTTGCGCGTCGAAGGTCCTTGGCGTCGAGACTCCCTACGAGATGTGGATGGGTAAGCGACCGGACCTCAGTTATCTCCGAAGGTTCGGAATCAAGGTCTTCGTTCTGGACAAATCTCCAAGTAAGGAGAAGTTCGCTCCGCGAGGGATCGAGGGAACACTCGTCGGATTCTCCGAAGTAAGCAAGGGCTATCGAGTGTCGGTGCCCACCGATCGCAAAATTCACGTTACCCGTGATGTCAAATTCATTGACGACGCTAGAGCGAAGAATGACAAATCGAATCAGGAACCGGAGATTCCTGATGATCCGTTACCGATGACGAGTGACACGGCGGAGCATATGTCACTCCGCGAAATTGACGATGGCCACCGAAGGCAACCGACGACGGGATCAGATGAGTCTCGACTAGATCCTGGTTACAGCATAGATGACGCCGGGCAATTCGAGAAAACGGGATCCTGAAACCAGATGCGCCGAGGCCGAGGTAGGCCGCGTAAGATATCGACTGGGAAGCCGGGCCGACCGCCGAAACAGTACAATATGGTTCCGGCGATCACCGAGCGAAGCACGACCGACAATCGTGACGAGTCGAGCGAGGACGAACGTTCGGAACGTGAAAACGCGAACATGGCTTTGAATGCCTGCGAGGTTCCATTCCGCGAGGCCGTCCAAGGACCGGACAAAAGCGAATGGCTCGATGCTGTGTACTCTGAAATAAAGAGTCTGATTCAAAATGACACGTTCAAAATGATCACGAAGCCGCAAGGAGCGAAAGTCATCAAATGCCGAACTGTGCTCAGGAATAAGCACAACGCTGACGGAACATTGGACCGAAGGAAGGCGAGGGTGGTTGCAAAGGGGTATTCCCAACGACCCAGCATCGAGTTTTTTGACACTCACGCACCCGTGGCACGACTCAGCTCCCTGCGATTACTGGTTGCGCTGTCCATAAAGTTCGATCTACGCATCACTCAACTTGACATCGACACGGCCTATTTGAACGGCAAAGTAGATACAGACATATACATGGAGATTCCGAGTATGCTGGAGAAGATGTTGGAGAGGCTCGTACATCAAGGAAAGGGAGAACGTCTCGAACGAGCTCGCATCATGCTGAAACAGGTGCAAGGCCGAGATAGGGTCTGTAAATTGAACAAAGCTCTGTATGGGCTGCGGCAATCCGGTCGACAATGGCACCTGGAGCTTGACAGGGCGCTACAAGGTGTTGGGTTGGTTCCTACCGTAGCTGATCCATGCGTACATGTGGGGAACCAAGGACTCACCCTCGTGCTCGTTTACGTGGACGATATTTTGATTTTCTCCTACGATGACGGCCAGGAGCGTCGAATCAAAGAAACGCTGATGAAGAACTTCAAGGTCAAGGATCTCGGTCTCGCGAAGTATTGCCTCGGGATCGAGATTCGTCGTGAATACGGAAAGGCGTATTTATCCCAAAGGGGGTACATTCGAGAGATTCTCAAGCGTTTCGGGCTGAGCGAGTGCAAGTCCGTTAATACTCCGATTGCTTTGGGCTCGAAGCTCACTAAGGGCAGCGTGACTGAAGACGACGACTCCAGCGATTATCCATATCGCGAATTGATCGGCGCATTGATGTATGCCGCCACGGGGACGCGACCAGATATCGCGCACGTCGTGAGCGCACTCAGCCAGTTTAACTCCTGTTACAGGAAGGAACACTGGGTTGCTGCCAAAAGGGTGTTGCGCTATCTTCAGAAGACTTTAGCCATTGAGTTGGCCTTCGAAAATAGGGAGGAGTCGCTACGTGGTTTTGCCGATGCCGATTGGGGCAATTGCGTCGTCGACAGACGCTCGTACACCGGGTTGGTCTTCACGCTTTGTGGAGCCGCTGTGACATGGGAGTCGCGTAAACAGAGAACAGTCGCTCTGTCTTCTACGGAGGCTGAATATATGGCTATCACGGAGGCTGCAAAGGAATCGAAATATCTAAGAGGTTTCGTTCAAGAACTGGGATGCGAGAACCTAGCCGACGTCGTCGTCTATAACGATAACCGTTGTGCGGGATACCTTGCGGAAAAATCGATGTGTCACTCGAGGTCGAAACACATCTACATTCGGTATCATTTCATCCCTCAAGCCATAAGGGAGAAGATCCTGAAACTGCACTACCTCCCAACGGAATAGATGGTCGCCGACGTGCTCACCAAGCCCCTGAGTGCCGAAAAGCACTGGAAATGTGTATCTGGATTGCGACTGCAGTCTGGTAAGGAGTCCTCGAGCACGAATTGAGGGGGAGTGTCGGGGAATTTGAACCCTCCGCTGCTCTCGGGCGGTTGATCGGATCCACATCAGAGGCGCTGCTACGTCTCGCTTTGCGTGCCGCGTCGCCTCTGTCGCCGCGCGCGTCTTTTTTGTTGTTGCGTTGGCACCTCTTGCTACCTTCTCCCGATAACAAGGAAGCACAGATGATGCAATTTCGTCATCAACGTCGACTGTACTATTACATTTTTCATCTCGCTTAATAAAAGTTTATTCGTTGTACACAAGGTGTTTTGGTGATTTTCCGGTTCGGTTGTTCCACGTCCAAAACTCTGACAAGAAATGAAAAACATTTTTTTTTTAATCGGCATCAAGTGTCATCAGCAGCCTGCAGCCAATTGTTGCTGACCGAATTTTCAAAATTTGCGGCACTGATAAAAAAGAAAGTATATATCCGATTCATTTCAACCAAAGGTTTTTAGACATATAATTGATAACCCTTGTCGATGAATCTCCACATTCAATGAAAAATTTAATAAAATAATCATTTTTTACATAAAAAACACGAACTCGATGAAATTTCGATCTTTTTTCTGAGTGCCGCCATTATTACAATATTCAACTTTTTCATATTTTTCTTGGTTTATCGACAGCGTACGTGCATATAGAACGTAATGGTTTTTGAATTTTATGTTTCAAATTTAAAAAACTACCGTTGCCGCAGTTTGTCATCGTGGGGAAAATTCGTTCAGCAACAATTGGCCGCAGGCTGGTGATGAACACTTGTTGTCGATTTAAAAATGTTTCTCAGGTCTTCTAATGTACGAAAAAATACCCTACAAATTTCAAAACGATTGGTCCAGTAGCTTTCGAAAAAAATAAAATGCTTTATTGAATTTCTGTGTTTGATAGCTTATTTTAAATATACATGGTGTGTCTGCTACAGAAAATTTTGGCAAAACACGAACAAAACAATAAAGCCAAATTAACGACGGTTTCGTGTGAGATGTACAAATAATTTTGTCACCCACTGTAGCTTGCTGCTCGCTTCGAAGAAACGACGGAATAAGATGACGCGTGGGCCAAATTTATTGAGATATTAAGGAAGCGATGAGAAATGTGACCGATCGATGATGTTCTATCCCACAAAACGCGCACGTGCATTTGCTTTCGAAAGTCACAAGGTTTTATGTATGTATGTGGTTACACAGGCGGATGAGGAAGTTCACCGTGTGCATTCATTTACGATTTTGTTTTATTGTTATTATTATTATGATTGCAATAGATATTTTTGTTCTGTACATTCTTTTCAGTGTTACCATCGATGTTCTTATTCAGGGTTGTTACGCATATGGAAAACCGGGAAAATCGGGAAAATTCGGGGAATTTCTTTTCTCCCGAAATAATCAGGGAAAAGTCAGGCAATTTGGGAAATTTTCTGGAATTTTCTCACAATTTACTTTTTGAAAGAGATACGAAAAATGAAACCGACTTGAAAAAAACTGGACAGTATAAAAATAAATGTTTTGCATATCTTTAATATTTATATTATTCCTCATTATACACAAAAGAAAGTTATGTCAGTGCCAAACATTGAGAATTTAAGAAACTGAAAGCTAGTTTACTGTGAAGCTACATTTGTAAATTAATGTAAATTAAAAGTAAAGCTACAAAAATACATTTGCATTCGATCTGTCGATACACAACCACATCATTATCATTATAGATAAGTATTTATATTTATTTTTCGTTTATTTTCACCGGCGTACAAACTTTTGTTTATAATGAAGAACAGGTTCTGTATTTGCTTTTAATGCATTTTTTAAACTTTATAATGTTTAAATTATGTTTCGAATTTGAGTTAAAAAAAATTAATATCATTTTTCTCAAATTGCCATATATTTGGTCTTAAAAAAATTGGTTTATCCAGTTCAACATAATTCTTGAATAGAAGGATCGAGTTCAGAATTTCCTTTGTTGCTTCAAGTCGGTTAAAGATGTTCTTTTTTCACAAAAATCAGTTACTGCTGTTTTTACGTATATAATTTTCCCGTATCATTTGTAACGTTTACAAAAACTAAAATCTCTCTAACTCAAGAAATATATGTTTGATGAAAAGAAAATATTCTTTATTTGACCGTAATCTGGCTAATTTGCAAAACCTGGAATTTCTGCAAAACCTGTATGGAAAACCTGGAAATGTCAGGGAATTTCTGAGTCAATAATGCGTAACAACCCTGTTATTGTTATCCTTATAATCATCATTATCATCTTTTATCATGTTTTACATTTATCAAGCTGTAGATATTGTTATTGTAGGACAAAAAATGTTAAGATTACGTTTTCTAGAGTTACCATCGATGTTCTTATTGTTATTGACGTTCTTATCATTATCATCATTATTACACTTTTTTAAAATAATTTTCTTATAATTTCTATAATTTATAAAAATAATCTTATCATTATCATCATTATCATCATCATCACCATTATTATTATTACTGTTGCTATCTTTCGTTAATATTTTCAGGCTCGAAGAAAGTCGCATAAACGAATTTCTCCGTAGATGTTCTAAGATTGCGTAGATGTTCAGAGCTATTCAGAGTTATATCGGGTGAAATCTTCCTTTTTTTCCCCTTCGAGGTCATGTGGACGCCACGTGTGTTCGTTTCTCCCTGGCGAGGAATTTCCTGCAAGGGACGACTGTCTCTTCCCTCTCTCCTCGCTCTCTATCTGTCTGCGTCTCGCCGAATAAAAATACAAGAATAAAAAGGAAATGCTCATCGCGGCCCGGCCACTGGTACGCACGGTGACAATGGCGCCTTTTTTTAAAATAGTGCGTTTTTCGAAAGTAGCGCCTTTTTGGAAAATAGTACCCTTTTGGAAAATAGCGCCTTTTTGGAAAATAGTACCCTCTTGGAAAATAGCGCCTTTTTGGAAAATAGCGCTCTTTTAAATAGCGCCTTTTTGGAATATAGCGCTTCCCTCTCGAAAATAGCGTCTTTTTGGAAAATAGTGCCTTTCGGAAATAGCGCCTTTTTGGAAAATAGCGTTTGTTTTTAATAGCGCCCTTTTGGAATCTAGCGTTTTTTCTCGAAAATAGCGCCTTTTGGGAAACAGTGCCCTTTTAGAAAATAGCGCCTCTTTGGGAAATAGCGTTTGTTTTTAATAGCGCCCTTTTGGAATCCAGTGTTTTTTCTCGAAAATAGCGCCTTTTTAGAAAATAGCGCCTATTTGGAAGATAGCGCTTTTTTGGAAAGAAGCGTCTTTTTGGGAAATAGTGTCTTTTTTTAAATAGCGCCTTTTTTTTTAAATCGTGCCTTTTGGATAATCGCGCCTCGTCGGTTTTTGAGACGTGGCGATATACGTGGAGCCGGAGACGAAAGAGATCGTCATTCCAATTATCTCGCAGCTAACGAATAAACGAGTATGTGCTACGCGACGGTTAAAAGGTTTTATCAATGAAATGTCAAGTTTTTTTTTTCGTTCGTCGACACATTTATCGGCAAATTCAGCCTACGACGATTGCTGTAACTCTTCTTTCAGATTTGTTTAAGATGCCCGCAAGCTGTACCTGTGAAAAACAACTATTGCTTAATGATCAAAATGACGAATTTTAATAAGTTAAAAACTACAAACGTTTGAAAGAAAACAGCTTCACCCTAGTAATTGTCATTTTCGCATGCAACTGCATACAACTATATTGCCTTAGGAAAGACGTAACAGTGAGAATGTGGAATTTATTGTATTTAATTCGTTTTCTTAAAACGAGCTTTATGGTCGCCTTATGCTTTATGCTTATAAAGAGGAAGAATAAATGTAGAAATTTTAGCCGCGCAGGCTATCCCACGGATGTAATAATGTTGATAGTCGTGTTTACGACGATGTTCCGAAGGCGCCGGCGAACATGCGAGAACGAATTACAAGAGCTTGCGCCGCTATCACACCAGAAAATATTCGAAGATCGAGAGAATCGTTCATCCGACGTCTTAAAAAATATGTCGCTGTTAATGCCCATCACTTCGAATATTTGTTTGAATAAATTTTGTGCACAAAAAAATTCAATTACATTATTCGGATATTATTGTCAATACCGTCACGATTTCCCGTTTTTGAACGTGTATTTTGGTCAAGAATCATTTCAAGGTCATGAGATCATAGGTACTTGGATTCGTCTGAATATCAGCTACAACGTCTTGATAAAAAAATGTATATATTTCCCATTTGAAAAACCATTGGTGGCCGTGAGAATGCAAAGACCTTGACAAAAATCAATTTTTCACCACTGTGTCAGCCCTTCGAAATCCATCAAATTACCTCATGACATTTTTTTTTGTCACTCTAAAGGCAACGGAGATATTTAGGGTGGTCACGTTAAGGGCGGGGTAAAGTTAATTCGGCGAAAAAAGGCATGTTTTTAAGATTTTTTTTGGCGTAACGAATAGTGTTCGTTTATTGAAAAATTTACATATAATAAAGTAACATTTGAACAACATTCTCCTAAATTTGCATTGCAAAATATTCAAAATTGAGCGAGTGAAAATTAAACCCCGGAGGCGCCTCGAAAAAAAGTTGTTTTGCGGTGTGCACCATAACTCGCAACAGAATCATCTGAAACAAAAAAATCAAAATGCATTTGTTAAAGGAGATGTTTCTCGAGGTAATGACGGGAGGATTTTTTTTTTTCGATTTTTCGTAGCACTTGGGAGCCAAAAACCCGATTTTCGCTAAAAAAAAATCGGCTAATTTGTTGTTGAAAAATTAGTAATTATTTTTAAAAAACAAAAAAGCTCTCGACAATACCTGGTGAATGATGTGAAGAAGTACTGTGCAAAATTTCAAAGCGATTGGTCCAGTCGATTTTGAGTTATCGTGCACACGGACTTCAGATATGACAAGTCTCAGAAAAACGGTTTGAAAAACACAGAAGAGTTTGGTCGCTTAGCGCTCATTGCACATAAGTTTGAGAACACTTCTCGATTGCATAAAAATCTGAGAAAATTCATGCATATTAAAGGTACTCAAAACATTAATTTTGCATAATAATAATTCCAAAATGTTATTAACAAAATGATGAAAAAACAAATTAGTCAACAAATTTCCCCGCAACCCAATTTTTTTTCGTGATTCGTTCATTTTTCTGAATACGTATGAATTTTTTCAGATCTTTCAATTATCTTTGAATTTTTAGAAATTCAAAATAAAACTCAATAATTTTCTTATACTCACTCAAAGTCGTCGATGCCAGGTCCGTAGAGCAAAAGGCTTCCATCAAGATGATCGAGAGCATCTTTTTGCGTTTGTCTACGCAAAACTCTTTCTTCTTTACTGTCGTATAGCTCTTCTGTACTGATGTACAGACTAATGTGTATACTAATATACACAATGCCTCGAATATACATAACGGGACCGGAACAGGCCCGTTTATCAAGAAATTTATTCGGGGTCGAAAAATACAATAGCGCGCCGCGCAGCTGCCGCCCAGGTATAAAACCCGGCATGGAGCAATAGACGCTCAAATACTCATAACTTCGTCAATTTTACTCCGATCGACTTGAAATTTTAAGACAATATTCTTGATATATTATGCATTCATTTAAAAAATGAAAAAAAAAATTTAATACTTTACCCCGCCCTTAAATGGTCCACCCTGTATATATATATGTGTGTGTGTGTGTGTGTGTGTGTGTGTGTGTGTGTGTGTGTGTGTGTGTGTGTGTGTGTGTGTGTGTGTGTGTGTGTGTGTGTGTGTGTGTGTGTGTGTGTGTGTGTGTGTGTGTGTGTGCGTGCGTGCGTGCGTGCGTGCGTGCGTGCGTGCGTGCGTGCGTGCGTGCGTGCGTGCGTGCGTGCGTGTGTGTGTGCGTGCGTGCGTGCGTGTGTGTG
Organism: Ophion costatus; assembly: GCA_951751655.1. Lineage (NCBI taxonomy): Eukaryota > Metazoa > Arthropoda > Insecta > Hymenoptera > Ichneumonidae > Ophion > Ophion costatus. The sequence continues at coordinate 19,186,310 of OX632362.1, read as the reverse complement.
TGTGTGTGTGTGTGTGTGTGTGTGTGTGTGTGTGTGTGTGTGTGTGCGCGTGTGTGTGTGTGGGTGTGTGTCGTGTTTGTGTCGTTGTGTCGTTTCGAAATTGACCACACGATATTTGTAATCCGTATGGCTCAACAGAGTTATAAATATAACGGTATGTATGTATTTACGTCAATTAGGCACCGTGAAAGCCGAAAATTTGGATACCGCATCCAAAGGAAACTTGGAGCAGCGAAGCAATAATCCGAAAAATAAATAATCGATTATGCCCCTTCGTATTATTGCCTCTCACCTGATCGCACGATCGCCAGCAAGTTTGGTCTTTTTTCGTTACCAAAAAAAAGAATAAGAAGAAGAATTAATCACTGGTACCGAATATTAAGTAGGCAGATGAAAACACGTAAACTTGACTGATAATTTTAGACGGGGAAGAGCTCACGGGCAGGGAGGTGCATGTTGATTCGAAATTCTTCGTTACGAAATCCGAGTCGTACAGTGGTCCTTGAGGAAAATCGACGTTCCGTGATATTCGAGAAAGGTGTAACTTTTGGAAGATTGCTTGATTTTTTTCTTTCTCTGTCTTTCACTCATCGCGTCGAAAACCCCCCTTCTCCTTTCTTTTCATCTCTGCGCGTCGAGAAGACGAATTAAAAAAATTGCTTATCCGAAGTTCGATCATGGAGCAGCGTTGACACCGCCTCGCTAATCCTACTCTAATAGGGTTTAAAGGGGGTAGATGGATACCTTTAGGCGAGGAAAAAATTGCCGATTTTCAAGATTCTTCTTTTTAAAGGAAACATTACTTCATTATTTTTTTAGACTTAGGGTATGTTTTTTATTGCTACTTTTGACGTGGTATGATTTTTATTTTCATTGATCTTTAAGATTGACGGAGGTATGGCGCGGTTTTGCAAACGGGTCGCGCCTCATGTTATCAGATGGCGTGACACGTAGCGTCGGAGGGATTAAGGCCTTAGGCCACACTAACGGGTATAAAATCATGTGCGAATTTAATAACTTTCTTTCGTATGATAAAGTGATTCACTCATAAAATTAATTACACATCTATTTAGTATGAATATCAAGCTGGTAGAAAATATATATATATATTTTTTTTTCGATGTACAAAATGGCCGACTACTTGAAACTTCTCGAAACAGCTTTTTTCCAATTAGCGCGACAAATAACTTTAACAATTTTCACTCGATTTACTTGAAATTTAAAAAGTTACGTTCCTTATTGCATTTCGCAGAGAAGTACGTACGGAATTTCTGATTAATCGAAAACTTTTCATTTTATGAGCAGTTGTAACGAAATTTTTCACTGAAAATTCATTTTTTATGTTCAAATACCTACAACTTTTGAATAAAACAATATTTCTTAAATTCCCTACGTACTTTTCTAGTACTCTCTAGGTATTCTAATATAGATTGACGAAAATTTTTGATTTTTTTTGTATGTAAAAAATTGTGGATGCTAAATGTCACGCCGCGGAGTGCCTAAAAAAAGGATAAAATAAAATATTAGTAGTCGGCGATTTGGTACATCGAAAAAAAAAAATTCTAACAGCTTGATATTCATACTAAATAGATGTGTAATTAATTTTATGAGTGAATCACTTTTTCATACGAAAAAAAAATTGTTAAATTCGCACATGATTTTATACCCGTTACTGTGGCCTAAGGCCTTAAGGGTAAACCACTGTAAAGCTTAAGTAAGCACTGTGTAAGGCTGTGTACAGCAAGGCCACTGTAAGTACTGTGTAATGTGTAAGTACTCTGTACATTAAGACCACCGTAAGGCCTTAAGGGTAAGCCTTAAGGCCACTGTAAACGTCGAAAATGAAGTGATTTTTCGCGATCTTTTTTTGGGTAGAAGGACAAGTAACAGGATAATAATATTCGAGGATGTTATTGACCATATCTTCAAGTGAATGAAAAAAATTATATTATAAAATTATACAGTATGGTGACGCTGGAGACATTCTCGCGAGGCATGTTGAATTTGAGACGCTCTACGGCACGCAGTGTAACTGACGCAAATTTGAATCTGAAAACAATTTTTTTTTAAATCAATTCATTTACATGAGTGTAGCTAGTGAAATACGTAGGGAATTTTGAAAATATGAATTTTTGTGTACTTGGCAAGAATTTGAAGTAAAAACTCAATTTTCGACAGCAAAAAGGACAATCATTTACTAATAACTAATGCTACAGTTAACTCATGGAAAATCTCCTACGTATTTCACTTCGGAATGTTATTTTAAAGATGTGCTCAAAATTTGGAGTGAAAGGAATGAAAATTGTTGGAGTTATGTTGCGTGCCGTTTTGAAAAATTGTGTTCCGAGAAAAACGGTCGACGCCTCGCATACGGGCTCACCACGGCCACTGCACGCCCACACGGGCCTGAGGACATTTTCTTTTACAGGTATCAAACTTTTCCCCCCCTTAATCTAGATGGTTCAAAGTATCTCTTAAGCCAATTCAAAAGAAATCAATTTTATGAAAATTCTACAGTGGTGTTAGCCCTTAATCTGATACAAACCAACGAAGATTTTCCTTTCATTAACACTTGGTCTGTAAACCTTGGTATTTCCCGTCCGAGCCACAACTACTTGCCTACCGAGTTGCTTCATTTATTTAGCAAAAAATATATGAATACATTATTTTCCCCTAATTTCATGATTGATATATTGAATTGAATGTTTCGAACGCTAGCATGGATAAAAAAAATCGCATGTATTGACTGGGTGAAAAAACGGGAGGACTTGAAATACCCAGGTTTACAGAGAGAAAGGTACCGGACAAACATTTACAGACGATGCGTTGACACTCAAACGCAGAATATGACGCAAGCGAAAGTTGGAAATGTTGAAAGTCGATAAAATGGTACACTTTGAGACAAAATGATTCGATTTTTTGGGAAAAATGGCTACATTTTGCAATAAAAAATACTTTTTTTAAATTTTCAAAACCATTTAGGGACATGCTTTGGACGTCACGCCAGTTTTAAAAATGCAGTTCACAAGACCGCGCCATACCTTCGCCACTGTTAAAGATCATTTAAAAAAATACAAAGTAACAGCCAAAAGTAGCAATAAAGCATACCCTAAGTAGAAAAAATAGTAAAGAAATCTTTCGTTTTAAAAAAAGATAATGAAAATCAGCAAATTTTTCCCGCGTCTAAAGGTATCCCCCCCCCGCACTTTAAAAGAATTTTTCTTTTCTTTTTCTCGATTCAATCGTGTTAAAAAAAAAGAGAGCAGAAAAATCCACATCGTAGCTTTACGAATGCATAATGCGGCCAGGCGAAGGGGGCGCAATCTTTGGAGTGAACATCTCGGTCTTATCTCTCTCTCTCTCTCTCTCTCTCTCTCTCTCTTTCTCTCTCTCTCTCTCTCTCTCTCTCTCTCTCTCTCTCTCTCTCTCTCTCTCTCTCTCTCTCTCTCTCTGCCCTCATAGTGCTCTTCAGCGTCAGAATACTATAAGCCTGTGAAGCTTTTCACGCGAGTTACTCGCGCATCGCTCGAGTGCAATTGACGCGCAAGCTTCCACGTGTACTCGCGATCGTGCCGAGCCCTCTTTGGCTTTTTATTTCTTCTTTGCTCTTCATCTTCCTTTCTCCTTTCTATTCTTCATTTGCAATTTGTATGCAAAAAAGCCTTGGCGTTTTCCAGTGCTCGTTTTCGGAGCACACGTTTCCTCTTTGCGAGGCGACGAGACTCGTGCAATCTCATCTCGCCGGGGTCTGCAAGTAATTTCTCTATCAACGAAACCCACTGTGTTTCCATCCTTTGGTAGACGCAGACGTGCGCGCATGCGTCTTATGTGTAAGTGGGCACGAATGCTCATTTATATGAATTAAACATACTTTATTTTGATAAAAGGGTGATAAAGGGGGGAGTCTGAATCGTCGTTATTTTAGTTATATTTTTTAATTGTCGTTATTTTGATTATAATTTTTTGAAATTATGCTTATTTCAATTATAATTGATGAAATTATACGTTTTTATTATAATTTTATAATTATCGGTATTTCAACGATATTTTTTTAAATTGTCGTTATTGCAATTACAATTTCGAAATTGTCATTATCCAAAAGCATGCTTTGCCGATGTGTGGCAAAGACTTATGCCTTCAACCTATTCGTCAGTGTACCACGTTATTGGATAATGATTTTTTTTTTTTTTTCAATCAAGCTCTCGCGACGTTTTGGCGGAGGTGGTAACGCGCTGCAAATTTGAGAGTAAAATTTGAACGAACCAACTTTTCGTCGTATGCACGATGAAATGGGCTCTGTGTCGCGTTCACTAATGTGCCAATTATTAGGACATGATGCGAAGTAGCAATTACGAGAGATAGAGAGAGAGAGACAGCGAGAGAGAGAGAGAGAGAGAGAGAGAGAGAGAGAGAGAGAGAGAATCGCTTCGTTTGTCAGCGATCTCTCTCTCTCCCCCGCGCCACCGCCTCTCGCTCTTCTTTCTTCATCGCTCTCCCTCATTCTTAGTCACATCGATGCGAAAGAAGCGGCGTGCAGAGCGCAAAAGTAACATCGCGATGATCGCAGGAGTCGGTCCTCGACTCCTCTCACCCCCCTAACCCGTTGCCCCGCTTCGGTCACTCAATGTTCTGACTACGAGCATCAGACCTACTCTCTCTCTCTCTCTCTCTCTCTCTCTCTCTCTCTCTCTCTCTCTCCCTCTCTCTCGCTCTCTCAGATTCATGGATACGCTCGCCCTCACTCCGGCCTTGTGAGCGGTCTGACATACTCTCTCTCTCGCTCTCTTGCTTCACCACATCGTCGACCAGCGCGGCCGCATTCCTTCTTGTGAACGCTGTATAGAGTGGCCCCAGCGAGCTTCAAGTGTGTTGCTTGCCCCAACCACGCGCTCTCTCTCTCTCTCTCTCTCTCTCTCTTTCTCTCTCTCTCTTTCTCCCCCCCCTTTCTTACCGCACACAACGTCTCTACAAGGCTCTCCGAGACGCAAGTACTCGACAAGTAATCCAACTTGCATTATCCAAACTCCGCGTGCTCTCAATATCTTTCCCTCAATCCTTTCTCTCTCTATTATATATATATATATATATGTTGCATCTGGATCAATCGGAGCATCGGTTCTCTCATATATTAACCGCATTGCGTTCACAGGCTGACCATTTTTTCTCTCTCCACGCGCCACTTTGGAAAATCTTGTGCACACTTTATTGCTCCATTCGTTGCAGTGCCTGAGTATGTGCGTACACTTAAGAAATGTTGTCTCACGAAGAATAGCGACACTCTGATGGAGAAAGAATATCTAAAGAAGGCTACTAAATAACTACTGGTTATTCAAATGGCCAAATAACTACTGATGGCGGTTATATCTAAAAAGGCACCTTGTGAATGGAATGTAAGTAGAGCCTCGTTGTTGAAAGAGGTCATGGTATTTAAATTTGCATCGTTCAAATCCACCGTTGTCTTTTTTTTTTCAAATCGATTTCCCCACTTTCCTAATTGTCCGAAATCTTATCCAGCAAATTTGGGCTTCAGATTTCTTATAAAGATCGTGAAAAAACATTTGAGTGTTTTTCGTATCCCAAATTTGGCAAAAAAAAAGATCAGACTACTGGACTTTCGTTGCGTCCCAACGATGCGAACTTCAACGGTACAAACAGTCGTATAGTTGCATGTCGAGTGAGGTTGAAGTTTGCATCGTTGGAATGCAACGAAAATTCTTTTCAATTTCTTATTTTTATCATTATCAAGAATCACATGTTGCGAATTTGTTGTAGATCGCCGAATGAGAATCCGAAAAAATGTTTTCGTGATTTTGATAGCTCAAATTTGCCAAAGGAAATTTGGAATATTGGGAAAAATCATTTTCGTCGCATATCCGAACGATGCTTCAATGTTATGCATGTCGAGAGGTGTCGAAAATCTTCTGTACACGATGCACTGGGAATGAAAATATTTGCCATTGGGAAACAATAATAACGATAATAATAATCGCGACGCTGGGGCAATAAATGTTCATTTGTTGAACAGCTGAATAATGGGAGCAGTTTGTTGTTCAATCGGAATTAAATTGACTCGAATTTACGAAAAAGTTTGAGCTTTGAGCTGACGTGATGTATCATTCAGTTGTTCGGCTGTGGGCAGTCGTCATTGGCAGTTATTTTTGGACACCGTGCAGCAGTAGAAGAGGCGGACGCGAATTTCTCCAAAAAACATGCTCTTCACAATTCACAGCTATCTGAATTTCCTGCGGTGTTGAAGTTCTGAAGTTGCAGCTTGCATCTTTGGAATGCAATGAAAATTAATGTATCTGAATCCCTTTAATTTATTTTGGCACATTTCGCCTCAAAAAAACCGGCGATAATTTTTTAACATACTTATTTAGCGAGATACGATTTAAATGCACGTGTAATAATAAAAGATTAATAATACAATTAATATTCCTGGGTCACTTTGATTTATATTGGCATATTTGGCCTTCAAAAATTCGGTGATAATTTTTTGACACACTTAGCGATTTGCTATATAAATCTACTTGTTTAATAATAAAAGAGTGAAATTAAAATGGAAAATGGTAAAAAAACTTTCGTTGCTTACCAACGATGCAAACTTTAAAACCATTGGAAGGTTGCATCATTGGAATTCAACGAAAATCCGCTTTTATTTTTTCATCTCTCTATTCTTCTCACCATCCGAAGTCTTCTTTTGCAGGCTTACGTTACGGATTCCTAAGATGGATCTTAAAAAATGTTTCGGTGGTTTGAGTAGGACATATGTGCTAAAAAAATTGACCAATGCGAGGGAGAAAAATTTCGTTGCATGCCAACGATGCAAACTTCAATGTACTGTACTTTTCTGGACGTTCGGGACTTTTTTCCGCCTTTATACGAGCAAAGAATGAATGGCGGCGAGCAGTCGGAGAGTGGGGGGGGGGGGGGGGGGGGATACGCGTACATGAATTAGCGACGTTGCGTTATATTCAGTAATTCCATGCGCAATATGGCATGCCATTCGCAAGATGTGCACTCTTCTGTGTCGAAATCGTAATGAAAGAGAATGCGAAATGCGAAGGAGAAAAAGAGACAGTAAGACGGAGCTAAGGCATCTTGTACGGGACTGTTTTTTTTTGCGTGTGCGCACATCGTGTTGAATTTGCATTGTTGGCACGCACCATTGAAAATTTCAAACGTAGCATTAATAATTTGTTATTTTTTCTTCAATCTCCATGAATTGAGAAAGGAAAAAAATTGTATGATTTATGAAAAATATAGTTTCGTCTGTGTAAAATAAAGTTATGGAAAATCTAATTTTTCATCGTTTTCTCCATTTCTTCATTCTTTATTCTCGTATTTTTAATTCGTCAAGAGCGGAGAAGAGAAGAAAATCAATTGAAAAATGAACTCAAATATAATATATAAATGATTTTCTCCATTTCTACATTGTTAATTCTTCAAGAATGGAGAAATAAAGAATATAAAAAACACTTAACCGAAAACAAATTTTCCGTGCGTTCCAACGATGCAACTGAAAAAATATAATATTTAAATAATGTTCTTCATTTTTCCGTCCTTAATTCTTCAAGAATGGAGAAAAGAAAGAAAATAAATTAAAGAAAAAACTTGACCGAAAATAAATTTTCGGTGCATTCGAGAGATGCAATGGAAAAAATGTAATTTAAAATTAATTCTCGTCATTTTTCCATTCTTAATTCTTCAAGAATAGAAAAATGAAGAAAATTAATGTTCGCTGCGTTCCAACGATCCAATTGAAAATACATATATTTTTTCGCAATTACGTTCGCTTCTCCGTTCTTGAAAAGATTTTCATTGTCACCCCTCACACGAGGATCCTAGATGATGTTGGAGTTTACATCGTTGGAATGGAGCGAAATATGTTTTTTCACTGAATTTTCCGAATTTCATTTAGCATATTTAAGCTATAAAAATCCTTCGATCATCTTTTGGGCTCTTCGTTCAAAGTAACGGTACCAATGCTCGGACGGTTAAGAGCATCCTTAGATTGTAGGACTTATTATACATTTATGAACCGTTAAAAAAAAATAACCGGATCCAACAGCAAGCTCGTAAGTTCTAGTTTTAAAACCGCACATGCATTAACTGGCGAAAAGTTAACTATTTTGATTTTTATACATTGAAAGGTTCAATAGTACCAAATGTATACCAATTTTCGGACAGCTGTTGGTGTCACGTACCTATGTTAGGACACGATCATGACCCAATTTTCGGACACGTCCCTATTGACTAACCGACCATTACGAGGTCCTAGTTTTCGGACATGCAAAAATTGATTCTTTCGTTATGAAAATTGATTCGTATATATGAATTTGACTATGCCTACTTTTACCATGGGCGTTCTTTTCATTCAATACTATGGACATTTTTCTCAGTGCACGTTTGTACTATTTATGTGGTTGACACTAACACTTGTTGAGCATAAACTGTTACAAGATCTTACGAAAAGTGTTCGATAGAAATCGTTTCATGAGGTCGGGGAATGACAAATCATGATAAATAATCATACAGGTGTACTCTCAATTGAACATTTTTGAATTTTCGACTTTGTGAAATATTATACACATTTAGTAGACATACCATTCAATATGGTAAAAACCACTATTTTTTGATACTGTAAGGAATCGTCCATTTTATGAAAACCTACTATATTATATAGCATTGACAATCAACGCATGCTTGAAAGATTGTTGGTTGCGATTAACATATGAGCATAGTTAACACTATCATATCATATTTTAGCAGTACTATATTTTCGGTAGTAGCCATGACTCTAAAATATTATTGATGACCCCTCAGGGTAATATAAAACATGGTTGAAATATGGTTAGCGTTACTATACACTTCTCTCTGTATAGCTCTTCGGGCTAGAAAAGTGCATTCATGACATGACTGACGGGGACTCGTTGATGTAACTCGTCAATTTTACTTCTAAAATTCGTTATTAGAGTACAATTTTCCGTAATAAATTAATAATTGAAGGCTGAATCGAAT
>OX632362.1:19152289-19174789 GCA_951751655.1 Ophion costatus | reverse complement strand
GCGCGTCCCGGCGCACTTCTCCGTCCCCGTTTCTCTTGCCGCCTTCTTAACGTGACCCCCCCCCGGCCCTCCTCGCCCTCTCTTGCTCTGTCCCTTTCTCTCTCTTATGACCAGGGTACCCGTGGGTTACGTAGTGATACCAACGTATAGAGATGATACTCTTCGATACGGTCCAACGTCATCCTCGTTTTCTTCCTCTTCCTCGCCTCCAACCCCTCGGCCCCCCTCTTCCTTCTCCTCCATCTCTCGGACGTCTTGTTTTTCTTGCGCTTAAGGAGGTTGGAGCGGTCCAGTTGAGTCAAATGCGGGCTTGGGAACGTTTTTTTTTCTTTTACAATTAACCTCAAAAAAATGCACACGAGGTATAGATTTGTTCTGTAGATGCGAATTTTTCATGGAAATATAATTGAAGGGCAAAATGTTGCATTTTTATATTTTTCTTACGTGAATGAGAGAAACTTTTGTGTTGCTACCAACTTGAAAAAGTTAAACATTATCGATGATTGTTATGAAAAAATGACGTTAGCGACGTTAATGATTTGTATAAATCAGAATGAAATTTTGAGTTATTTATAATTATGCCTATTTATGTTTGAGGAGCTGGCGAACGAAGCCGGACTTGTGCACAGTGCGTGATTTTTTTTTTCGTATTCTTCAAACACATCTCTATTAGCTCACGAATTATTTTGCATCGAATCCGATACTAATCACCTTAAAGTTGGTCAAAAGTTGCCTTTTCAAGCAGAAACGGACTTTTCTATGGCTGGCTGAAGGAAAAGTACATTGCATGTTCTTTTGCAATCGAAAAAGTTTGTGTGAAATTATTAAATTGATAATAAAAAACAAATTTATATTCGATTCGAAGAATTTTTATTTATTTTTTCACAACTGGTTATTTTTATAAGATTTTCATTAAAAAGCGGAGTTGTCCACCATTCTCATTTGAAACCGGACTTGGTTAAAATAAAAATAAAATAAACAAATGTTAGTTGGCGTTTTTATTAAACTAAAGCCTGGTCCAGGCTTATATTTTGATAGAACCTTCGTATATTAGAGCTTAACAGTGTTATCTCATCTTTATTTGGTTATTTTGGTACTTGACGTCTCGTGTAAAAAAGTAATTCGTGGACAAGGCCGGCACTGTTCGTCGGCCCCTCATTCATGTCACGAGATTATTTTTTATTACCATTCATTAATATTAAGAAGTTACGTGGGTTTAGAAGCCAAAAAAGCATATTTTCTCTATTTTTTAGAAATTTAATATATCAACTATTTTATTCAAAATGTTAGCGGAGGAGCAACATTGCAACAATATTTTTTTTTAAATCATCCAGCAATTTGGGAAATTCACCCGGTGGGACATGGTTTCCGGAGGCCCCTAAAGATAGGGTCCTCGTGGTGGTCAGGATAACTCATGTTAGCTTTATCTGAAATTGAAAAATCATTTCTCCTTTGTTGGCAGATAAGTATAGCTCGTGATTCAACGAAGGATTTTCAAAAAAATTGAAATATGAATTTTTGGTCGAGTTGTATGCAAAATAGCTCAATTGTTTATACAATTTACACTACGTATAGCCTAGTAAAGTTAGTTGTAATCGAAAAAAAACCTCTGTTCAATCACTAGTCAATGCTATTTTGAAGAGGTGTACAAAATGTCAATAAGGTGCATCAGTTTTTGAGAAATCGTGTCCACCAACTTCAAAAATAGTGTTTTGAGAAAAATGCGATATACCCGCGTCGCTCCCGCCTGGTCTTTCCCAACGGGGGGAATTCCCAAAGGCTCTCTTGCCTAGACTTTTACTCCGATTGACTTAAAACGTTGGCAGAATATTCTAGATATATTGTACTATTAGATCATTAAATTAAAAAAAAATCGATTTTCTGACATTTTCCGACCAACGTGATCCCTTAATGTGAGAAACCCCTTTAGGAGCGTGAAAAAAGGTATTTTTCGGGAATTTTTTTAGAGGGGATAAAATAATCTGATCATTTTCAAATTTGGACATGAGTTTATTATAACTGTCAAGTTTTAAAAAAATTAGTTTTTTTTTGTGATGACCAACAAAATGGCGGCGTTATTAAGGGTCTTCGGACGCCTGTTTTCCGCGACATCGAAAAGTGCTGCAGTTGTCGCTCTTTTTCTGTTGATCTGAAAAATATTTAATAAGTGTTATTCGTTTACTGACATATTAACGGGAAGGGTATACCTAAAAAATGACGAAAAAGTGCAAAATTGAAAATTTGGGAGCCTTTTTACTCCAAAGTTCGAATTTTCGACCATTTTTTCGACATATTTGACGCCAAAAAAATTATTTATTTACACGCTACCTTTCAAACTTTAGGTATATCCCTCCGATAATATTACTGAGAGTAACCTTCCAAAATTTCATCCAAATCGGTCGATAACTTTTTGAGCTACAACACGAGCAGTTTTTGGAAAAAGTAGTTTCGAGATAATCGCGTTTAAAGTTTCAACATGTGAAAACTATTAATTGTAGTGACTTGACCCGCGCTCTAGAATGTATGCGATAACTCCGCAAATATTCAATATTTCGAGTTTTCCGTTGGTCAGTATATTCTTTGGGTATCATAATTTCGAAATATGTAAAAAAATTCGATTTTTTGAAAATTCTAAAGGGATTTCTCGATTGCCAAAATACGGCAACTTCACGGACCTTGTAGTTGCCACCAATGCTATTCATTCGCCAGCCAAGATTCCTATATTTTATCGAACCCTGATGGTTCAATACTGAATATATACAGTAGCGTGCAGAAGTGCGCCTTCTCGATTGGCCTCATCGCAATCACCGAACTCAAATCCGATTGAGCATTTGTGGCAAGACCCGAAAGATCGTGTTGGAACGGAAAATCAATCTAAGAAGGCGAAATTGTGAAACCATTTGCGACACGAGTGGGAAAACTTGCCACGAGTACTGATCTCACAATCAATAGCGTCGATGCCTCCCTCAATGTGCTGCGGTCATCGCTGCTAAGGGTATGGCAACAAAGTACCGAGTCAAGCGAAGAGGAGGGTCGAATGTCGTATTCTTTTTTTAAAAAATTGTTACGTTGTTCACACGCAATAGTATGTGGCCCAATACTTCTGCAAACTTGTTAAATAAAACGTTATGGACAATCAAATATTTAAGAATATCGATGTATATAATTAATTGTTTTCAAATATAAGGGAATACGTGTGTCGTAACTCGTTTCTTTTTCTCCTACCGTCGTGTTTCAATGCAACATGCCTGAAAAATAGGATGGCCCAAAACTTTAGCACGCAACTGTATGGTTTACGATTTGGGCAAGATGGGTTTCTTTTTCTTCTAAATGTTTACAAAGGTTCAGTTTGCGTTGATCCGTTGTTATAAATGGTTTAACGTGGTGCTAAATAGCCAAAAAATTACACACATTGAACTGGTTTTTTATCTCTGGTGTTTTGTGGTGAAAACAAAATCCAAAAATTCGTAAAGGCTCAGTACAGTTCAGACCATAAAATATATTTCTTCTTCTCTACCAAAAGTGAGAGTTTCCGCGAGAAATTTGAGTACTTGGCTATGAGATAAAAATTGAAAACAAATCTACCACATTGATGATGCTAAGAATATTAATTTCCAGTAATAATAACGCAAAAAAGTTATAAGTAAATTGTTGAGAAAAAAATTGTCCAACAAATGTCCGGTGACCTACCTGTTTATATTATAAAATGAATTCGTAGATTTGTCTAAATAGGTATGAATTTTTTTCTCTACGTTCGTTATAAAATTTTTAATTTAAAAAAATGGATGAAGTTTCACAAATGTTCAATATGTTTTCGGAGCAATGTTCCATATTAAATTCAAGAAGTGTCCGGGGTATTGAACGAACAGTGCCATAGGTACAGCCTCTGGAAAATTCGAAAAACGGCATTTTCGAAATAACGAGAAAATTCTTTAAAAAATCATATGTATCAAGAAAAATATCATAATTCGTTCAATGTCACAAAAAATCAAGTTTACCGGAGATTTTTCGAACAAATTATTGTTTAAACGATTTATTTATAGATTTTTGGCATTCTTATTATACAAAACCAATGTTCTTAGCATCTTCAGTACGGCTGATTCTTTTCAGATTTCAATGTTAACGCAAAGTACTCGAAATTCTCACCGAAACTCACGTTTGGTAGGAAATGTACGGGGCGAATACATCCTCAATATTCCCGTTTTCCTGAAGCTGCGAGTCGCTTTGCCGCTAACAATTCGTGTTATACGATGGGGTGGGGCAGGGGAGAGGGAGATGCTCACGCGTGTGGGCGGAAAGCACCGTTGCTTCGAATTTCTCTCTCGCTTACGGGCAACCGTACATAAACAGTTTTCATATATTTATCCTCTTTATCCTCTCTCCTCTTTCTCTCCGATCTCCCCCCCCCCCTTCACTCTCTCTCTCTCTCTCTCTCTCTCTCTCGCTCTCTTTCTCCTGCATTTGGACTCTCTCCATTTGTCTCCTATATACGGCACTTGAGGAAGCGTACACCGAGAGAAAAGTGCATAGTATTTACAAAAAACGCACATGGTAAAAGACACTACAGTCGAATTCCCTATAGTTTATTGTCACCGCAGTCATAATATGGTTAACACAACTATAAGCAAAAAGTATACGTAGACATGCGACTTTGGCGGCGTGTTTGACTATCTATAATCAAAACTATTAATTTTATGATTCCAACGATCTAAACATCAATCTCGCACACACAGACTATACATGTACGATTAATTAGTCATCTTGGCTAATTTTTATTAGATTCATTAGATTCTTTCTGATCCAAAAGAATCTTGAAATAGAAGGAATCTAATAAATCTAATAAAGATTTGTCAAGATGACTAATTAATGATACATGTATATGTCTGTATGTGCGAGATTAATGTTTAGATCGTTGGAATCATAAAATTAATAGTTTTGATTAGTTTTAGTTTCTTTTAGCAAATTTTGCCTACAAACGACCCCCAACCCTTTTTAAGGACGCATGTATAAAGTCAACGTGACCTCGATAATTTTCAAACCGAGTTTTCTCATGGATAGTTGAGTTTTCTTTCTTTTTTTTAAAGAAAAAACCGAGTATCAAGCTTTGGAGAATTTCCAGACGCAGAGCTTGACGATTTTCTTTTTCCCTAAATACTATTAATCTCTGAGGAACCGCGGTTCGAAACTTTCCGCTATCCCTCTCGCATTCAATGGTGAAGCTTGCAACGTTGTAATAAAACGAAAATGCTTCGATATTTTTTCACTTCCTTACTCTTTATTATCTATGCTCTTTTTTCTGATTTAGATTGCGGAACCCTAAAAAGGACGTTAAAAAACGTTTCCATGCTTTTTGTAGCTTTAGTGTCGTGAAACAAACTTGGGCAGTACGAAAAAATGGCATTTCGTTGCATCCCAACGTTGCAAACTTCAATACTATTCGCATTCGTATATTACGTGGTAGGTACATCTTCCACTTCGTCTTAAGACACTTATTTTTAATTTTACCATATTAATCTGCAACAAAACATTTTGTACGGCAATAAAAATAGAAAATAAAACTTGCATTATAGATATTTATATGCACATACGTACACATATATTCGCATGTGATTTTCTACCTTACGCCGTGTTACTAGTAGCCTTATATTTACTGTACAGTTTATCATAGATATCGTATAGGAAAATATCGATATTCTCTTTCTGCACCGTCCATCCTTCTCTCTTAACCATGACTCTAACAAAGATGAGTACAACGTGAATAATATGTGCTCGTTATATGTAATCGAGATCGTGAGTCTCTTATTCGGTTCACGTACTCGCCACCGCACAACCTTCTTGAACCCAACCCGGCAAAGGCCTGAAATTAATATTAACGAGGCTGAATGAATTCTTGCCCGTTGCTTGTTCTTTTCTTTTTTTGTTTCTTCTTTCTTTCTTTCCTTTTTCTCTCTTCCCTTCTTTTCCTCTCGCTCGTATATCCATGAATTTCGTGTTCTCCTCGCATCTTTTGTCTCTTGGTGCGCTTGTTATACGAACGTCGTGTCCTCTCTCTCTCTCTCTCTCTCTCTCTCTCTCTCTCTCTCTCTCTCTCTCTCTCTCTCTCTCTCTCTCGCTCTTTTTCTTTCTTGCTCTATCTTTCATGAACGCTCGAACGCCATCGCGCAAGAATAAGGTACCCTCGGAGTCGTAAATTCGTAAAATATCTAGCACAAAATCATTCCTTTCATTGACTATCTATTCGCTCCAATTGCACTTCAATGACTCCTATGGGCTAAGTCAATAGTACGCGTGTATATATATATATATATATATATATCGATAGTGCGATATATATATATATATCAGGGTGGTTAAGAAAATAATTTTTTTTTCTCAACGGAAAATTGAAGTATGTTAAAAAAAGAAAGTTTTACAAAATTTGAGGGTCCTAAACAATTTTTAGCTGGTGCTCAAACGCTTTTTTTATGTTTTTTTTCTCATGATTATCGGAGTATTCATTTTTTTTTATCTTGATGCAGAAAATGTTAGTCCGTGATCCAATGTAAATCTAGATTTAATTTTTTTTGTAACAATACACATATTTTATTGAAATATTTCTTTAACAATAAACAATTTGTATTTGCAGATTGAGAATCAATACCTGTAATTCGGTTGTCAAAATTATGTCAACCACTTGATGAACAAGAACACGGTGTTTACATCACTGAACGTCTAACAAGTATGCGTGTTTTTTTGGAGTAATATGTTGTTTTGGAGTAAGCAAACAAATGAAGAAACATATTGACGAAAAAACGAGAAAAAAAATTAAAAGTCGTCTGAGCACTACCTAAAAAAATGTTCAGACTTGTCGAATTTTGTATGAATTACTTTTTTATAACGTAGTAACATTTTCCGTTGAGTGCCGCGAATTTTTTGGAAAATATATATATATAAAATACCTTATAACTTACTACGTAATTATAAATTATAACTATATAATTATATAAATTATAACTACGTAATTATAAAATACTACGTACGTGGTTGTTCGCGTCCAATTTTTCCTACATTCAACGATATTTGTTAATCGTGAATTGCGATTATTCGAGATCCGAGAAACAGAGAGGGAAGATGATGTTGAAGTTTTCAACATCAGTTTAAGGGGTTAGGCTATTGTGATGACCCAAAAATTAGGGTGAAAAAAAAATTGAAGGCATAAGATGATTGAACAATCGCTTGGACATTTATTTGTATGTATATTGAGAAAGTTGTGTACCAAACTTCGTGTTAAAAATGATTAATAATTAATGAAGTTGTAAACAATTTTGTGAAGGACCTTTGAACGTGAAGGGCTCAACGGTGTACTTGTCTTTGACGTCCTGGTTGATCAGAAACGAAAAAAATCAAGTTTTTTCCTAAAGCAGATGAAATTGGCTAAGCATTGGCCGAGCCTTTTTTGGCTATTGTGTGTCAATCGACAAAGGAAAATCAATTTTTTTCTTCTTCGACTTCTCGAGCAAAAATGATATCATGGCGATCAATAATTAATGAAAGAGAAATGTTGCGATGAAAAACGTCGCCCAAGACTAAGCTTCTATTATGTCGAGCGTTCCTAATCGAGGTATTTCGTCCTAACATTTCTTGTCGTTTTTTTTTGACCAAACGTATTTCTCGGCCAGTCTAAGTTTCCGAAGTTGGAAGAAAGATCCTAATAAACGTTCGAGTGATACTTGTGGCTGGAGACTTCCAAAAAGATTGACGATAAGTTAAGAAAAAGAAAAGGAATTCGTTGTATTCCAATGATGCAAACTTCAGTATGAGAATTTTTTTATATACAGCCATGGAATTGTCAATACGCTGCAGAATTATAATAAAATTTGTGGGGTCTCGAAACTTAATAATAATATTATTAATGATGATAATAAGTTTGCAAGACCATCGGACTTGACATACGTCCGTAGAATCCTCATAGGTGCCGGCTAGATGTCGACACTTGAATCAAGTGTTGATAACAAGAATAATAAAAATAATAATAATAATATCGATGATTCGGCGTCGGCCACGTAATTTCCGAGTCGCCGAAAAAATGTCACCCTGATTGGTAATCGCCTCACGCCTCTTGCTACTGTCAGAACGTTGAAGTTACGCCCGCAGCTTCGTACCATACTTTGCTGTGTCGTCACAAAACGAAGGAACGAAAAAAAAGCCTCTGGTGCCTATGAAATACGCAGCCGATGCAATTTTGTTTGTACTTTGAAATTTTCGTATTTTTTTTTTCGTTTTTTTTTCACATATTCTGGAGCATTTGGGCTCGTCGTGAATATCGACATTGTATTTATCGACTGGGCGAATCGAAATGAAAAATCAATTTATATGTGGATTTACTCATTTACTTTACTGATCCTGAAGGAATGAGCTTGACGTGTTTTTTCTTTCTTTCTTTTTTAGCTGATAATATGTATGTTATCTCGTTTTACTCTTCTAAGCTCTCCTAGGCTGGGCATTCTTATTCGGAAACCCTAACGCGAGCGTTCTTATTGGGGGGTCCGACTGTATAAAACGAGTGCAACGCAGATTCTCTTGGAATAGAGATGCTCCGAAAGAGAAATGTTTCAGACATGAGGTCTTTTGGAATGAAGATGTTTCCGATTAAACCTGCTCCGGAATAGAGATATTCAAGGAGAGAGATGTCTGACAATAAAGAAACAAAGTTGTTGCTGTCCTGCCTTTTTTTTGCTCACTTAGGCTACGAAAATCACTGAAACATTTTTTCGAGAATCCTGATGGAAAATGTATAAACAAAAGCTACAATATTATATAGCAATAAAAAATTTTAATGACAATATCACGATTTCAACCCGAAATAAAAATGCGTCGATATTCGAGGCTCGAGATAATCGAGTGAACGTGTATAATCATCGCTCGGAGCTTTCGCGAGAAAGCTAAGGAATCCGCGTTACATCGCGAATTCTTGTCACGTTTCGTTGATAATTGAAAAATTAAATAGCGTTTTATTTTTTCCGCCTCGCGATCGTACAAAGAATTAGTACCCGGTAAATAATTTTGGATTTATTGCGCCTCGCTCGTATTTTGTATTTCTTGCGTTTCTCGTCGCACACGTAAACACATACGCACGCATACGCAATTGGAGAATATTTCTCCCCGCTTCTAAATAAGGAAATGCCTACGCTCGAGCGTTCGTGACTGCACCAGTCGAACTCACTCGCGTCCGCGTACCGTTGCATCGTGCTAATTTCTATGTGCTTACGAATAAATGTGCATACATGTGTGCACGTGTGTGTCCGCGCGCGTCTAATCAATCGCGCATGCACGTAACGTCTGCCCACACTTGAAGAATATTGCCCAGATTTTTCACGCTGAAAATACAGTCCCTATGTCACGTGTGTGTGTGTGTGTGAAGTTTGATGGCTCTTTTTTCTTCATTTTTTTTATTTGTCACAATTTATTGCACAGTTCGCTTCTAGGTGCCTATTAAAGATCATACAAAATATTTTAAGGGATTTCGGCAAACGGACCCGACCCTCAATAGGGGGTGCAAGTTGAAAAAAAATCGTATTTGCCATGATAGAGAGATTGCCAATTTTGTTTTATTGGCGTCTTGGGTAGTTTAAGAAAAAACACAACTGCCAAAAAAAAAAATTGAACGATTTTCATCCACCGGAACCCACCCTTATCGGGGGGTGAAAGTTGAAAAAAGATTGTATCTCGAACAGTAGGGAGATTACGATTTTTTTATTGGCGTTATGGATTGTCTGAATCAAGACACGACTGCAAAAAAGGTGGAACGGTTTTCGTACCCCGGGACCCTGCGTTATCGGGGGGTGAAAGTTGAAAAAAATCGTATCTCCCATGATAGAGAGATTGCCAGTTTTTTTTTATTGGCGTTGTTGGTAGGTTGAACAAAAACACCTGGCAAAAAAAAATTGAACGATTTTCATACACCGGAACCCACCCTTATCGGGGGATGAAAGGTGAAAAAAATCGTATTTCCCACGGTCGAGATATTGCCAATTTTTTAATGGACGTTTTTGGTAGTCTGACCCAAAATACGACTGCACATTCGTTTTCTACTCGTTACTTCTATATTTCTATTCTTATGTCGAATCTTTTTTTTCCCTCGACAGTGTTAGTCTATTGATTTCTCAAAAGGATCCTAAAAAACATTCGAGTGATTTTCTGATCCTAAATCTGCAGACAATTCGGGCAATTGAAAAAAAAAAGATTATTTTTATTGCGTTTCAACGATGCGCAAACTTCAGTACCGTGGGTTTACAGTCGCCTGTGTATGTTCCACGGTACGAATTTGAGTCACGCGAGCAAAGTGCACAGCATATAAAGATCTTATGACGTTCTTTTTTTTTAAAATAAATCTTGAGTCTGCCATGACAACGAATGGTGTTGGAGTGTGCAACGTTGGAATGCAACTATTATTTTTGTGTACCTTTATTTCCTTACTCGTACTACTATCCGAAATATTATTTTTTTTATGCACATTTCGATTGGAAATCTCTGCTTTGTACATAAGCAAGCATCCTACGGAATGGTTGAGGATTTTTCAGAGATGAAATCTACAAAAAAATCGTTGCATTCCCGCGATGCAAACTCCAATTTTACCAATAACGACGCGGATGAATAAAAATACCATCACTTTTGCACGCGTCTCAAGAATGTTATTAAAAAAAGAAATTAACATTGAATTATTTTGATTGCAATAATAATGACATCAATGTTTTTTTTAGATATTTGAAAATCTTTGAAAAGATCCATAGACAAAAAAGATGTCATGAGAAATATCTACCCATAAAGGATAAATTTATCGATATGAAAATAAATCGTTGATTATCTGCACTGGGTATGAAAAGAACAAAAGTAGTAAAAAAGAAAAAAAAAGTAGATCAAGTGTAGTAACCACTTGATCAAAGTGTACGTAATGTGCACAGATGTATATCAGTCGATCTGATCGGTGAAAAAAAAAGCAACCATCGTTCCCGTTGTGGTGACCTCTCGGTAATTTGTCCGATGCTCCAATGAATGTCATTTATCTTTCGAGCGCCATGCGTGCGCTACCCGTTGCGCAATACTGCATACATTTTTTTCCCGCGCTCCGAACAAATACCGATAAGACTAATTGTTCCTCTCTTTGCGATTATTTGTACGAATCGCCCGAGTCCATCACGCGGTGTGAATTGCTTTTCTTTTTCTTTTCGATTTTTAACGTGGATTTATTCCTCTGGGTTTTAAATTTGCCGAACTTTATTGCAATTTCATTTTATTTGAACGTAGTTTTTTTTCCACGCTGAGGTACGTCCCTAAATTGTGGCTTTTTTTGGAACTACACTTGTCGCGATCAATACACGTAAAACACTCAAATCGAAAATCCTTCAGTTTTGTTTATGTACACGCGCTATTTAAAGGATCCTAAACTGCCACCTAACAATGATACTGTAGGGTTGTTACGCATATGGACAACAGGGAAAGCCGGGAAAACTCAGGGAATTTCTTCCCTCCTGGAATAATCAGGGAAAAGTCAGGGAATTTTGGAAACTCTCTGGAATTTTCTCACAATTTACCTTTTGAAAGAATTACGAAAAATGAAACTGACTTGAGAGAAAACTGGACAGTAAAAATAAAAATTGTTGTATATTTTTAACATTTATATTATTCCTCATTATACACAAAAGAAATTCCTCAGTGCCAAACATTGAGAACTTAAAAAACTGATAACTAATTTACTGTAAAGCTACATTTGCAAATTAATGTAAATTAAAAGTAAAGCTACAAAAATACATTTGCATTCGATCTGTCGATACACAACTACATCATTATCATTATAGATAAGTATTTATATTTATTTTTTGTTTATTTTCACCCGCGTACAAACTTTCGTTTATAACGAAGAACACGTTCTGTATCTGCTTTCAATGTCTTTTTACTTTATATGTTTTAAATTAAGTTTCGAATTTCAGTTAAAAAAAATAAATATCTATATTATCAAATTTCCATATATTTGGTCTAAAAAAAATTATGTTATCCAGTTCAACATAATTCTTCAATAGAAGGATCGAGTTGAGAATTTCCTTTGTTCCTTCAAGTCGGTTAAAAATGTTGTTTTTTTTCACAAAAATCAGTCATTGCTATTTTGACGTATACAATTTTTACGCATACAATTTTCCCGTATAGTTTATAACATTTACAAAGACTATCATCTCTCTTACTCAAAAAAGGTATGTTTGGTGAAAAGAAAATGTTCTTTATTTGGCCCTAATCTGGCTAATTTGCAAAACCTGGAATTTTTGCAAAACCTGGATGGAAAACCTAGAAAAGACAGGGAATTGCTGAGTCAATAATGCGTAACAACCCTGATACTGAAGTTTGCATCGTTGGAACGCAACGAAAGTTTCGTAGGCCAACTTTTTTTTGGCACATTCCCTCCAAAATTACTCAAACGTCTTTCCGGATCCACATCAGCAATTTTCAGCCTAAATATGTAAGAAAAGATTATGGATGATAATGAAAATGACGAAATAAACAAAACAAAGAAGCATTTTCGTTCCATTCCAACGATGCAAACTTCAACATCGTCACCTAACAGCCATAACTGATCATACTGCTCGACACAGAGCTGAATACGCCTGTCGAAATTCGCCACTGTAATTTATGTAGCCTGGGATATTCAAAAAAAAGCTTAAACCGACATAACTTTCTTGTTTTCTGAGCTAGAGAGCTTGTTTGGATTTTCCGTTGGATTCGTCACAAAATCAGACGTTTTTCCAAAAATGGAAACCATGCCTTTCCATTTGAAAAATTGAAAGTTACCGTGGTATCTCGCAGACCTGTTGGCAAAAGAAATATTTTGCTCTACCATCGGATGTCCCCTTCAATACCATATAACTTTTGTAGGAAACGTTTTTGGATGACCTCATGTATTCTATTTATTTTAATGCTTTTTTTTAAATGGCACACTGTGTGTGCGTGTATCATGGAAAGAAAGAATACTGCACACACACACACACACACACACACACACACACACACACACACACACACACACACACACACACACACACACACACACACACACACACACACACACACACACATATATATATGCAGTGTTCTTTCTTTCCGTGATATTGTTGGCAAGTCAACGATGACAACGAAAAGTGAAAAATCAGGGGTTGCCCTTACTGTCCCTATAAGGATACCGAGTATATCCGGCTATGATCGTCGTCGCCGTCTTCTTCGCGGGGGCCGATGACCGGGCTGACCCGCTCTCTCGGCGAGCAGCGCCGCCATACTCTTTACCGTTCTCTCGCACACCGCACACGATATACACATATCTTGTGCGCGCGCGCGCGCGTGTGTGTGTGTGTGTGTGTGTATATATAATGCATACAATCTCTCTGCTGCTTCACAGGCGAATTATACACGTTCTATACGGGATATGTTATTCCATCCAACACTTTCGGCTAGCTTTAAGGATGTTGAGTCCCTACGAGACATGTTAATGTTAATTGTTCAATAAATAGCTTCTTAATCGTCATGAAATTTTTACACGACCTCCTGAATACTTCATGTAAAAACATACCAAATTTTCAGAATTCTATCATCATTACTTCAACCTCCTTAAGGGTTGAAATAAAAATTTATAAGAAAATTCTGAAAATTTGTTATGTTTTTGTTTGAAGTATTTAAGAGGTCGTGTTAAAATTTCACGACGATTAGGAAGCTCGTTATTAAAAAATTAACATTTTGTTAAGAACAATTTTTTAAATAAATTTAAAAAAATTATCAATAAACTTCGTTTTGTTTTCGTTGCTTTCAGTATATTGTAGATATTACAAAAAGGTAATATCTACAATAGAGGTAAAAAAGAGAGGTAAACAAGATAGAGGGAAAAAAGAGAGGTAAACAAGAGAGGTAAAAAAAAACTTATTGCAAAGTTACATCAGTTTCCATAAGACAACATTTAATTTGTGAATGTTAAGTGTTCAATAACGAGCTTCCTCATTGTCGTGAAATTGTTACACGACCTCTGCAATACTTCATACAAAAACGTACCAAATTTTTAGAATTTTATTATCATTTGCGATTTGGGACTCAACATCCTTAAACCTATTTCAGTTAAGATTCGTTTCGAGCGTCGTGTGTGTGTGGTGTGTGTGTATATATATATATATATACATATATGGGAAAGAAGGAATGCTTGTTTTGTCGTGGACGTTTATCATCTAAAATTTTCAATCATATTGTCAGTCCGGGCCATGATTGAATTTTATTTCAGTATCTTTATTTCTTTTTCCTCGGTCTTTTGTTCTATATAGATTAATGCATGAAGAGGATCGAGTCGGCCCTGGGGTTTTTTTCTATTATTTTTTTTGTTGGCTTTTCAATGCAATCCCATGACTTCAAAATTGAATCATGTTACACTGTACAATAACGATTTTGGAACGTTGACATAATAATTCACAATATCATTATGAAAGTCAAATTAATAATTGAAAAAATGAAATTGATTTCTTTTTAAATAATCGCAGGACTGCAACATTGAACGAAATGATATTTCGTCTACCGGTCTGCAGGACAATCTGATAGCCCTTCGTTGTCGCGCTCATATTTTTCCGCGATTTTGACATACTCGGTCAATGCGCGCTGGATAGTACTTCATCCACCTGCGATTGAGAATCCTTCGGTCGGTTTTTATTGGAAGAAAATCACTAGCGCGAGTGGAGGAAAATTGGGAGGACCGACGAATGGTCGACTCGGCATGAAATACGGCATGAAATATATATACCGCGCATGGCCCCGCAAGCTCGTGCCACACAGCGGCCGCAGCCTCTCGCGAAGCGTGTGCGCGTCTGTCTTGATTTTCTTTACCTCTACCTCTTTCGATCGTATTCTTCTTCTCTCGGTTCGCCTTTACTCGGGGAGATAAGATACACATTGTACATATACACATGCACATAATATATATGTATATAGCAGAAAGTGCTCTCTCTCTCCCTCTCCCTCTCTCTCTCTCTCCCTCTCTCTCCCTCCTCTCTACCTCATTGTCTATGCCCCGCTATCTGTATCCCTTCCTCGTTCTCTCCCATTCTCGCTGTGTGATCGTACGTACGATGGGAGTCGAAAGGAATCTCCTCCATGAGCGTTCTCTCATCTCTTTCGTATGATCCTGATTGTTTTTTCCTCTCCCTCTCTCTCTCTCTTCTTCTTTTTCTTTTTGCATGCTGCGTCATGCGAGGAAATTAATTTAGATTAGTTAATTTTAATTCTAATTTTAGTTTAGTCTTTTTAAATTTGTTTTAAGTTCTTTTTAAATTTGAATTATTATTACAGTTTACTTTTATGGTTTCTTCATTTTGTAACACTTTGTATTCCTTACGCTTTATTTTTTGTTAACTACAGTAGTACCAACTAACATTAGTTAGTCTACTTAAGATATATGGTTATTCTATCGTAGCTGAGTTTTTATTCCATTGTATCATTCTATCGTATCAGAGCTTTATTTTACGTTATATGTTATTATTATTCTATGGTCTCGGAGATTTGCGTTATCTTTATCTTTGTATTTTTGTTTTCATTTTTCATTTTTCATTTTTTGTTTACACAAATTATTGTAAAAATATTTTTCTTGTAAGTTTCTTTACTTTGCCCGAAAGTGACCTGGGGCATAATAAACATATCAATCAATCAATCAATCAATCAATCAATCTCTCTCTCTCTCTCTCTCTCTCTCTCTCTCTCTCTCTCTCTCGCTCTCTTCTCGCGTAATTTTTTGGAGAATTTATTTCTCAAGATTTTCGGCTTTTTGCAAATGTTTTATTAACGTTGAAAAAAAAAAGACGAATTTTCTTCAGCTCTCCAACGAGCCCAACCGAATTCATTAATATTCTAAAGGGATATTAACGTTTATGAGTAACTGTTTATTTCTTTTCACACATTCTGTGTACACCTTTCTGACATTATTTATATTATCCAAGACGAATTTTTTAAATGCATGTCTACGACTTTTCCAATCGAATACTCGATATATGGTTTTTCTTCCCTCATTTTATGTATGCTACACGTGCATTCATTTATGTTTGATATTCGTCATAATTTGCCTCGCTTTTTCCCCAAAATCATCGCTGTACTTTGTTAGGAAGGTTTTTTTTTTTAATTTTCGAATGCTTCGGTTACTCCAGTCGCTAAAGGATCACGAAAAAGTATGAGAGACAGATAACGACATCTTGTGAGAGTGTATGTGGAAACGGGGTCCTCGAGAAGGACACTGCAGTCTAATGATCTCTTGGGCCTCCGACCTTGTTGCTTTTCTTACTGCGAAGGGCCCACGCCACGGTTGCCTGAGAGCCGCTGGCTCAGGGAGAAGAGCAGCGAACGAGAGGGGAAAAAACAGGCACGACGAGAGTGGGGCTAGAAGGGAGAGGGAGAGCGCGAGCGAGGGAGAGGGAGACAGTTGAAGAGTCAAGGGCCCGGAGCCCTTAATACTCAGAGTATACCCCTGGAGTGCGGTAGCCGCAAGGGACACGCCCAAAAATGTGTCTTATACCTTCTTGAAACGAAGGTTCTCTTTCCGTTTTGCTTAAAAGGTTCGGCGCGAATGAAAAGCACGAGTCTTGACTTTGGTAAATATTCGGAAGTGGGGCTCCTGCTAGAATCAGGCAAATATTTTTCAAGCGTTCAAACAAACCCAAACAACCCCAAACCACCTTAAGCAACCTCAAGCCACCCCAAACAACCCCAAGTAACCTCAAACGAACCCGAACAAAAGTTGGCCTGATTCTAGCTAGAGCCCCACTTCCATTCGGAAGTGGGGCATATTCATTTACCTTGACTTTATCACAGCTTCCGTGCTTTCAACTATCAACTTCGACGATTTTTTTAAACGCTGATTTGGAGACTTCCAGATGGAAATCAGACTGGAAACTTGGCATAGTAAAAATAATAGTATTATTTTTAATAATAGTAAAATAACTAATGGCATAGTAAAAATAAACTTGGCATAGTGAATAATAGTAAATATAATAGTACAGTTCTTTTTTTTCTTTCAATTATACCCGTGTGGGGTTTTACACGGTTCCCCTCTATACAGTGATACCTGTATAGAGAAATACACATTCTCCTACACTTCTGTTACACTCTGTAACAGAAATACACATTATCCTCCTCTTTTGAAACATTATAGTAAAAATAATAATAAAAAAATGTTTTCGAGATTCCGCCATTTATTAATTGGGATCCCCATTTGGAACATGCACTTGCAAAATGTCTTACATGTAGATTTAAAACTACAGGGTGTCTTAAAATGACCTGACATTTTAATTTATCAATAAAACGTATTATTTATCTGCAAAGTGGGAATACTTTTATTTCAATGCAAGGTACAAATACGGAGGTTATGTGTGGAGTCCAATATCCTCCGTGTTCGATATCCACAATATCCTCCATATCGAATATAGACAATGTTCCAACTGTCTTCGGACATTGCGAAAAGTCCCTTGAAATTGCCCGCTTTGTAACGTACGAGCCTCGTGCGCTTATGGGATTCGAAGGTGGTTCCCGCACCGGCAGTTTCGCGTCGGAAAGTATCGCCGTATATAGCAGTGTGTGAAATGTAAAAGTCCAGCGCGTGGTTAACTCGTGGCTTGGGCATAAACACCACGCACCGTGGCTCGTCTATATAAACCAACACAAGCGATATGAAGAGTCGAAGATGTGTGTATGTGCCGAAGTGAAACGAAGTGTCGAAGAAATGAATGTAAACGGCACGAAGAGACGATGGTACATGCAACGAAACGCCATAAGCTGTCGGAGAGGACTTGTCAAGAACCCTATTTGGCTCCCGATTACTTTTACGACGATGAGAAAATACTTGACACTCCCAGCCGACTGTGGGTGTGAAGACGCGAAAAGGCCGATGGTTGAGAAAGGGTGTGAAGGGGGGGGGACAAGGGATCGGAGAGGATGCCATCATGCATCTTCCATTTGAGTTGTACTTTGTTTATGGTATTGGCCTACCAAAAAAGCAATGTCTCTCGAGCAACTGAGCTACGTTGAAGTTCGACGAGATTGAAGCTTGCATAGTTGGCATGGAGAGAGAATTGGTTTTTTGACTTGCTGAAATTTCTTTTATCACACGAATTTCTCTTACGGAAGTTCTGCGATCATTTTTCTAAACGCTTATTTGGAGGTCGGCAAACAATTTGTGCAACAAGTATTTGGTATAATTATGGAAGTGAATAAAAAAAAAAGCACAAAAGAATTGTGCCCCAACGGTGCAAACTTCAATGCCACGAAGCTTGCTTCTTTGGAGTGCAACGGAAATTCTCTTTTATATCATGATTTCCTTATTTTTTAAAATTAATATATAGAGTACTTTTTTGCTGTACATTTCACATTCAATTTCTTGCACTAGAAGTTTCCACTAATTCATTTTGGTTAAAAAACGCTTGAAGATTTTATCGTAGCTAAAATCTGCTTCCAGGAATTTTGGCAAATGAATGGAAACATAAAATGAGCAGATATAAGAAGAAAGAAAAATTGAGTAAGTAAAAGAGCGAAAACCTCTTTAGGATCTACAACCGTGATCTGCAGAAAAGAGATTTTGTATTTACTTCGATAAAAACAAGGAAATAACGATAGAAAGGAGAATTATCGAGGCATTCCAACGATGCAAACTTCAACACCATTTCGTATCGGGAAGTTCTGAGATTGTTGATCTCTTTGTCGTTCCGAGAATGATTTTCAACGAGTACCGAGTCAATAGAATGGTCTATATAAATGAATTGGTCCATACAGAAATCAAATCAACAAATACGAGGAACCGTGCGCACTTTGGTCACCATAAATTAATTGAACACTTCGTTACACATATATTTCAAATTTTTCAATTACTTTCTCTCTCTCTCTCTCTCTCTCTCTCTCTCTCTCTCTCTCTCTCTCTCTCTCTCTCTCTCTCTCTCTCTCTCTCTCTCTCTCTCTCTCACCCTCTTTATGATGTTAAAGTTTGCGACGTAACGAAAAATATTTTTTTTTATGGTTCCGATTTTTTTTGCCGTTTTCGATTGTGAAAATCCCTCAAACGTTTTACGTATTCTTATTGGATATCCACGACCTAAATTTGCGAAAAAAGCTTTTGATAATGATAAAAAGGAGTAAATGAAAAATTAATTAAAAACATCGTTGGAATGCAACGAAAATTCTTCATTTTTTTTTTCATTACTAACTAAAGGTTTTTTTTTGTTCAGGTTTAGGCTATGGAACTCTAATAAGGATTCTCAAAAATGTTTCAGTCATTTTCGTAGGCTAAGTGTGTCGAAAAAAAAAAATTTTCGTTGCGTCCCAACGATGCAACCTCCAATACCATACGAAAACCAAAGAATGAGGCATCATTGGATGCCTACTTTGATTAATATAGAATCGACGGCCTGCACGATTATTTATTGTTTTTTAAAATAACAGGTTATAATTAATCACACATGCTAAAGAATTTTTTTAAATGGAGAACTTTAGGAGGCTACGCTTTTTCGAGTTTCAAAACTATTCAATAATCGAAGCAGGTCCGGTGAACCCACTCGTCTTTTCTATCGGATTCTCGTCTGCCTATTTCGTGCTGCTCACATTAGAGAGAGAAAGAGGGGGGGGGGGGGCATAAATAGAGAGAAAGAGGGGGGGGGGCAGAAATAGAGAGAAACAGAGAACCAGTCATTGCACGCAGTCGAAGAAACTTCCGTTTTGAGACGCTCTCAAGCATAAACCGTTAATTCTTTAAATCTCTTTGTGAATACGATCGCGATAAACCCGAAGCGCCCGACCTATATTTCAATGTGACATTTCAGAGTGGAACATTAATCGTATTATTTATGCCGCCTATAGGCATACACGTATGAAAAAGTCTATGCCGGAAATTGTGAATCAAGGGATTGGCATCCGTGGGTAATCTTGAAAAATAAAGAGAGGGAGAGGGAGGGAGGGCCGCATAATCGCCGATTATCCATCGATACGATTGTGCACGGCAAACATCGGTAGCGCCAATGTCTACACGGTGTCTATATGGGCAGCCAGACGCGATACAGTATCAACCGTACACAATCGCGACGCGCCGAACAAACTCGAATTACATTATACACACATTTACTCGCTGATAAGTTTGTTACGATGTCCAGCTACAAGTGTCACCGCTTCTATCGCGCCGCTTTTTTGCCGGATCAGGGCAGGGTGAGGGGCATCCAACGATTGAAACAAGGACACAATAATTTTTCGCTCTTTGCATTGGACCGATGGGTGCTGGCCGCGGTCATGTCGGAAATATGACTTATTTGCATGGCGTGAAAGGTTTCGAGGGTCACATCGTATTGACGGTTGTGTATCAGTTATTGTGAAAAACATACTTTTTTTTAGATTAGAGCCAAAAATATACACACGTTTTCCGTGTAATAAAAAAACACAATTTCTATGTTGTTTTAATTTTAAAAAACACGTTTTTTTCGTTTTATTTACCGTTTGTTGCCGATTTTACATTTTTTTAAACAGTTTTCTTCATACAGGGGAAAAACGACTTGTCTGTATTTTAACAAAAACGCACATTTTTATGATGTTGAAGCTTGCATCGTTGGAATGCATCGAAAATTAATTCTCTTTAGTTATTGGGGGAAAAATTTGGCTGATTAAGGCTGTCCAAATCTCTCAAACGTTTCTACATAATTGTGTTAGAAATTTGCCCTGTCAAATTGCAAAATAAAGCTTTGAACAGTGATAAAAATGAAGAATGAAAAAAAGCTCGTTGCAATCCAAGGACGCAAACACCAACGTTCTCACATTTTCCATATACTTTAATAAGCTTACTAATAATCAGATGACCGGAAAAAATAAGATAAAAAATCGAGTCGAATAATGCTTGGAGCTTTTTAAACGGTATTACATTGAATGTTCCTTGAAGAGATGCTTTTCAGGTGTTGAAGGGTGTCGTGCGCACCATCGTCATGTTAAAAGAAAAATCGCATCGCAAGTAAAGTGCAGGGCGATCCTCGATTTGTTGATTTTCGAATGCCAAAGATGTGGGAATAAGCTGCGACTGTGTTTTCACACCAACTTGGCGCATTATGTTTTTTTATGTTATTGTGATTATTAATCTCCTTATAAACATTATATTCGTATCATTATTGTCATTATATTAGGTGTAGTATAAAGAAATCCATTATTTTTGCCTTCAATATCATGCAAAAATAATGGATTTCTTTTTACTGAACCTGATATTTATAATACTTTATAAAATAAAGTAATAGTATTAAAGCTTGCATCGTTGGAACGCAACGAACGTTCTTTTTCCATCTTCATTTCCTTATTCTTATGATTGAAGATCTTTTTTTTCGTAGATTTATATAGTAAATCGCTAAATGAGTATCTTACAAAATGATTGTCGGATTTATGAAGATGAACTATGCCAAAAAAAACTATGCCAACGATGCAAATTGCATTTGCATATAAAGTATCATATAAAGTACACATTCTGTCATTTAGTTTGCGTTGCCCTCTAGGTTCTTAATTTTGTTTATGACGATAATAATAGTAATAATCGTCATTATAATAACAACAACGTTATCAAATATAATGTAAATACTTGAGGCAAAACACAACAATTTGAATGTTCTTATTAATACCTAGTATAAATGTTCTTATTAATATTAATCATTTATAAGAACATACACACCGCTGTTTTTTTACCACATGTATCAGGAAACATTCCGCACGAAATGCTCCGATTTTCCCGAAAGAACTGAGAAAATAGTTGGGTTAGAAAAAACATTTTGTCATGTACATTGCATTGCCTATTGCGTAATCTTTTTTGTCTTATTGAAAATAATTGATAAGAACATTCATATTGCTTTTTTTTCCACATGTGTCAGCAAACATTCGCACGAAATGGTCCAATGTTTTCGCAAGAACTGACAATGTATTTAGTTTTTTTTTGTTTTTGGTTATATTATTAAATATTTGCCTTGGCGACTTCAATCTGGCTTTGGATAGAGTGCGAGACGCGAGTGCTTCGTACGTGCGAGAAAAAGTCACCATATTGGAGCCTTCTCACAGAGTACCGGCATACACTCGATATCCCTTGATCCCTGGTAATTGGACGCGTGCAATTCAATGTAGCACTACCAGCATGGTATCAAATATCGTCGTAGACTTTGAGGCCTGTTTTATTTATTCTCCCATCCATCTATAATATCGACGGAAAAGTCCTATGCGCACGGTCCTGCGAGTTTTTCGTGGGAAACTCGATCCTCGTGTACCAGCCTGGAGGTATTTTGTTTTTTTTCCCCAAGTCAAAAAAACTCGTCTCGCTCGATCCTTCGGGCGTTCGGGTCTGGGTGCATTTTTCTCATACTCCCCCCCCTCCGCCCCGTACCGCCGCCAACGCGTCCCAGATGATCAATGCTCGATCGGGGGACCAAGATATTCAACTGGACATGTTACAGGGAAGACCCGTCTCGGTTT